>VXAZ01008295.1:33394-59296 GCA_013399875.1 Gymnorhina tibicen | reverse complement strand
CGCCGGCAGCGGCGGAGGGCAAGGTCTCCAGCCCCGCTGCCGGCGGGGAAGGGGAGCCGGAGGAGGAGGACGAAGGCGGCGAGAAGCGGAGCGGCCGGCCTGGCGGCAGCCACAACGGGAGCGGGGACTGGGGGGGCGCCCAGGGCTGCACCAAGCCCCGCAACTTCCTCTACGTGGGGGTGATGACGGCCCAGAAGTACCTGGGCAGTCGGGCGGTGGCGGCTCAGCGGACGTGGGCGCCCTCGGTGCCGGGCCGCGTGGAGTTCTTCTCCAGCCAGGGCTCCGCCGCGCCCCCCGGGGTGCCCCCGCTGCCTGTCGTCGCCCTGCCAGGAGTGGACGACTCTTACCCGCCGCAAAAGAAGTCCTTCATGATGATCAAGTACATGCACGACCACTACCTGGACAAGTACGAATGGTTCATGCGAGCGGACGACGACGTCTACATTAAAGGTGACCGGGGCGCATCCCGCCGACGGGAGGCAGGGAGGAAGGGGAGCGGTGTCTGGGAGCCCGGCGGAGTCCCACGGTGGGTCCGGGGGAGATTCGGTTCCCGCCTGGGGCGGGGAAAGCATGGGGTACCTCGACCTGCCACCGCCCCGCCGGCGTTTGCTTCCAGCCCCAGTGTGCGGGGCATGGGGAGCCGCCCCATCCCTGAGGGAACCGCGGGCCGGGCCGTCTCTGCGGAAGCCACGACTCATTGGAGAGCCAACACTGCGGGTTGGACCACGCCGGGCACGGTGAGCGGTCCCTTGGATGGGCGTGTGGTCCTGGTGCTGCCGTCCCCGCCCTCCCTTCCGTGGCGATCCACCGGCCGAGCCTCCGCCGTGGTCCGGCGGAGAGGGTCTGGTCCGACCCGGCGCTGCGGGCAACGGGGCAGTGCCGGACGCACAACCCGACTGCAGGGTGTCTTATCGGTCGAGCCTCGCTCCGGCCCCCCTGGCGGAGTCCGTGCGGGGCTCCTCGAGAGCGGTGCTGCTGTCACCGGTACCATCTGTCCGCCTGCCTCGACCCTGGGCTGGGCGAGCGCAGCCGCCGCGGGCTCCGAGTGCAGCTGCTGTTGAGTGCAGCGGGTGTCTGCGGACAGCACCAGCTCTGCTCCCGTGCGAGTTGCATAGCAGCGTTAGGACGTGATGTTCTGTAGTCTGATTCCTTTTGGTCTGTGCTTGAGGCTGGATTGTTCGTGCCGTGTCCTGCGCTTAGGAAAGAGAAGCTGAAGTTGTAAGCATAAGCCCAGGTTGTCAGCTTGGTTGCTTACACTGTTGTAGCTTCATTGGATGTGGCTGTATCCTTCCCTATTTGTCACTTAATTTTGAGTCATTTAATAGACTGCCTGCTCATCAGCTGTCATTCACCTGTCAAATACTTGCCGATGTACACATGTATATATGTATATATATATATACACATTTGCAGACGTAAAGTGGTGTTTTCTTTGAGCTCCTTTCGAAGTAGTACTGAGCCCGTCTTTAACTGATTACATGGTACCAAATTAAACCTATCCGGAAACTTTTAATTTAAAATAAATATTAAACAAAATTTGTTAAAATAACTAGCTAAGAGGTTTGGAGGAAAACTGTGTAAACATGGTAGCACTGGAACTACTTTGAAATGAACAGGAGTTTTACTTTTTTTCTAAGGATTAGACTGTAATCAAACATGTTTTTCTTGGTTAATTTAGATTTGCTCTAGTATTTTCAAAAATTAATCCTATTTAGATCTTACCTGGTATTTCTCCTCCACTCCCTTTCCTCCCCAGCCTGGAACTATATTGTCGTAATTGTCCAGCTTTAGAGACAGTTTTATACTAGCAAGTGAGTGCTTTCCATCAGTATTGTTTCAACAGAACAAAGTTTACTGTTAAAACT
The DNA here is from genome assembly GCA_013399875.1 of Gymnorhina tibicen. Classification (NCBI taxonomy): domain Eukaryota; kingdom Metazoa; phylum Chordata; class Aves; order Passeriformes; family Artamidae; genus Gymnorhina; species Gymnorhina tibicen. The sequence continues at coordinate 57,431 of VXAZ01008295.1, read as the reverse complement.
CAAGTTTTGACCATATTCCAGCTTGTGGCTGGAAGGAAAATGTAATGTTAATTTAAAAAAAACCTGTTAACTTGTCCAAGGATGTTTTCAGTGAAGTGTAGGATATTGCTTTGGAAATAATTTCCTCTCACAGTCTCAGGTACCTGTTATATTTTTATTAAATCCTGAAGTAAAGGAAAAGAGATGGCTGGCAGAGTAGTCAGAGAAATAACAGTAATCTTGTCTTTTTGTCAGGTGAAAAATTGGAGGAGTTTCTTCGCTCACTGAACAGCAGTAAACCTCTGTATTTGGGGCAGACTGGTCTGGGTAATATTGAAGAACTCGGAAAACTCGGGCTGGAGCCTGGAGAAAACTTCTGCATGGGAGGGCCAGGAATGATCTTCAGCCGGGAGGTTCTCCGGAGGATGGTGCCACATATAGGTGAATGCCTTCGAGAAATGTACACCACTCATGAGGATGTGGAGGTGGGCAGGTGTGTCCGAAGGTTTGGAGGAACTCAGTGCGTTTGGTCATATGAGGTAAGTGACAGTGTAGATTGCAGTGTGCAATTTGTTTACATAGTTTTTCATCTTGCAAGGTAAGTAGCTGTATCTGCAATCTCTTTCCACCTTAATTATCTTTCAATGCTTGCATCAGAATGTAAACTGCAGACTGTAAGGAAAAAAGAGAGGAGAATATTCACATCATATTGCTGTAATCATATTTATTTCTACTTCTGTCTTTCAGTTTTCTTTGGTGACAATTACTGCAGCCGTGTTGTAAGCATTGTAAGTTGCATAGAACATTACCTAGAGGGTTTCAACATAATCCTTGACAGGAAGCTTTTGTGTTTGATATATATTTTCTGTTCAGGTCAGATCCTTTTAAGCAGATCTTTTTAAGTTTGGATAAGCACATGGCACATCTGTTTGCTCTGCATCACAGTCTCTTAAAATTCATTGTGGCATATGAAGAATTGCCTGTATTTTCTTAATTACTCAGATGTATTTTATTCAAGTTTGTTATTGATGAAAGCAGACATAGGTGTTGTTTGGTTGGGGTATTTTTTTGTACAGAAATGAAATTTGTTATACTACCTTTCTATGATACAACTTTAATAGTGTTTCTCTTAGTGTAGAACAGTGTTAAATGTATTAAGAACACATGCAGTGTAACGATTTTTCCCATGCTGAAGTAATTTTAGGAACAAATAATTTCATTCAGTAGTAGCATTTCCTAAAGCAATAAGGATCTGTTGCAGGACCCAAGAGTTTATCTGCAATGCCGTAACTAAAATTCATGCTGGTTTCTCTGGGAATATTGTGGTTATTTGCAAGACTATCTCCGTAGATAAAAATAGACTGAGCATACAACTATGAGAAAGGGTAAAGTGTGATGGCTAATATGATGAATATTATTTTGCTTATTTTAACCAATTCTTTAATATTAATATGTGCTTGCTCTTGTGGAACTCCCTCATTAATCAGGAGAAATCCATTTAAATGGGGCACAGAAAGAGATTATATGCTATTTAGTGTCAAAAAGTTAGAAAAAACAATTTTGTGGTATAGCATTTTTCTGAATGGCCCAGGGAAAGGTGACCATTTATAAATTCTTTGGTAGGCTACAGTGTATGTAAATGGGTGAAGAAAGAAAATACTGCATACTTGGTACTAATTAGATAGAAATCTTAGAGGGGCAAATCTTCTTCTTTACTTAAAATAGAAAGATGCTTTTTGAGACTTTCATTATGTGTTGTAAATGCCACTGCGAAATAATACACCTGCTGCTCTGGTGGAGCAGGGAAGGCATTTATGGTTCTGATGGAAATCGATGTCAGACTATGTAGGACTAGTTCTTAATCAGACATCGAAATTGCATGGTACATTGGCAGCCTAATCTTACAGTCTGATGTTTTAGGCTGTACAAAGCTATTTTCCAATCCTTATGGGCATGTGATGCTTGCTGATCTGTATCAGGTGGCAGAATTATGGTTTTGCCTTGACAGTTGTGTCTTGGAAGAGGTTTTGGTTTTGTTTTTATGGCTTGTCTTGGGGAAAAATCTGTGGAGGGGAAGAAAACTGATAATAGATAATATTGTCACCGTGGTTATAATTTATTTTGATGTTGAATGTCAGGAAATGTTGGCTTCAGGCACTGACCTTAAGGGGCATGGAGCGAAAAAATACAGTTTTGGAGACTGATTTATATGACTGCCCAGAAGCTCAGCTTTTCATGGTAGGATTGGAGCCTGAAAACAAACTTTTTGAAAAAAACTCATGTTTGTGTGGGATCTGGAATAGAGTGACACCAGTCTTGGTTGTCAGTTGCTCTTGAAGGACCTACCTAGGTCTATGTAATAAAGAATAGAAGAAGAAAAAATATGTTGGGCATTGCAATAGTCCCTACTAATTTCTGACCTGTGTTTCTGTCTGATTCTGAAGAATCTTTGACTCTGATGCCAGTGTGGAAGCTGCTTGGTAAAATGCAGATGATTAAGACAAAGCTGCTTAAGATGTTATCCCAGCATTAAACCTGTGTAGATGGGAAGGAGTGAAATAGGGTGTCTGGAAAGAGAAGCTGCATTTGTGCTTTGGCATAGTTTGTGCTCTGCAACAGTATGATACTCCACCTGAGCAGATCTATGTGTTGCAGATTGCTAGATTATTTGGTGACAAGAGTAATTTTTTTTTTCCTGGGGCACTGAAACTGTTTCTGTGTGCTTTTTCATTCCTGTGTTAGATCAGAAATGCTATGTGCTAGAAGGGGAATATTCCCTCAGGTACATGTGCACAAAATCTAAGATTGGGGCCAGGACTTCCTGTATAGCCAGCTGCACTTTTGTCCTGAAATCCTCTTGTTGTATGTAAGTATTAAACTGAGTCCTGTTGAGCTGCAAGATTGTTATGAGCTTAGTTGATTTTGGTAGGATGTGTGTGCTAAAGACTAATATAAGCTGGAAACAATTATATTAAAATTTGTAGGAGCTTTTTAGCTCCAGAAGAGTTAAATTACCGTTGCCTCATTTTTTTATTAGTTTTCTTTTCTAAGAACTGGATTGGAAAGTCGAAGAGTTGCTGAGAAAACCTGAAATGCTTGATCTTTGCAGAGTGGTTCAGCTGGTGTAGTTAAGACTGGCTGCCTGTCACAGTTTGTTCTGCTGCTACTTGGAGTTAGCTGGTAAGCATATGGTAACTTACAAGCATAATGCTTGCTGACAAGGAGAGGGTTACACTTCAGCTTTTTTTTTAATTTTGGGGTTTTTTTGGCAATTTTTTCATTCAAAAAGAATGAATAAGAAAAGAAGTGGTTTATGAGCCTGCAGTGAGCCACTCTTACGTTTTGAGCTTTCTAGAGTTAAATTCTGGTTCTGCTGGATTTGAAGCCGGGTCTGAAGTTTGGGTCTCCCACGTACCGAGTGACTCACAGCTGAGGTGATGAGCCTCTCTCTGTCTCTGCTGGTGGAGCTCCTCCACTATAAATAAAGAATTAGTCATTAGATTGCTGAGAGGGTGAATCTAATGACAGTGGTTTTAGGATTCTTGTGAAAAATGGAGGACAGAAGGAGGACACTTGGGTTGGTGTCTCTTGTTGGTTGTTGTCGTGTTCTGCTGTACTTGTCCAGCCCTGTGGTGAGCTGGAAAAGGGGTAGGATCAACTTTGCTGAGCATGAGCATCAGGAGAAAAGAGGTGTCATAGCCAGGAGTAAAGGACCAGAAAAGTGTTGAACTGCCAACTTGACAGCGGCTTATATTCAAAGTGTCTGGAAGCAACAGCTGAACTGTAGCTTAAATCTAGTCCATTTCCTTGCTTCAGGAGAAGGTATCTTCTAGAAGTGTATTTTGAATGGATCATTTTCTTTCTACAGAGGATCCACCCTTGCTCTGCTATATTTTTTGAATTGTTTTCATTTATCCTCCAGTTTTGATGATGCTGTAACGATTGAGGTAAAATAAACCTGACAAATTTGTCTAAAGTATCTCTGTAAAAAGTCGGTTAGTTTTTGTAAGGTCATAGCATCTTCAGCTTCCCCAAATCAGAAACTAAAGATTAAAAGGCCCTTTTGATTTGTTTTCAGAATCCATATATCGAGCTATCACTCTCTTCCACTAATTTTGAAGCTTTCAAATATTCTTCTTTTAAAGGAATGAAGAAATCAGCTTGATTTTAGTGAGTCATATGTATTCTATTCTTTCAATAACAAAAATATAGTTAAAAACCTGAGATGCTGTGTACTTCCTTGTTTTGCTGTGTAAGAGGGACTTGAGTATGGAGAACCATTTGAAATAAAGGGCTGATTGTTTTATCTCTCCCCCTTCCTCCTTTTTTTTTTAAAATGTATTTTTAGTTTCAGAAGACCATTTTGTAATTTATAATCTGAGTTTTTAACAGATCAAATAGTGTAATTCCACAAAATGACTAAATAAAATGCTATGTATGAAATAAGTGGCTATAGCTGTTGAAGCAGACATTGTCAGGTTGTAAATACTATCAGAGAATGTGATTTTTTTACAAAATGAAAAATGACAAATGCAGCATAAAATGTCTAAAGACAATTCACTGGTGTATTTGTAACATATATTCAGATGCTTGTAAGTCTATTGTTTTTGTAGCCTTTTTCCCCTTTTTATGGATGAAAATCATATAGAACATCTTAAGGTAGAAGAGACCCGTAAGGATTATCAAGTCCAGTGTTTGCTATGTTCACTTTAAAGTTAAAACATTGCTCCAAAGGGTCCCATACATTATTCATCCTGTGGTATTGTGTGTGTTGATGTTGAAAGAAAATATGGTACTTTGTACATACAAGTAGTCCACATAAATGAGATATCTATTTTTCCACCTTTGTTTCCAAAGTTCAAGGGCAACCATAGAATACAGTCTCATTACTGACACATTTTTTTAGTAAAAAAACTCTCTATTATCCTATTTGTTGTTGATTCCCAGTAGTTACAGTAAATATTGCAGTAAATGTCATGGGAAAATGCCTCTTTGGATCAAGCTGTATACTCAGAAATGTTTCCTTTACAGTGCATTGGTATTTTGGCTGTCTCTGGTAGTATTGGAATCTTTGTAAACAATTTTATATCTTCCTCTAAAAATACTTTATATTTTCTGTTTGAAGTTTTCCTTCCTGATGTATTTGACTTTGTCATTTGAGGCTTTATCTCTCTCTTTGGTGAAGATCACTACTAAGCTTTGAGTTCAACCCTGCAGCAAACAGAAGCATTGCAAATGTGTGTGCCTGTGATGATGATAAGATGATATTTTGCTCATTTGGGTACTGGAATGATCAGTCTTGAAGCAGCAGTATCCACCCCCACTTAAGCTGTTGAAATTGGGCAGCATCTCTAGGGAGTTACATAAATGCAGTCACTAGTTTGAAAAAAACCCCATAAAAACGTAGAGTGAGCTATCAGTGATCCTAGAACAAAAATGCATAGAGGAGTGGACCCTTGCAGTAGGGGTCTCTGAGGGTATATGAAAAGAAATCAGATGATCCCAGAAGCCTTAGAACTATTTGCATAAATGGACATTTTCTGATACAGGATTGCTTGTGTTCTATCTTAACTATTTGTTACTAATATCTATTTGATTAGTGATGTTAACTGTACTTACCAAACTTTTTTACTTTATGTGATTCTCACCTGATTAGAAAAGTGAGTTATATTTTCATGGTATTGTAGGATAGTATTTCTGTGTGTACATGATACAAATAAATGTAAATCATTAAATGCATATCCTATTGCTGTAACCATGGTGCTAAATTGGGTCTTTACTCATGCCCTGTGTGGCTCTGTCTGGTCCTCACTTGAGCTGTCTGCCCTGACTCTGCTATGCAGACTTCCTGCTCTTTCTCTGACTTTCTATGTAACCTCCTGTCATTCCTTTGCTCTTTTACCTATGGGAATTTTGGGAGAGTGCCTGAGGGCACTGCCTCCCTTGGGTTCATGGAGCCTGGGGGATCCCTGTCCCCTTACCCCTTCTTGATCCTGCCATGATCAACTTGGCTGGGAAGTTGAGGAACTTCGTGGTGAGAAAACAGTCATCCCTGGTACTTGCATGTTACTGAGTCGTGAGTGTTTCCTCATGTGGCTCAGCACAACAGCAAGAGTTGGAGATACCATTTTTTGGCGTCTTTATTGTGAAGGATGGCATTCCCATAGCTATCATGGAGATGTGCAGAAAAACACAAGCCCATGGCTGTAGTCCACTGTATGAGGGCATCTTATGTGTGGAGCCAAGAGCTAAGAGGGCTGTTTCTCACCTGGTTGAGTGCTAATGTCTCTTATATTTGTGTCTTGGTTTCAGGTTGAGTGTCCCGTGTTTTCTGCTCTGCCCCAAGAGGAAATACTGCTTATGCCTTTTTGGAGTTTGACAGATGTTTAATTCTGAGTTACCAAGTTGTTGAAAGACTCTGGGGCATGTTTTCATGTCCCTGGTATGAAGAATGCATGGCTACACCTTTCTTCTAAGGTGTTTTTGTTTAACAGCAGCTCTTTGTGTGGAGGACTAAGTGGGCTGGCTAGTCAGTTGCAAATGTTTGAATATTCGTACAGCAAGTACTTCAAATCGTTTCCTCTTTAAGAATAAGCTCTTGTTTGATTTACCAAAGGATCCCACAGACAAAAAAAAAAGTTCCTAAATTATTAGAAATGTGTCTTTAGTTCTGCATATGGGTATCCTGAACCATGTCTCAACTTCCCTGAATATTTAAAGCTAACCATGTTAGATTTTTTCCCTCAAGTTTGCTCTCATTTTGTTGGACATATTTTCTCAAGACTTTTGTGCAGTTGAATATATCTAGGTGGTACTTCCACAGATGTCTAGTGCAGAAGTCTAGGTGTTCAAGTGTGTTTAAAAGAGTGTTTGTCATGAGCTGATGCAATTGTGGCACAACTATTGTAAGAGACATCTCATATAAAGCCATCTGACCATCAGTGCCCTATTACTGTACAAGCAATAAGCTTCATTTCCAGAATTACCTGTGCTTTCAAAGATTTGTCTTTCCTACAAGTTCTAAAACAACTGTGTTTCACATGTACAGATCTGATTGTGGTAATTGGTCATGCTTTGACTAACAGTTTTGTTAAACTGTCCTACTTCGGCCTTCTGAAGATGAGTGGTTTGTTGAAATGAAATAGTAGAGAGTTACTTGAATGTGTGTTTAGTCTTCTCAAAGACACAGGCAGTCCACAAGTTGTTTCCTCCTGCTCCCTCCCAACCCCCAATGAAGATGGGTTTTGTTACTTGTTCTGGGCTATTCTTTGTATGTCTTCTCATCCCAACTTAGAAAAATCTCCCAGAGATAACTTCTTCCTGACTTTGACTTTCCAACTTCACATCTTTTGAGATCGAAAAACATACTTCTACTGAAAGAGAAAACGCTCACAAAAGAGGGAAGCTGGAAGTTGTAAAGAGGGAGAGTTACAAAAATAATTTGAAATAAAAGCTAATTAAATGTACTCTTGAAACCTAATGAAATACTACAGTAGGATATGCCTTTCTTTAGAAGAATAAGCTTTCTAGCCACTCTTCCAGTTTGTATCTTTCTTAGAAGTTTTCTTCAGGTGGACAAATAGGCAGAAAGTGTAGCTGGATCATTTGAAGTCTTCATGCTTTATTTCTCATTACCAAAGTACTTCCCAGCTCTTTTCAGTTCTTCTGTGAGAAGGCATATATTAAGTCATCATCAGGATATGCTGCTGTACCATGTTCTCTATAATATGCTTTTATTTAGCTACTCCATGGCATTGCATAAGATGAAATACTCGAAGAATACCTCTCGTATTAAAATTGTAGCAAGAAGTGCAAGCATTGAGGAGTTTATTCCATCAGACCAGTTCTGGGTACTGGTTTAAGCTCAAGATGAGTGCCAGGTTGGTCACTTTTTAGTACATATTTGGAACTGGGCAGCAAATAAATGTGTAGTTCCACCCCAGCTGCAATATTTTTAGCTTCTAGGTATTACTCTAAGTAAAGATTTTTGGCCTGCCTGTAGAATTCTTTTAAAGCATTCATACACTTTTGAAAATAAAGAACATCTTGAACTAGAGGTATAATTTTAGGAAATTCTGGAGGAGGGTAAGCAGCCTGGTAACTGATACAGGCTTCTTGAATGCTGTTTTATGTATGATTTAGTCTTAAAATGAACCTAGGAAAGGAGTTAGCTTTATTTTTTCTAATGTAGTACTTTTCAGATACATTTCCATTATCTTTTATGTAATACTTTTGAGATACACTTTCAACACTTTCAACATTGGTTGAAATTTTACCTTTAGTAAAATGAACACTTAAAAATATTAAAAAAAAAAAAAAAAAGGCTTAATATAAGTCTCCTGGAGTATGTTGGTTTTACCAGACTGTTGAATAGTGAAAGCTAAAACCTGAGGTACTGACTGGACAGATTGTCTGTTTGGTTTTAATTTTTAGGTTGTGATATTTTATTTAGAAACTTGAAAGTGTTCATTTTAATAATTTTAAAATAGGATGGTAAGTTTTTTGTTTGTTTGGTTTGGGGTTTTTTTTGTGTGTGTGCTTGTTACTTTGAAGGACTTTATACTTTCAGGAGTGCTTTAAGTGCTCTGTAGTGCTTCTAAAATATTTGAGTCCCTAAACTTTCTGTTTTTTTTTTTAAATTATTATTTTTTTACAAACATTCAAGGGCAAATTTAACATCTGAAGGACAAAAATCTGATCACCAGGGACACTGCTTCTTTTGACTGCATTTACTGGTATAAGAGAGGTGCTTGTTCATGGTGTCCTTTCTGAGTGCAGCATCTATGAACGAGCTCCTCATGGAGTACAAACAAATGCACTGAAGAAATGCAGCATTTCTTTAGCAGGATATGTGGCTGCAATGCAGTGGAAATAAACGTGGTCTTTGCTGCTGCATGAGGCATACACTGTAAATCTGCATGCACAGAAATGTGCATGTGTACATATGCATATGTTTAAAGCTTGTGCCTAGGTGATAACCAAGCTTCCAGGGGCATCAGCAAAAGTCCTTTGGAGAATAAGTTGTGCTTCTAAGTAGTTATTGCAGTCTCTCTACTGTAAAGCTTAAGAATTTAGCTTTCAGGGTTTTTTTAATTTATCTTTTTAGTTAGGTCTGTGTCCTTCTGTTCTGTATATATGTTTTTTGCCTTCAGTTTAACATAGCTTTTTAAGCTTTCCATGAAAGCTTTTTCTTTACTGCTGCAGACTTAGTACACCTATTATCATAATAACTTTCCATCACAGAAAGGGCCCATCTTATGGACCAGCTCTTATCCTACTAGATTTGCACAAGTTCCTATTGTTGATCATGACAAAACACTGTGACTTTTTATGTTTGGGGCAAAATTTTCTGAAGTGCAGTGAGTCTCAGTTCCAGAAGTCAGGTAATTTAGCTTCAATAAACGTAGCTGATGACTAAGCTTTTAGGGAAGTGTTTAACTCAGCAAATGAAACAGTTTTGTTACATACTTTTGATATATTTAATTGTTGTTTTAAAATAATTTTTTAGGTATGAATCTCGCCTGCAAGAAGGAATGAAAGCAGATGCTAGTATTCTGCATCCTTTTCTTCTGTGCTAAATTTTTGTGGTTCTTTTTCTTCATTTGGTAGGGGGAAGTAACTGAGGGCAGTTGACTTTAATAGAAAATATGATCAAACAGTACAAATTAACTTTGAAAAATATAATATTAATGGGCCCAAGAGGGTCGTGTAAGTGTATTTGCATTTCTTTTGTGGGATTTAATGCTTTAGGCTTGCTTAGAGTTATGGAGTGTGTCAGTTACATCCTTGCAAAAACTGATTATTGTTTGTACTTTCAAGAAAGAATTCTGTACCGAAACTATGCATTGGGCATTGCTCCACCCTTGCCATAGTAAGCTGGTGCTCATGTCCCCTCTTCCAAATCTGTTAGCCTTAGTTTTCAGTCTGTTAAGTCCAAGAATAAGCCTACCTCTCTGTTCTTAAATTCCTAGGCATGCTGTGGTGCTGGCATGTGTGCATGAAGGTGGCAACTCTATCATGGGAGGGAAATGTAAAAGATGTATAGTCTTTTTTGGGGAGAGAGCCTTGAGTAAGTTAAGACTGGCCTTCTTTTTGCAGTATGCTTATCAACTAGCCCAGCTTGAGCTTTCTAACTCATGGCTGGAAAAATGTTTTGAACAGCAGTGGCTTTATTATTTCAGCTGTGCTCCTCCTAGAAAAACTCACTGCCCATGTCTTGGATGGGTGGACTCTTTACTGGATAAAAAACTGGATGGCTAGGCCCAGAGGGTTGTGGTGAATGGAGGTAAATACACTTGGTGGCTGATCACTAGTGGTTCCCAAGGCCTTGATTTTGGTGCCAGTCCTGTTTAACATCTTTATTGATGGTCTGGACATGGGGATTGAGGACACCCTCAGTAAATTTGTAGACAACACAAAGCTGGGTGGGAGTGTTGACCTACTTGAGGGTAGGAAGTCGCTACAGAGTCCTGTGCAGACTCGATCAGTGGGCCGAGGAGAACTGCATGAGGCTCAATAAGGCAAAGTTCTGGGTCCTGCACTTTAATCTCAGCAATCCCGTGCAGCGCTACGGACTGGGGGAGGAGTGGCTCGAGAGCTGCTCGGCAAAAAGGGACTTGGGGGTGCTCATTGAGAGCCAGCTCAGTGTGAGCCAGTGTGTGCTCAGCTGGCCAAGGGGGCCAGCAGCATCTTGGCCTGAACCAAGAATCGTGTGGCCAGCAGGACCAGGGAAGTGATCATCCTCCTGTACTTGGCATTGNCTCCTAGAAAAACTCACTGCCCATGTCTTGGATGGGTGGACTCTTTACTGGATAAAAAACTGGATGGCTAGGCCCAGAGGGTTGTGGTGAATGGAGGTAAATACACTTGGTGGCTGATCACTAGTGGTTCCCAAGGCCTTGATTTTGGTGCCAGTCCTGTTTAACATCTTTATTGATGGTCTGGACATGGGGATTGAGGACACCCTCAGTAAATTTGTAGACAACACAAAGCTGGGTGGGAGTGTTGACCTACTTGAGGGTAGGAAGGCTCTACAGAGACCTGGGCAGACTCGATCAGTGGGCCGAGGAGAACTGCATGAGGCTCAATAAGGCAAAGTTCTGGGTCCTGCACTTTAATCTCAGCAATCCCGTGCAGCGCTACGGACTGGGGGAGGAGTGGCTCGAGAGCTGCTCGGCAAAAAGGGACTTGGGGGGGCTCATTGAGAGCCAGCTCAGTGTGAGCCAGAGTGTGCTCNGCTCGAGAGCTGCTCGGCAAAAAGGGACTTGGGGGTGCTCATTGAGAGCCAGCTCAGTGTGAGCCAGTGTGTGCTCAGCTGGCCAAGGGGGCCAGCAGCATCTTGGCCTGAACCAAGAATCGTGTGGCCAGCAGGACCAGGGAAGTGATCATCCTCCTGTACTTGGCATTGGTGAGGCTGCACCTCAAGTCCAGTTTTGGCCCCCTCACACCTCCAGGACGTTGAGGTGCTGGAACTTGTCCAGTGAAAGTCAACAAGGCTCATGAAAGGACTAGAGAACATATCTTATGAGGAGTGGCTGAGGTAGCTGGGTTTGTTTAATCACCAGAAGAGGAGGCTTAGGGGTGACCCCATAGCTCTCTGCAGCTCCATGAGAGGAAGCTGTAGTGAGATGGGGGTCGGTCTCTTCTACTGTGCCTGCAGAGGAAATAGCCTTCAGCTGATACAGGGGAGATTCAGATTAGATATTAGGAAAAAGTTATCAGTGTTAGAGTGGTCAGACATTGGAATAGGTTGTACTGGGAGGTGGTGGAGTTGCTACCCCTGGAGGCCTTTAAGAGGCATCTGGATCTGATGCTGAGTGATGTGGTTTATGGGTTACAGTGGTAGTGCTGGCTTGATGGTTGGACTTACCTTGAAGGTCTCTTCCAACCTTGAAAATTCTATGATTCTGTGAATGCTTGAAGCAGGAGAGGGAAAAACTGGAAGCAGGTGGGGTTGGAATAACAGACTGACTTGCCTTTGAGTTTGGCAAGTTAGAAAACGGCTACTACGAATCAGCTGCTTGTGGCTGGGTTTCATCCACACAAGTAGGACTTCTTCCATGAGTTTTTGCCTGAATATAGGATGTGGTGTTGATGTTCTTTGTGTTTGTGTAGATATGTGTGTTTATACATATGTGTGTGTGGAGGTATTTATTTATATTTTTAGTATAATGCAGAGTATTGTTGTTTGCCTTTTTACTCCACTTTGGGTAGCAAATAATCATAAAGACCAGTAAATACTTGTCATTTAGTTTGTCACCAACTTTTTCTGGAGGCTGGTTATTATTATAGCAATTGCTGTGCCTAGAACTCTCTGATAATGTAGGGCCCTCATCCAGCATTAGAATGTTGTTATGTTTCTATTAGTAATGCCAGTTATTTTCTATAGTATTCGCTTACTGCCTGTGTTTTGCTAGTGTATTGAGGGATGTTAAAGCACTTAACCATCCACATTGATCAAAATAGGATTTCCATTAGCTTTGTATGGTGTTGTTAAAATGCTGATAAAATTTCATTAATTCGGAAGGGGAAAAAATCTAACTGAGGACATCAGAACAATCATGTTAAAGTATGTTCCTCAATGTAGGAGCAGTCAAATTTTTCATAGTTCTGAAGGCTGGTGGTACCTTGTTTTTTATATGAAAATATGCTTCCGAACTAGCATTCCTGCAGGGTGAGTCCAGAATAGCAGGAGCTTCCTACTCATCTCAATTTAAAAGAACTTTGTTGTTGCTAATTGGAATGTTTAGTTTAGTCCTAAACTCATGATTTTAGTAAATAACTTCATTGTTAATTTTTCATTGCTAAACGTCATTTGGGGATCTACTGCTTTCCTTGGAAGTGGCCTTCAGAAAGATTTATTTGAAGATTCTGTCATAAATCTATGAAGTGACCAATAAAAACAAACTAGCTGATGTTTTTACTAGTTTTAATATCCATGTTACCTTCAGTGTAGGTACACTCTGTATGCTTCTAACTTGAAATAAAATAAAACATGATGCCCTGGGTAGGGGGAGGAAGGGATTTGTTCTTTCCTTGTTGAGTTTTATTTAGCTGTTTCTGTTTAACCATAATTATATTAGTCAGTTTGGTCCAAATAAGTCTTTCTCTGCAGAGTAGATATTAGCCTGTACAAATGAACTAACTTTTTGTCCTTGTCGTATCCGTAATTACCATGTAGACAGGTAATAAAAATAGTTGCTGGGTTAAGTATTTCAGTTATATGGGAAAAGAAGCTTTAATGACTAGTACAAAATGGAATCATAAAGATTTGCTCTGTTATTTTTATAAACAGTTCAAATAAATTTTTTTATGTTTTGTGGTAAAATTATTACTTTTTGTTCATTGGGGAAAAATACATAGTCATGAGAGATGTTAAGCAGAGTTTTTGGCATCTGTTAATCAGTACAGATAATAAACCAGCTATGCTGTTATATTTAACAGGTTAATATTTCCATTCACTCACAGACTCTGAGGAGGTATTTAAGATACCTTCCACACAGCCCATCATTAGTTTTTATAAACACCTTGAGCTCTGTCTAAAATACTAGGATTTTTCATTTTACTTGTCCTGTGCCTCTGGAATATTGTTGTATAAATGCAGTTTCCTTTATAGGTAGCACTGTAAACTTGTTTGAGACAAATATACAGCTATTTTTCCTGCTATGAGCTGTTATTACTTACTTTAGAAAGGTCTTTTTTCGTCCTTTTGTCTATATTGCTAAGTTACTACAGAGCTTTTATTTGGCAAGGTATAAGTATTCATGATCCTCTTATTCCCTTAATCACCCTTCCTTTCATTTGACTCAGTGTCTTTATTTATTTATTTATTTTAAAATATATGGTCGGGATTATGTATGGTACTATGTGTGAGAATTTACCTGTAACTTCTGCACTGATGCTCAGCGTTCGACCTTGCTACTGCAGCTCTGGATTCCATTTACCATTTTTAAGGCTTTGTCTCTCTCTAAATTCATCACCATTTTTCAGCTGGTTAATACTGCCAGGTCAGTGTCATCTTTGGCTGTTTTCACCTACTGTACTTCTGACTGGCAGAACATTCCAGTTGTGTTAAAATTTACTAGTATAATAGATGCATTGTTTAATCCTGTTGCTATTGGAAAACTGTGCCATCCTAAACATGATGTTGCAATATCAGCCAGGAATTGCCTTGTCTTATGTAAAGGGAATGTTCCTGGTTCCCACAGTGACCTCCACAGCAAAAGCAGATGCTATAGTAATATGACAGGGAATGTGTAGTATTGTGTGATCGCGTCCCATGTGGAAAATGCCAGCCGTTGTGCACAGTCTGCTTGTACCTCCTAGCAGGCAAATGGTTAGTGAATAAGAAAGCTTTCATCTCACAAAGAGCTAAGTCACATTATGTTACTTGTTGAGGGCTTTAATTCCAACTAATGGAAGGAATTCAGTGCATCTTAGAAGAAAGTCAGCTTTTGGTTTTTCAACTTTATCCTCTGTCATTTGCCATTTTCTCTTTTGCTGTTCATTGTCAGTTAAGTGACTGCAAATAAAAATGTAGATGATCAGAAACCCCCAAAGGATTATCCTTGAACACTCGACTTCCTTTTTCAAATCTGTTATGTGAATCTAAAGCTGGACATCTATGGAAGATGAACATACAGTAGTTTCCCATTTTGCTCTGCACCCTTTGTAGCCTGGAAAAATAATGAATACTGGAGTCGGCTGGCAGAGTTGATGTTTCTGGTTGAAGCATGTTGACTGTGTAATACAGGTCCTTTTGTGCTATGAATTCATACCTAATTTAGAAAAAAAAATCCTCTGTGTACTGTTCATGAATGCTTTAAGTCATGAAGAATTGAAGACTCCAATTAATTGTTTACGGAAATGAACCTTGAAGAAGTGTGTATGTAAATGTGTGCACACACACGTGTGTGTATGTAGATATATATATATATGTGAAAAGTGCTAGAAGAGTGTGCCACTGCTTTTCAATGTGACAGCTTGAGGCAATTTCCTTGAAATATCTACAATAATATACAAACTTTTAAAAGAGGTTTTTGGCTAGGTTGGCAGTCATGTTCTTGTGAAAACAAGACTTGCGTAAATGCATGGATTTTTTCCAGTGTTGAAGCTTCTTCAGAGCTTTTAAAATAAGTAGTAAATATATGTGTGTTAAATCTTATGTGTGCCTATATTCCTTAGGCAGTTTAGTTCATGCCTGTGCGTTCAGGTTGGCACCAGTCCAGCAACTGATACCAAACAAATGGCTCAGTCATTGCAGTGTAGAAGCAGTCTGCTCCTGCCAGCTCTGGCAGCTTTCTTGGAAGAGCGATGTCAACTTTTGCAGAACTTAGCTTTTCCTAAGTAAATGAATTAATGCAAATTGTAGACCTAAAACTGCCTTTGGAGTCTGCTTGCAGTGATCTGTTACATGCTGATATATCCTTTGGTATGAAAAGATGTGTTTTCAGTGCCTTTTTGGCATTCAAAGAATGAGAAGAGCCGTAAAACTCTTGCGGAAGCTCTGAGGGCCCTTAGTATGTGCAGGCATTAAAGCTACTGCCCATGAAGGGTGTTGTGAGCTGAGATGAAATCAGTCCACCTTCTCTTTTTGCTCTGATAAAAACCACTGTTTTTATGTCCTTTACTTACCAGCTGTAGCGAGAAACATGGCTTGTAGGAGAGATGCAGCTCTTGGATTTGTCATAGTCTGCAGCAGCTTTTTTGTGTTCTGCTTTTGGGTGACACAAAACCATGTGGGAGCAGGAAACTCACCAAAGTGAGTCATTTCTCCCCTAGGGAAAGTTTGCCTCCTCTCCTACCTCACTGCACTTGCTCTCTGTATACATCTCTTTAGCCTACTTTGTGGGAAGACTCTTCAGTTTAAAGTTCAATTAAATGTATATCACATACTGAATATAGTGACTTATTTTCTGCCATAAAATTGCCTTCTTGCTCAGAACTTACATTCCCTTCATCCTCTGTCTCTTTCTATGGCTTTGCCCTTTGTATTCTGTTGCCATTTGGTCTCGTTTGCAGGAAAATTTTTGCTCTGACTATTGTCTCTGCTTTTGAAGTGACATGAAAGCCTATAAAACCGTACAAAATTGCTCCTTGTTACTGTGGAAGTGAAACTGTTTCAATAAAAGCTGTGATCTGTCTGTGAAAAGAAAAAAACCTTGCTAATGAAATAGATATGCAAGGCAAACATATTAAAGGAATTATGTGGGCTGTTAATGTTTCCTTCTGTGGTTTGAACATGCATAGGAAGGGGAGATGTCATTTTCAGTGCATGAAACATTAATCACTTTTGGGGGTTATTAAGGAGGAAATATGTTTTTTCTGTAGTCTTTGAGCTTTTTTTTTCTGTCAAGGTCCCAGAAAAGTAGCTTTTAAGTAAGCTGCTTGCTTAAATCAAGAAATGTATCCATAGACACTTGTCAGCTATATTCTCTTCAGATATTTTAATTGTTATATGTATTTTTTTAAGAATACTGCTTCCATTGTCTTAGATTTCCAGAGAAAGTCTTACCATTTTTTAGGTGAGGAGGATCATTTTTTAGAAGGTTTTTTAATTTTGTAGGAAGGTAACAACTGGAAGGTAGTTCTCTGAGGTTGGGTGGAGTGTAAGTTACTTCTATGTCAATCTATGATGCTCTCCATTCCCGAAATGAAAGGGTGTGAGACACCACATTGTTTTTTCTCACACGGTGATAAATGCATTAAAGATGGAGTTCTACTGTCTTCCTTCTGTGTTACCCATAGTGCTGAGCAGCTGTATGCCATTGCCTGAAGTGTTGCTTTGACACCAGACAGATTGTAAGATAAACTCAGTTTTCTTGGGGCTTCCTGTACACCTCTATGTCTTCAGTATTTTTTATTATTTTTATTATTGTTTCTCTTTAGTACCTTTTTTCTGTGGCAGAAGGTCATAGAACCTGCTGCTGAACTCATGAGACCACATTTTTTTATACATACCCTTTTTGTTCACTCATGATCCATAGTTCTTCAGCTCTTAAATACTAATGACACGTAGCATTCTTTGTTGCAAATTTTCAAAACCCGAACAATGTAATCTTCGTGGGACACATCTTCAAGGCTTTGCCTAATAAGAGGGCAGTAATAGCTTTTAGAAAGCATTTTTAATGTTTAATAATTTCATACACATTAATACCGTAATGTTCTCCAGATGGTGAAATCACAAAGCAATAAAAGTTCTTTCACATTGGTAATGTGTGTGTCTCCCTGACATGTCTCCCTGCAGCCGTGTTCTCTGTTCTAAATCTTTCACATGTAATCAGTTAAATGTGGTTAGTTCTCAACATTACTTGGATGGGAGACTTATGGAACACATTCGGTGTTTGAACGAAATCATGTTGGCAATACCTGCTGCATTTCTCACTTTCCTGGGTCCACACTCAGGGAATGCCTGCAGACCAGAGTGAAGAGTGGAGCTCCTGGGACACTGCTTGCTGAAGTGCTTCGTCTAGAAGAGATATCAATTGTGGTGCTGGCAACTAGTGACCCAAAGAAATCCCATGTTAATTTACTTGATAGTCTTCGTCTAACTTTTTCTGTTTTATGGTCAGCCTATGTAAATGTCTTTGAAAATTGTTACAGTATTGCCACACATTATTAACCAGCTCAACAATGTTAATTTTTTAGCTAGATGGATTCTTGCACTGTTCAAGAGCTGAACTATTTGGATTTCTGCACAAGTGATTGGAAAATCTTCAGTGTTCAAATGGTTTATGATCTTCATCAAGGTGACTTTTCATTTTGTGTGTGCATTGTAACTAATCGGTGGTAGGTAACACTGAATTGGTTGTTTGGATTGTGAACTGCTAGTGCATACTGTTGGTTTGGCTGCAGAGTTTCTATAACAGGATTGTGTAGTGTTTCTGAAATGTAGGTACAGAAAAAAATACGTCCTTTAAGAAGGTATGTGCTCTCAAGGCCAGGTGCTAGGAAAGCCCTGCAGTGCTGAAGAGTTGGCAGGGATGGGAGCACCATGTGCATGGCTTGGACATCTGCATGATCATCACTGAAGATGGAAGGCAAGAAGATGGAAGGCAAGATTGAGAGATGTTGTTATTAGGCAAAATGAGGATACCTGAACAAATATTCAATTGAAAAGTTTCCTGTGAGCTGTGAAGAGACAAACAAGAGAACACCATGCAACAGTCTCACCATTGTCTCCTGTGTAGGAGGAGATGGATGTGACAAAGTGAGCATGAAAGAGCAAAGTGGAGAGAAAGAAAAAAAATGTGCTCATCTAGGAAGGGATAAAACCAAGTGTCTCCAGTCTAGGGTAACATGTAACGCCTTGGGATAGGGCCTTGAATTTGAGGTCTTTGAACCAAGTGCTATTAGAGCTGAAAACAGAGGGAGGCTTTCTGTAGTTGTGAATTATTTGTTTCCAGCAGAGGAGATCTGTTTGGGGCTCCTGTAGGTAAGTGAAGAAAGGATAAACTGGAAGAACTACTAAATGCTAATAATGTCAAAAGGCATTCAGTTTAAAACATAGTAGTAGTGGTGATGGGAAGTTCTGAGCAAAATTAAAGTTGCACTAGTTAAGACATGATATATGTTTGATGGAAGAAGCTAAATTGCTCTCGCTCTTTAAAAGAGCCAGTTCATTAAGGATTCATACCTAACATAAAGGACACTTGAGTCAAGGGTTTAGTCAGTTGCAGTTTTAATAACAAAAATTCCTCTCCTTGAGCAGCCTTAAGAAACTGGATTTTTTTTTGTGCGTCTCTCCCGGTCAGTTTAGTTTCCTTTTTTATTTTATAATTATTTTTTATTTTTGTAGCTTATGGGTGATAGGCACCCAAATCAACACAAAATTAACAAGGATGTACAACAAAGCAATGATTCATGCATGCAACAGTGAGAGTAAGTTTAAATGTATGAAGCTATATTTTGTAGGGATTTGCCAGTATTGCTCTTTTGGTTTTTGTTGTTGCTGGGGGGTTTTTTGTTGTTTGGTTTTTTGGGTTTTTTTTCTGGTTTTTTTCTTCCCCCCTTTTAATGGATTGGTGCTGTGACTCAGGCATTCTTGGTCTGTAGTTTCTTGGGACACTAAATCCCTAGACTTTCATTATTATCAACACTACCAACAAGAAGTCACGTCAGAGTCTGTGCATGATGTTGTTCATCACCTTCTCTTTCAGGACGCACATGTGTATCTTACTTCCTAGTTGAGTGCTGGACTAAAACACCCAGTTCTAGCACCTGGTTGCTTCACCAGCTAAGTCAGACAGGACTGACAGTGTCCATACTACTAGGTCTGCCTCTGGTTGGGTTAATTTTCTGTAAAAGTTTTGGTATGGGTCCAGTCTAAGTGGGCAGCAGGGGAAAAAAAAAAGGTATAAAATCGCACCTTTTGTGACTCCCTATCAACCTACAGCAACCATTTCTAAGTGGAAGTTAGCCCGTATTAAATACCTCTCAGGCTCATGCTTTCCTTCAGTTGTTGCTTTTCAGGCACTGGATAAAACTGAACCTCTTCTTCCACAATCCAAATGCATAGTCCAAGTCAAAAGCACCTCTGTCCAGAGGCTCTGGTACCTATCATTTCAAACAGGCTTCTTAGACCATGGGGAGCAATATGGTGTTTGAACCCAGAATTTTCAAATTCATGGGATTTTTTTTTTTTAACTCACTACTTATTGGATGCTTCCCGTCTTGCATGATACATTTTTTGTTTTCAGTCAGTGTATTCTCTTCCTATGGAAAATGTCAAGAGAAAAAATAAAAGGACTGGAAAATATGTTCCTGTTTATTCTGTTAGATTTACTGTTTTGCCCCTGTGGTGGTCTCATCATCACATTTCAGTCACCTTTGGATTCTACTTGGTGATTTTTTTTGACATATCTTATTTTTAAACCAGTATATATGTTATGCTTCATACTGTCTTTCATACAGGCTTTCAGTTAAAAATTGTACTTCATTTCTATCAGCAATTATCTTCAGTAAACTTACTGGAAAGCAGCTCAGTTTTTAAGGTGCTGCATTCTACAACAAGTTCTGCAAGCGTGAGCTAAAGGTAAAATTTTGTTGCTTGGCAAATGTGGTTTTTGCAGACTATTGTGTGCAGTACAGAGGTAGAACAGCAAACCAACTTCAGAACAGCTATTGTTTAGAAACATTATTAATAACGTAGTTGATCCCTGTCCCAGGACAGTTCAGAGACTTTGAGGGGTTTTTAGTAGTTTGCTTAAAGATGGAAGCTTTAAATAGTATGTCAATTGTGTAGTGATTTACCACAATCAATTTTAGTAATTCTTCTTTGCTTGCAAGTTAATAAAATGCAATTTCTTTTAAATGCTTGCTAGACAGATGACGTTAATTTGTCTGTCTTCCATCCCAACATTTCAAGAGCGTTATAATGAAGATAGCAATGCAACATGAAAGCAAATGACCATCTCATTAAAAAAAAGCCTATAAAGCCGAGTGGAGACAAATGAATTGTGAATGTTCTGATTTTTCCCTACCGTCATAGTCCACAACACTTCAATTATGCCTGTCAGCTATCACGAAAAGCTCTTTGGGAGGAAGTACTGTGAGGAAACTCTCCATCAGCACATCTGTTAGTTTGAGGAAGTGGTAGGATACATTATCAGCTGGCTGAGGAATGCAAAGGAAAAGGCAGGAGCCTTCCTTTTGGCAGCCAGAGAGGGGCAGGAGGGTGTTTTGCCTTTTTAGGTGCAACCAGCCATGGGCTGGTATATGGCAGTTCAGGTAGTTTTTTACTCTCTTCAACCCATATATTGGCAGCCTCCAAGACCCTCCTTACTCACAGGAGAGTCCTCACAATCTGGACAGTCCTTCACTTGTTGTAACACAGGAGGGAAAGAATGTGTTCCTCTGTGAAGAGATTGGGGAGGATCATGAAGTAGAGGCTTTTCTGAACCTATTCTTCTTTATCTCTGACATTGCAACTCTGAAGCTTTATCCCATGAAGAAAAGGCAGTTTTGAAGTGGCATGATTTGCCATGCAAATTGCCAGTTCCATAGGAATTAGGGGGTTTTCTTTAGTTCTAAATTATAATATCTGAATAGTATCTAGGATGCATATGACACAATGTGGTGTTTCTGTCCCTGACTGACTTTCAATTTAATTTTTTTAACAGAGATTGTGCCATTTTGTCCCACAAAAAATGTAGAAGAATCAGGGTATTTTTTAACTGCAGAGCATACGTATTTCCCTTTCCTGGGCTTGTTTTGTGTAAATCTGCCTGAGGGGCACAGAAAGAAAAAAACCCCACAATTATTTGGTCAATTGTAGATTGTGATTGCACGCTTAATACTCTTTTCTGCTTCATGATTACATTATCAAGACCGATTCATTCAAGGCTTTATTTCCACCTTTTATTTTTAGACTATATTAATGGTATCCATGTTATCAGCATACTTCCTCTGACATGTAAGCCAGTGTAATTTACAAGATGCAGGATTTCTCTGCCGTGTGCTAACAGCTCTTTTATTCTGTGCAAGAGCAAGAGGAACATATATGTATATATAATGAACTTGCTATTTACGGAAAAGTACTTCTGTGACTGCATGTGTAAATACCTATTCTGTCATTTCATCATCCAACTTTTTGTTCCAAATTCATTTCCACAGATTTTTGTTGGTCAAGGAAATGTCATGAGATATTGTTCTTCCTGAAAAAGTTGTAGTCCGGCACTTTCTCCCTGAGGTATTGAGACCCTGTGAAAAAACCTCTGTACGGATGACAAACTGTGTTGAAGAGTTTGTTACCACATGAGTAATGTCTTGATTTCAGCAACTTTGCTGATAGACTAAGCTTTACTATGTGACTGCTTTTACAAAGACGAATCCTTCAACCTTTTATTGAAAGCTAAACCAAAATATACTTTATTCAAAGACAAGCAGTGTGTGTTAATTGCCTAACTCAAACCCATAGCATTCATGAGCTGTACTGCTGTGGAATGACAGCTTATGCTTTGCGTGCTTTTTTTTATTATTTCTTCTGATCCCTGGGATAAAGTGTTGTAATTTTTCCCATCTGTTGTTGCGTTTCTTTTAGTTCTTAAATTCTAAACTTTCTTCCACTGTGCCTAACACTTTTCATAGTTATCCAGCAGTTTCCCAGGATCTTTAAATATTTGATATAGAATCTGTTATTATAACAAGAATAATACAAGAATGAATTTATCAGGTTTCTCTGTAAGATTTGTCAATTTTCCTTTTTTCTAGGTATTCTGAGGATTTATCAAGTTTGTTTTTCAGTTAAAAACTNTATTGATCTTGTCACTTAGTAAACCTTCTCTTTTGGCTAGTACGTAAGGGATGGACAAATAGTAAACTCCACTGAACAGTTAGCAGAGATGGATAGACATTTTCTGTGATGATACATTTTCAGTGACGGTCTTTTATGGTTTCTAACAGACTTCCATAAGTGATCAGATTAATTCACGGGCAGTGGTTTAGCTATTGTAATTAGATTAGTTAGGTTTTTGTGCACTCAGTTCCTAATTAGTAAGTATCACGTACTTTTTTTCCTGTGCCATCTCTGAAAGAGTTGACATTATGTTGGTGTTCTCTAAGAATGTTGCTAAAATGGCTATTCTCGTACTACTTTGACTTACAGAATCAAATACAGCTGAATTTAAAAAGACTGACTAAAAGTAAAAACCTATTTAAGAAACTTTTCCTATATCATTCTGTCTGTTCTCAGCTTTTCACATTCTTGATACTTTGCTTACTTATGTTTTGAAGTTTGCTGTTCTGTGTCCATGCTTGTGTTCTTACGTTGTAAGAGCTCTGCTACTTCTTCTACGTTATGTTATGTTTCAGTGTGTAAAGAAACTTGCTTTTTAATAAATGTTTTTTAAAGTAGAGGAATACATAAATATGTCTGCTTAGTTTGCTTACATTGTTGCTGGAGAAGATGCAAATACTTTATAACAATTTAAAAATGTTTAAAAAATTGGAAATTTTTCCTACAGAGACTGAAGGTGATCTTTATGTCAATATTCTTTGTGTTCAGAAAGTAATTACAAGTGCAAATAATTTGCTTTCTCTGTGTGAAAAAAAAAGGAAGATCAAAGTTTGAGAGAAGCCCTCTTTCTTCCCCAAAAGCAGTTAATGTTTAAATTAGTTTCAAGGCAAGTTATTTACAGTGTCTTCTTAGCTCTTGGCTATAACCATTATGTTTCTATTGCTTTAATTTGCATACACGAAGTGAGTTTTATTTCAGTCCTTTAGTATGTCATAAGGGCAGGATGTATTGGAAAAATACACTTTAAATATTTGTTTTCAAGTGGGACAGTTCTTATTTATTGCAGGAAATACAGTAAAGCTACGTGACAAAAACAATAGCAAGGATAATCTGTTTATTATATGTTTTCTCCCACTGATTAAATAGTTTCAGGCAATCCTAACAGCAAAAGCGACTTTTCTGTTATTCTCTTAATTTCTCTCTCTTGCAAAGTTATTTTTCTCAATATTTTGTCAATATTTATTTATCCTAACATAGTTTTGTATAAAACCCATCTTAATTCTTCATTTCTCTCACTATTGAAATACTGTTTGTTAATAGCAGTTTGAAATTAAACTTTGGGCTCAGAATAGGTGTGGAAATATGACAACAGATGGAAACAAGTAATGATAATTTTTATGTTCTAGGAAATTTCGAAGATTTTTTTCTTTTATTATTCAAGCTTATATTAAATATTACTCTTGTGAGTGCTTGACAAAACTTACATGCTTGATATTTTTTCCGAGGTCTGAACTACCTAATTAATTGTGAGTATTTTTGGAATATGTTTTTGTGTTATTAACATGCTGGGTTTGTACTTCATTAGCTCTCATGCTACAGCAGATTGTGTAGTTCTCATGAAGGCATGATGATAATTAATGGTTTACAGTCCTTGAATAAGAATTGTAGTGTTTGTATTTGGTAAGGATAATGAAGTGCCATTTTTTTGTATTTTTGGGAAGCATATTTCTTCTGACACCTTTTGTAAAAATTGGTGTGATATTGTAATGGAAATTTCCAGTTTCCAACAAATACCTAAAGGAAGATGGATTTATTTGCCCAGTG
>VXAZ01008295.1:0-31061 GCA_013399875.1 Gymnorhina tibicen | reverse complement strand
CTTGATTAGTGTGGTGCTCCAAAGGTAGTTCTTTTTCCTCTCTGAGGGAGAAGGAAAAAACCCACTACACTACCAGGAAACCAATTTTCAGGCATAATTTACCACACTAATGCACTGTACAAGCTGAAATCTGTTACAGCTTGATTTCAGACACTTATAAGCCTGGTGAAGAGTGAGTGAGCAAGAAAGCTGACTCTGTAGATGAGTCAGATTGCCTCTTTATGGCAATTTTTGTGTTACTTAAATTTATTTATGCATTTTACAAATTAGTCTGAGGAAGTGAAGACTAAGAAGGGCTTTAAATACAGAAAACAGCAATTTTGCTCAAAATACAAGTTGTGTGCATTTAATATGTTGCTAGAAAGTATTAATTAGTTGAAATCGGGTTACCACAAAAGCTTATGCTTGAAGCTCTTTCAGTGAGCACATCAAGTAAGCTTTCTCTCTTTCAGAGCTGAACCCCTCTTAAATTGTTTGAAAGGGCTTATCTATTATTGACACCAACATATGTCCCAGGTGGATATTGTAAATGCCACCTGTTGCATTTTTAAGTACAGGTGGCTGATCCAGCTTCATCATTACTGACTACTTTGAGTAATGCATTCTCTAGGTTTTTTTTCACATTGTCCTCTGTTGTCTTTTGATGACTGGTTAGCTGTTAGGGACAGCAAATGTCTGTATATGTATTGATTATAAATTACTGTCTGTATGAAACCTACAGTAAGTAATCTTGCTTAACTGTAGACATACACAGAAGCAGGGATATGATTTTTGTACTTTAGTACTGCTGTCTCAAATGGCTTTCAAACTTACATTTTAAATCACAGAAATGTTAAACACACAAATGTTTTAAGAGCTGACTCTACTGATACAATTTACTTAATATGTTTTTTTTAAGCTTTTTGCCTATTGGAAGCTATTTGAAAGTTATTGAAAATTGTTCTATCCATTCTAATCACTTTCTGATAAGAGATGAAAAATATGTTAAAAAGAATAGTAGTTTAAGTTGTTTCAAAAAGGATGGAGTGATCTGTTACAAACCCGCTGTTGATTAAATATAGTGTAGTTACTGAAGATTACTTGGGTTAATTCCAGTTTTTAGATCTGCTGTACAACAGGGATATTCCTCATCTCTTGAAATAAAGCA
The DNA here is from genome assembly GCA_013399875.1 of Gymnorhina tibicen. Taxonomy (NCBI): domain Eukaryota; kingdom Metazoa; phylum Chordata; class Aves; order Passeriformes; family Artamidae; genus Gymnorhina; species Gymnorhina tibicen. The sequence goes on along the minus strand of VXAZ01008295.1, from coordinate 29,914 downwards.
GACGCTACGAATACAGTAATAGCTGTACGAATTACTGTAGCTGTAGCAGTAGTGTCCCTCTAGAGTGTGGTGAGACAGAAGAATGAAATGGAGACACTGCTGTGAAACAATACACTTCTGAGATCAGTATAAAAATTAGGAGATTTATCTCCCTTGTTATGGATTGCTTCTCCTTGTATATAGGTCAGTTAAAATAATCCTTCGGCATAAGAAGACCATTTAATGAAATGTGGTCAGGTAATACGGCTTATAATAAATGTCTGATGTGAAAACATAAAAGGAATGTAAAAATGTTTCAAAACCCGATGGAGCTTATTTTTTCTTTTGTGTACTATATAATAAAATCTGGAACCTTTTTAGAAAAGCTGTATCCTCAAGTATGCCATTTAAAAAACTGCCACTTGCTATTTAGGCAGCCTGTGTACTTCTGTAGGCCTATAAGAGTAACAGAGTGATGTGACTGGAAGAGTCATGAAGAGACTGTGCAATATGTTCTTATAGGAACTCACTATTAAATTTGTGATAACTCTTACCACCCTGATCCTGCTCAAGGCTAGATATTTACATCACCTGCTGCTCTGTCTAGAGATTACTTCCAGTATGGTGTTTTGCTCCCTAATGGCAGTCTTAGGTGTCTACCAAATTTTGGGACAAATACATGTGACAGGTCTTGTGTTGTGTTTTGGGCATTTTTAAGCTCTGCACTAGATTCAATTGTCATGGTGTGTTACTAAATTGCTGTCAGTAGCGCAAAAGGAGGCAACTGAGTGTACTTAATTAGAAATCCTTCTTAAACTGTTTTTTGAAACTTGGTTCTGGAAGCTGCTGAATTAGTTTACTTTCTAAAACGATTCTTGATTTAGCAGTGAATTAAAAGCAAATAGCAAACAAACCTATCTATTTAAAACAATCAAGGTTTCTTTGTCAAGCACTTAAAACTTGAAGCACCAGGATGTAATTTAAATACATCTTGCTTGTGTTAAAATAGAATTTCTAATTATAGACTTGCATGTAGGTGTTCTTTCAGTGGATAAATGTAAGATTTGGCTTTAAAGGATTTTCATAAAATCATCATAAACTGAGCATTCATTGCTGTACAGTAACATGTAGTGACCTTGGTAAGGCAACAGATCGCGATTTTTTTTGTCTCTAATGGACATCACAAATGACAACAATCTTGTAAATGGGGTAGTATAATGAATAATGAATTCTGCTTTCTAATGCATATTTCTATTCCTGAACAATGTGCTATAAAGCCTATAAAAAAGGCTTTAATAACATGCCTTCTGAATAGGTTTAGGTAAATTAAAAATTCATTTGTGGACTAATTATCTAACATTTAATGATGTTTGAAATGAAGAAATTTAGACCTATCAGCCCTGTTTTGTGGACCATTGGTTATTTTGTAGTCAACTGCATCTTCGAATAAACTAGAGAATTTGTGTAGCATCATCTAAAGTTCTCTTAATTGCCTCTTCACTTCATGTGTCATGTGATGAATCATTATATATTTGTTGACTTTGAACTTTTGAACACATTATAGCTTTGACAGCTCATAAATGTACAATTACTTCTACAGAAGTATAACAAGCACTCTTTGCTGACATGTAAAACTGAATGCTGCAGTTCTCTACATCTCAGAGATAACTGACTACAATCTGCTTTGTCACTTCTGTTTGCATTCAATTCTATGGAGTTGCCCTTCAGATAATGCTTTACAAGTTAGAGGAAATTGAGTATTGGTTATGGCAGTAGAGTATTCTCAAATGGCTGGAACTATTCCTTCATAAAACAGTATCTTCAGACATGTATAAATTTATTTTATTTTATTTTATTTTATTTTATTTTATTTTATTTTATTTTATTTTAGGGTTTATAGTTTTGTCTCTGTCCAACCTAGAACTATAAAATCATAACATTTTTGGGTGTTGTTATAAGAGAAGTGTTCAACAGGTTGAAAATACATTCTCCCATTTTCTTGCATGGGAGGTAAATTTAAAAATAGTTGGCCAAGTTAGGGTTTTATTTTTGCCCTGCTTTTAAGAAATAATCCCAGCAACATTTAAAATCATGCAATACTAAAGGAGAAAATTGTTCTTATTCACACTCTTCTCTGGTGGACTGTGCAATAGCTTTTCCAGCTGGACGGTGCGCGTTGCACTGTTAAAACAAGTTAGAACAGAGAGACAGCCATAAGATATTTTTGAGGAGTTAACAATGTCTGTGTTCCTGGATTAAAGTTTAGGTATGGATGTTTCATTTAAGTAAGTGTCATGTTCAGTACAGCTGAATTACTTGCTTTTGTCTGCCTTAGTAAAAATGAGTTAAGAAGGTATTGCAGACTAACACTGTTGCCAAACAAGTGAAAAGCTACGTGTAATTTTAATAGTTTTATGGCTTTCAATGTATAATTTATACCTTAAAAAAAATCTTTATGCTGTACTGGAATCAATCCATTTTAAAGCTGTTCATTTTAGCAGTACAGTATTTAAGACATTCATCTCTGTCTCTAAGTCTTTTGCTTGCTAAACCAGTAAACAGTAATCACCTTGGGAATACTTCCATTTTCTTATGAGAAGGTCGTGTGTCTGTTTTATTACTTCACATACTCATTTCCTTCATGATCTCACAGTGATGCAGCTTTTTAAAGGATTGTTTTGGCTACAGTTAAAAACTTAATTTTTCTAAGTCTTGCACAAATGCAAGCTACTTTATTATAGAATCACAGAATACTTTGTGCTGGAAGGGAGTTTTAGAGGCCATCTACTGCAACTTCCCTACAATGACAAAGGACATCTTCAACTAGATTAGGTTGCTTAGAGCCCCATCCAGACTGACCTGGAATGTTTCCAGGGAGGGGCCATCTACCACCTCTCTGGGCAACATCCTCCAATATTTCACCGTCCTTATTGTGACAAATATCTTCCTTACATGTAGCCTAACTTTACCTTCTTTTAGTTTAAAACCATTACCCTTTGTCCTATCTCAACAAGCCCTGCATGCGCTCATCTTTCTTATAAACCTCCTTTAGGTACTGGAAGGCCACAACAAGGTCATCCCAGAGCCTTCTCTTCTCCAGGCTGAACAACCCCAACTTTCTCAGTCTTTAGTCATAGGAAAGGTGTTCCACCCCTCTGGTTGTTTCTGTGGCCCTCCTCTGGACTCACTCCAACAGGTCCATGTCCTTCCTGTGCTGGGACCCCAGAGCTGGATGCAGTGTTCCAGGTGGGGTCTCACCAGAGCAGAGCAGAGGGGCAGAATCCCCTCCCTGGCCCTGCTGCCCACGCTGCTTTGGATGCAGCCCAGGACACATTTGGCTTTCTGGGCTATGAGTGCACATGGCTGGGTCATGTCCAGCCTTTCACCCACCAGCTGATCAGGCAGGACTTGCCCTTGGTGAAGCTGTGCTGGCTGTCTTGAGTCACCTTCCTGTTCTCTGTGTGCCTTAGCACAGCTTCTAGAAGGATCTTCCCAGACACAGAGAGGAGGGCTGACAGGCTGGTAGTTCCCAGGATCCTCCTTGCTACCTTTTCTAAAAATGGGTGCAGTTTTTCTCTGTTTTTGCTCACCAGAGAGAGACTTCACGTGACTGCCACAGCTTTTCAGATATCATGGAGAGGAGTTTGGCAACTGTGTAGAATCATAGAATTGTTTAGGTTGGAAAAGACCTGTAGGATCATCAATCAAGTTTAGCCATAAACCTAGCACTGCCAAGTCTGCCATCCTTACATAACTGGACAGCTTCCCTATGCCCTTCCTTGAAAACCTGTTCCTGCTTCCACCGTATCTGCATTTGCTTTGTGCCCTTTAATTTGACCAGCTGGTCTGTGCACATCCATGCTGTTCTCTGGCCTTCCTTGCCTGATTTCTTGCTCCTGGGGATTGCTAGCTCTTGTGCTCTAAGGAATGTGTCCTTAAAGATCTGCCAGTCCTGTTCTGCTTCCTTGTCCCTGAGAGCAGTTTCCCTGGGGTCCTACTGACTAGCTCCTTGAAGCGATGGAAGTTTGCTTTCGTAGAGTTCAAGACTTTCTTTCCTCTTTACCTCGCCCTCAGGTCTGCAAACTCCACCAGTGCTTCCTGACTTCACTCCAGTCTTGTCTCCAGTCTTGGTGTTCCCAAGTGGCTCACTTGCATTGGTGACCAGCAGGTCTGGTATTTCATGCCCTCTGGTGGGGGAATCTATTGTATGTCTTAAGAAGTTATCCTCCATGCACTCAGGAGTCTCCTGGGTTGCTCACCATGCAGCCTTTACAGTAGATGTTGGATTGGTTGAAATACCTCAGCTGGACAAGAGCCTGCAAGCCTCTGATTTAGATATATTTCCACACTGATTATTGATTTTTTCTTTTTAACTAAATTGAAATCTAGAAGCAATGTGTTGATTTATTACTAGCATAATGTTACTAATCAAGACAACCAGCCTAGACTTTTTGCTATTTGAAATAACTGATGATGCTCTGTGATCAGCTCTACCTTTTCATTGTTCTCCATTATTTGATGTCTATCTTGGGTTTTCAAATGAAACGGTTCTTTAATAAAAAAACCAAAAAGTGATAGGGAACTTACAGAGTTCAGTGACTCGTCTTCTGTTAAAAACATGACTAAAATTGACTTGTGCAGTCTTGAGAAAACAATCCAAATATTTTTGTGGCAGTACACATGTGGTCTGTTTGGGAATCTGAATGTTGGAAACCTGAGGCAACCATTTTGTAAGTATTTAGCACGCTCTTACCAACATTTTGAAATGAAGGAATCAAGAAAACAGATTGTGAAATCTGAAGGATAAAATAGCCTTTAACCAAGCAATTTTGGCAGGAAAATTCAAGAAAGTAAGTGCCTACTTCTTATGACCAAAGTATTTAACCACCTTAGATATATCTGTCTATTTGTCTATCTATCAATAGATATATAATATGTATGTATGTGTGTGTGTGTGTGTGTGTATGTCTGTATAGGTGTGTGCAGTGGCTCTTACCACAAATAAATCATTTTACAGTAGAGTTCCTAAGAGCTTCTGCTACAAAGTAAAGAAAACACTTCTTTTTAATATATCTTCAAATCTTAAAACAGATACTATAATATTGGTTTCTAATTTTTCTAGACTTTTGTGGAGAAGCAGATATATATATTTAAATTGTGATTAAGAGTACTTGGGTATCTAAAGGGAGGTCTAATATCTTTTACATGTCTAATATCTGTTGATGCCTCACACTACTATAAATTTTCTCCTAGATCAGTATTTCTTAGCTTCACTCAAGTCAAGACACCCATACTATTTGTCTGACTTTTTCTTAAGGAATTTCTTTAAAGTAACTGAAAAAAAAAAATCACAGCTTCTTTGCTGCAGAGGAGATGAGTTCTTTTTCTCTGAGGCCCATCTCATTTAAGATTTCTTTGTGTCACCTTGTTATTTCAGAAAGCTAAGATGAGAACAATGCATTACAATGATTGGGTTCTTCTGCTGGCACACTCTGACTCACCGACATTTTTGGCAAGACAAATATCATTAAGTTAAATTGGAAGGATGGTACCTAATGTCCCATTTGTAAAACCTCTTGCATATCTGTCCTATTTGAAAATGTTATGTCTTGGTATGAGCACTGTGGAATTCTTTCCATTCTTCCACAAACTCTGCTCACATTGAAATCTTCCAGGCATCTCATTTTTTTAAACAATATTTTTAGAAGAATTATGAAAGGTGAATATTCATGTCAAATGCAGTGCAAGTTAGTAACATGGTGGCATTTTATGCTGTCTGTTGAATAGTGTGTTCAGACACACTTCATTTACAATAGAGGGCAAAAATCCTAATACCTGGATATTCCTTGAGCTGAAAAGAGTGTCCCAGCCAGTTCATTTTGAACTGTGGCTGAACTGTTGAGCTAATTTGGCAATTATTTCCTGGACTGTGGAGATAACTAAACTATCTGTAGTATCTAATTTAAACGATCTCAGCATAGTCCTAGGACTTTTATGATACACATACCCTTTTTTGTGAGTACATTACCAACCGTTTCATCTGAGTAATAATTTGTGTAATTGCCATCAGTGATTTTAAGAATTATGTGGCAGCCGTACAACAGTACAACAGTGTTCTCAGAACTGTAGTTCTTTTGGCTCTCATGTTGGGAATCTTGAAGTTATTCATCATCAGCAAAGATCATGCTTCAGTTTTTTTTGTGTTCCCCTGAGACAAACGTGGTGACGGTTTTGGTGAGACATCTACTTTGAGAAGTAGACTTCCCAAGGAGGACAGACAATTTCCCAAGCAGTGAAGATTGTTATTTATAACAATAGTTTTTTTCCATTTTCTTTCTCCTTAATCATATCGGGCCTCCATTTGTGTTGTGGGCAGTATGAAACGCACTGGTATTTCAGCCAACACAAGTAGCTAAAAACCCATCGCTGCATTTGATGATAGGTGTGACAGGCACAGAGGGCAAAAACTGCTCATATGTGGAAACACGGCCATCACTTTCCCCTTTCTCCTCGCCTTTTAAGAACTGATCTCTATGGTGATTTCTAAATAAGTCCCAGTCATGTATTTGTAATTAATTACAAACATGGTGCCAGCAGTGCACGGGGGTGGATGCTAATCCCCAGACAAAAACTCAGAACCCCTGAGATGTCTGCGGGCTTGTCTCCCAGGCAGAAGTGCTAGGGAAGGAATGCAGTGTGGCCCTCAGGTTGTGATGAGTGTCCAGGACTTCCTCCTGAGGCACAAGCAAGTACCTTGTGAGAGGTGCAAGCAGGCTGAGGGCAGGCACACTGGGTGGCTGAGTTACAGGAGCCAGGGAGAAGCCTATGTAGTACTGGACAGGCTGAAGAAGAAACAGAGGAGGGCTTTTGTAACCAGTCCTTGATGGTTGATGCTACTCTGAGTGGTGCATCACAGATCCTGGTGACCCACAAGAGCAGAAATCTGGTTCACTCTCCACCCTCCTGCATAGAAACCGGGATGAGATGAGAATAAAAGCAGCATGGCCAGCAGGTCAAGGGAGGTGATTTCTCCCTTCTCTCTGGTGAGACCTCATCTGGAACACTGCGTCCAGCTGTGGGGTCCCCAGCACAGAAAGGACATGGACCTGTTGGAGTAAGTCCAGAGGAGGCTGCCAAGGTGGTTAGAGGGATGGANTGTGGAGAAGCAGATATATATATTTAAATTGTGATTAAGAGTACTTGGGTATCTAAAGGGAGGTCTAATATCTTTTACATGTCTAATATCTGTTGATGCCTCACACTACTATAAATTTTCTCCTAGATCAGTATTTCTTAGCTTCACTCAAGTCAAGACACCCATACTATTTGTCTGACTTTTTCTTAAGGAATTTCTTTAAAGTAACTGAAAAAAAAAAATCACAGCTTCTTTGCTGCAGGGGAGATGAGTTCTTTTTCTCTGAGGCCCATCTCATTTAAGATTTCTTTGTGTCACCTTGTTATTTCAGAAAGCTAAGATGAGAACAATGCATTACAATGATTGGGTTCTTCTGCTGGCACACTCTGACTCACCGACATTTTTGGCAAGACAAATATCATTAAGTTAAATTGGAAGGATGGTACCTAATGTCCCATTTGTAAAACCTCTTGCATATCTGTCCTATTTGAAAATGTTATGTCTTGGTATGAGCACTGTGGAATTCTTTCCATTCTTCCACAAACTCTGCTCACATTGAAATCTTCCAGGCATCTCATTTTTTTAAACAATATTTTTAGAAGAATTATGAAAGGTGAATATTCATGTCAAATGCAGTGCAAGTTAGTAACATGGTGGCATTTTATGCTGTCTGTTGAATAGTGTGTTCAGACACACTTCATTTACAATAGAGGGCAAAAATCCTAATACCTGGATATTCCTTGAGCTGAAAAGAGTGTCCCAGCCAGTTCATTTTGAACTGTGGCTGAACTGTTGAGCTAATTTGGCAATTATTTCCTGGACTGTGGAGATAACTAAACTATCTGTAGTATCTAATTTAAACGATCTCAGCATAGTCCTAGGACTTTTATGATACACATACCCTTTTTTGTGAGTACATTACCAACCGTTTCATCTGAGTAATAATTTGTGTAATTGCCATCAGTGATTTTAAGAATTATGTGGCAGCCGTACAACAGTACAACAGTGTTCTCAGAACTGTAGTTCTTTTGGCTCTCATGTTGGGAATCTTGAAGTTATTCATCATCAGCAAAGATCATGCTTCAGTTTTTTTTGTGTTCCCCTGAGACAAACGTGGTGACGGTTTTGGTGAGACATCTACTTTGAGAAGTAGACTTCCCAAGGAGGACAGACAATTTCCCAAGCAGTGAAGATTGTTATTTATAACAATAGTTTTTTTCCATTTTCTTTCTCCTTAATCATATCGGGCCTCCATTTGTGTTGTGGGCAGTATGAAACGCACTGGTATTTCAGCCAACACAAGTAGCTAAAAACCCATCGCTGCATTTGATGATAGGTGTGACAGGCACAGAGGGCAAAAACTGCTCATATGTGGAAACACGGCCATCACTTTCCCCTTTCTCCTCGCCTTTTAAGAACTGATCTCTATGGTGATTTCTAAATAAGTCCCAGTCATGTATTTGTAATTAATTACAAACATGGTGCCAGCAGTGCACGGGGGTGGATGCTAATCCCCAGACAAAAACTCAGAACCCCTGAGATGTCTGCGGGCTTGTCTCCCAGGCAGAAGTGCTAGGGAAGGAATGCAGTGTGGCCCTCAGGTTGTGATGAGTGTCCAGGACTTCCTCCTGAGGCACAAGCAAGTACCTTGTGAGAGGTGCAAGCAGGCTGAGGGCAGGCACACTGGGTGGCTGAGTTACAGGAGCCAGGGAGAAGCCTATGTAGTACTGGACAGGCTGAAGAAGAAACAGAGGAGGGCTTTTGTAACCAGTCCTTGATGGTTGATGCTACTCTGAGTGGTGCATCACAGATCCTGGTGACCCACAAGAGCAGAAATCTGGTTCACTCTCCACCCTCCTGCATAGAAACCGGGATGAGATGAGAATAAAAGCAGCATGGCCAGCAGGTCAAGGGAGGTGATTTCTCCCTTCTCTCTGGTGAGACCTCATCTGGAACACTGCGTCCAGCTGTGGGGTCCCCAGCACAGAAAGGACATGGACCTGTTGGAGTAAGTCCAGAGGAGGCTGCCAAGGTGGTTAGAGGGATGGAGCACCTTTACCACAAAGAAAGGCTGTAAGAATTGTGATTGCCTTGGAGAAAAGAAGGTTTCAGGGTGTAGACTTCCAGTACATCAAGGGAGCCTACAAGAAAGATGGAGAGAGACTATTTGCAAGGGCATTTAGTAACAGGACAGAGGGGAATGGTTTTAGACTTGAAAGAGGGCAGGTTTAGATTAAATATTAAGAATTTTTTACTGTGGGGATGGTGAGGCACTGGCCCAGGTTGCCCAGAGAAGTTGAGGAAGTCCCATCCCTGTCAGTGTTCAAAGCCAGGCTGGATGGGGCTTTGAGCAACCTGGTCTAGGGAAGGGTGTTCCTGACCATGACAAGAGGGTTGGAACTGGATGATCTTCAAGGTGCCTTCCAATCCAAACCATTCTTTGATTCTAGGATGTCGTAACACTTGAAGACACCAATGGGCAAGCTCTGGAGGGAGAAACCATACCCACAGCACACATTAGAAACCACAAAAAGAAATGATGAGTGCTTATTGTGAGTATCTCTCTGCAAAGGCATACTGACCCATTTGTCAGCCTGACAGGGATTCATGTGAAGTTTGTTGCTTTCCAGGTGCTATGGCCTGGGGTGTCACAAAGACCACAACCTGGTAGAAACAGGGATTTTTGCCTTGTTCTTCTCTCACGTAGGCATGAATGACACAGCAAACCAGGGCTTGGGCAGAATCAAACATGATGGCAAAGTTATGGTTGTATGATAGAAATGGATTGGTGCTCAGGTTATCTGTTCCTCTCTTTTACCAGTAAGAAGAAAGAATGTAAGTGGGAAATGTTGGACCAGCAGCAGGACCAGCTGGGCACTTGACTGTGCTTAGTGTGGTTGCCTACCAAGAAGGACTTTGCACAGTGTCCAGACCTGCTTTTCTTCCCCGTGATAAACTTTGTAGAGCAAGCCAAAGGTCCTCTTGGAGCCTGCACACTGTGTGCGTGCACATGATGGAACCATGGACAAATTGCATTGGGCAGAGGCTGTGGCTGCTGGCACACCACCTGTTGCTTATCTCCATTTGGATATTGAGCCATTGACTGCAGTATCTTCTCTTTGGCTGCTGCTCTCCAGCCAATTCCTTGTCCATGGAATAGTTCGTACAGAAAATCCGTATCTCTCCAGTTTATGGCAAAGATGTTGTGTGGAACTGTATCAAAGGTCTGCAGAATTCTAGGGAGATACTGTTGTTCCTGCCTTATCCAGCAACACAGTCACCCTGTTGTAGATGGCAACCAGATTAGTCTGGCACAGTTTTCCATTGGTGTAGCCAAGTTGGCTGACTCTTATCACCTCCCTGTCTACCATATGCCTTGGCACAGCTTCCAGGAGGATCTGTTCCATGATCTTGCTGGGCTTAGTACATTTCTGAGGACCTCCATTCTACCCTTTTTAAGAATGAGTGCTATGTTTCTCTGTTTTTCAGTCATGGGGCACTTCATCTGACTGCCAGGACTGCTCAAATGTGCTTGAGAATGGCTAGGCAACCACATCAGCCATTTCCTTCAAGACCCTGAGGTGCATCCTGGTGGATCCCGTAGTCTTCTGTATGTTTGAGTTCCTCAAATTATATTACAATGATGGAAAGGAATTAACTCCTCCAGTCCCTGCCTTAAGCTTCAGGGACTTGAGAATGCGGGAGGAGTACCTGCCAAAGAAAACTGAGGCTCTTGCTCTGTATTTGCTGCATCCTGTTTTCGCTTTCCCTTTCTTCCTACTCCCTACCCTGCTTAGTTAGCATCTGGTAATCTGGATTGATTCAGGACACAAATCCTTTTCATTTTTTTCTGTTTCTCTCCATTCCACTACTTCCCTTGCCCCCTATTAAATTTTATGAGCTAGCCTTATCCTTTAACTGCTTTCAGATCTGCTTGGATACAAACTGCTTTTGCCCCTGTATTTGGGATAAGTAAATCCTGGATCTAACTAACATGACTTCATGCTGCTGAACACCTCAGTGATGCACAGTTTTTGTCTGCAGCTCCTGGCTTCTGTTGTGAAACCTGTTTTGGTGAAATGTTGCAAAAATGTTATGAAGATGTTAACCCTAAGACATTTTTGGTGTGATATCCAGTAACAGATTCGAGATAGAAGTTCTTAGTGCATTAGAATTTCAAAAATAAATTTTGCCCCCTCCCAGTGTTAGACTCTTGGTAATTTTTGTGATTCACAGTGGAATATTTTCTGCACTGTATCAGTATTGTTGGCATTAATACAGTCCTGTATATTTTCAAAAGAAATCTTCCTGCTGTAAGTGTATCCATCATTTCTTCAGTGCTGCTGATAATAACTGCATAAGATATAAACTCACTCTTCAAAGATTTCTTCTTGAATTTATAAACTGATGACATTTCATGATGCTTACCTTCTGCTACCTGCTACCACTTTTCAGTTGATGTAAAATCCTTCTGTTAGGACAAGCCAAATGTGTCGGGAGTTCCTTAGCAAAAGCATGTTAATTGTCAAAAAGACAGAATTACAGGAGAGGTCTTTAAGCCTTTATCTGCATATCATTAACGGGCTTGTGATTTTTATGGAGTGGCTGTTAATTGCACACTAGACACTGGGTGAATATTTAAAGGATATTACAAAGACACACTGTCTTTGTTTGTTTTTGTCCCTTAAGCATTGCACCTTTTCACTGACAGGTCTTAATTAAACAGAAAGTTTAGATATTGCTAAGATAAAGGCCTGAAGGACCACACCCAAAATTATCATTTGTGTTTGGAATCCTTTTAATTTAGTCTATTGTTAAAGTCATTTATCTCAAAATCTTTTTTATAGGCTTCTGATAGATCAAAAGCAGCAAATAGAGTTCAAGATGTGTAAAACCTGACAAAAAGAGAAATGCCTCTTAATGTGAAATCATACCCAAGCTATAAGTGATACTGAAAGGCTGTTAAAAATTGCCACTGTGAGTTATACTGTAATATTTTAGTGTGTTTTAAAGGCATGCAGTTCAGGATATAATTACACATTTTATAAAGATGTGTCAATGAGTATGCTGTGCCTGGTTAGCCACATCATTTGAGAAAAATTTTCTATTTTGTACTTGCCATGGCATTATACTTAAACTTCGTTGTGCTACATGCTTCTAAAAGGAAACGGGTGTTTTTTAATGACCTAACAATAAATAATTGAAAAATTAAATTAAGTGGTATTCTACTGAAATTTTGAGGAACCATTTATTAAAGGGGGTATTTTCTTTGCATGAGGAAGTACTGACAGATGGGATCATCACACTCTACATATCTCTTGGAAGGCTCAAAACTTTAGGTGGCACAGCGTAAGGAGAATTAGGTGGAAGGTTTAAAGGAGGGGCAAAGATAGCTTGTTAGTGATTGGAAGCCCTAAAAAATATTAATATCTTGATATGATCATTCTGTACAACTTGATGTGTTGGAGTGGACTTGGCAATGTGGGAGTAACAGTTTAACTTGATGATCTGAAATGTCTTTTCCAGCTAAATGCTATGATTCTATAAAATATTACAGATATGATATAAAGTAGGTTGCAGAGAGAGAAATTAATTACTATAAATTTTAGGCAAAGTAGTTATGTTGTGAAGACAATGAAACAGCAGTGTGGCCTACTACAAAGGAATAAAATCCTAGTGAGTTTTACTGTGTTATGTCATAACAAAAGAAGTTAGGGAACTCACTAATGAGTGGATGATACGGTGCCTTTTAGCTTGAAACATTTGCTAATGTTCTTTTTAAATCTGCTACTGCATTAGGGAAAAAAGGGCAAAGTAAAGAACAAAAAAGTAGTACTAAAAGATAGGACACTCCTTGCTCTCCTTCCCTTATTTTTTAAAATGAAATATGGGATGGATGGAGGAACTCTTGGTCCATCTTCATTTCCATATTTTAAATCACCAGTAATAACATAATAAGTTATATTGCAGGGAAAAAATAGAGGAAGTAGTGTGTTGGAAGAAAAGTAGTACTGATGATACCCTTAAGTAAAGTTCTCTTTTAAAAAATCTTCTTTTATTGTAATCTGTGGAGCATCATGGCTGTTTGTGTATGATCAGACATGTTGTTTGTATGTGGCAGTGATCCTAGAGTTCTGCGGGACAAATGTCACTCAAAACTTGGAGTTTTAAATAGCCTCCCAGTTACATTTCTGATGAATACTGTTGTGACCATGTGTTACTTTTGGGTTGCACATGACTCTGCTGGGATCTGTTTTTCTGCTTTGAATCAGGACAGAAGCTCAAAGGTGATGGGGTAAAGCTTGGATACTGGATCCACCAGCACCAGCACCCTCTGTAATGGAGAAGCTCTGTTAGCCTGAAAGGATGAAGAATACCATGTGGCCTGAAAACTTAGTGGAAAAAGCAGTGTCAGGATTGAAAAATGGGAACATGATTTTAAGGGCCTTTGCTGGAAGAAATAAATTTTTGACCCAACAGATTTGAGAGAATTTAATAAATGCTGCTGAGTGGAGATCATTTTATTTTTCATGGTAATTCTTGAGATGGATAGTTCCTATCTTGGCTTTCAGCCTAGACTAAATTTGCAATACTTCCAGCTAGGAAAGCTTTTGGTCTACCACCTGGGCAGATTTTGCATGGACTCTGTAAGAAGAGATATAGTGAACACACAAATGCTTTTTCTAGATTCATCTTATGGAATTGAGTCACACGTAAAGGTCATTGCTTTCTGAGGCATGTGTCTCTAGAGGACTGTGAGTTAAAAGTCATTTCTTCATATAATCATTGTAATCCTGATCCACATGGTCTTCAGTTGGAAAAGTCAATACTGGGTTTAGAAATTACATCTGAAATACTGCAAAAATTGTTTTTTAAGTGAGCTAAATTTTGTGAGTTTTGAGATTTCCGTTCTTTTATGTAGCTCATTTATATCCATGAATAGAAAGAAAAAAAAAACAAGTGTTCTCTTTACAACTGCTGAATGAATACCTATATGGGAAGTTTAACTGATGAAAACTATGAAACACAGCATTGAATCACAGTCACAATCTGAAAACAACAGCTGTATGAACTCAGATTCAAAATAAATTCTAATATCATGCTTAGAATGAGGAAACCGAAAGGATTTTAACCACTTGCCTAGGCAGCTGAGATATAAGCTACAGAGAGGCTTATGATGCTCAGGGAGACATTTCCATTTTCCAGTCTTGGACTCCTCCAAAGGTTTTTCCTCCCTTTGAGTTTTGGAAGTTGTGACTCTTGAGTTGATGAAGTTCCTTAACAGAAAGAACAGTCAGAAAAATTCAGCCCCCTGTGAAGTGGCATAGAAATAGTTTTGGGAGAGCTTTTTTTGTTTCAACAAATGCAATTCTGCAGTTGGAATATTTTGATCCAGTATGTGTCTATTTTAAGCAAGTCTCAATTTGGTCAGTTGGAAGTGTGTGTGGGAAACTGAGAGTAGCATTCTTCTGTCAGCTAGAGTCACAGTGGTTGTTGGCTGACTCGACTGTACTTTTTCCAGAAACATTGATCAACTTGTATTTCCCCACCTTAGCACTTGGTGGGGAGAGTTTTCATATTTTATATTAAATCATAGTGATGAGATTTAAAATGAAGTATCTAATGCAAAGGCCGTGTTTTCAGTACAGCAGTGGGTCTTTGGGAGGCTTGTATTTTGGACACATGAAGAAAAATCAAATTGCAGGAATTGATCAATTTGGATCATTATAATATAGAAATTTCAGCAGATCTTTCCTGCCATGTTTAAAAAGAGTGCACAGCGTACTCTAAAGAAGTGAAAAGCACTTAAATATATTTAGTGATCCAGAACAGGGCATGTGTTGTTTTTTTTCAGTCAGGTAGCTTAGCCATGGGTATGCAGACTCTGGTACATAGTGTGTGGTTTTCTTTTTTGGGTGAGTTCACATCATTTTCACTAAGTTAATTGAGCTAGTGGTAGAGGCACCTTCTGCTCCAAAATCAGAAAGTTGTGACATTTTTGTTTCTTGAGTTCCCAAATGAATTGGCATTTGGAAACTAATTTCAGCTTTATGTAAAAATACGTATTATGCCAAAATAAGCTTTCAGTCAAACAGGTATATCATTCAGTCTGAAACTAAATATGGCCATGGTCTGCATTTGATGTTTTCCTGTGGGGAAAATAAAAAAAAAGCCCTCAACTCAGACCCTGCAAAGTTGATGGAATGGCTTTCACCATGGGTGGCTCATCCTGGAGGCATGTGAAAGACAAGAAGGTGATCAGGACTAGTCAGCATGGATTTATTAAAGCAACCTGATTGCCTTCTATGGTGGGACAGCTGATAGATGGGGGAGAGCAATGGTTGTTGTCTACCTAGGCTTCAACAAGGCTTTTGGCACTCTCCCATGATATCCTCATAAGCAAACTCGGGAAGCATGGGCTGGATCAGTGGACAGTGAAGTGGCTTGATAAATCACTGAATGGCAGAGCTCATAGAGTAATAATCAGTGCCACAGCGTCTAGTTGGAGGTCTGTCACTAGTGGTGTCCTTTAAAGGTTGAAGCTTAGTCCAGTATTGTGACATCTTTCAAGAGAATGTAGCAGTGCTGGATGCCAGAAGATCTGGTTATTTTAATTGAGGTGGCAGGAAATCATTCCATTTTTGTGCATGAAAATAAGCTAGTCAGATTAAAACAATTACATTTGTAAGATTTTGAAGAGCTGTTATAATTTTATGTAGCCATTTATGTTTAAAGTTTTGTAAATTGTCTTTAATCTCCAGTCTACTCGCTTTGATGAGTAGACTTACAATATGGAAACAATAATAATTGGATATTAAAAAATGCAGCTACTGTAACATACATCAAAAATACTGAAAGTGTTTGTGATACTAGAATTCTATTCTGACAGCCTTGATGAGATAATAGTAATTATTGAAAAACTGAGCAACTGCACGTGCAGTGCCTAATTTTACTCATACTGATTGTTAGTGGTTTGCTTCTGTGCACTTGAGAACTGAGTTTTACAATTACTTCTATGAGGCAGCTCCACGTTCTGGTAACTGACTCTGCTTTGGCAGGAAGAGAAAGAGTGCTTACTGCAGATAGTATTAGTAAAACCTCAGGATTATACAGAGAGAGATCGAAGCAGGTACATTGTAGAATTTTTAGCTTGATTGTAGTATGATTAGGTTTCAAGCTTACTTTCATCTCTTAAAATCTTGTGGGCTTTCCCCAGTCAGGCACAGCCTCTCCTGGTATGAGCTGGAATGATCTGTACTCACTGGTCTCTAAATCAATTGAAAATCCATTTTAATCTGGGAAGTAGAATTATCTTATCATTTAAGTAATTTGGGCATATTCAGGAAAGGCATCAAGGAAGGATCTTTATTCCTTCATGGATCTTCGAGCAAAGCACAGTATTAATTGTGTGAATCATCCATAGAGCACTTTTAAATGCAGATGTACTATAAAAATTTGCCACTCAAAGACAACTTTAAAAATTACTGCTTTACCATCAGTCTTTTGGGAACCACATCCTACTGTTTTCTGTGGGCTTTTGTGAAGTTATGCTGTACTTTCCAGACAAAATGCACTTTTAAACACAAGGTTGGTCAATTTATATGGAAAATTGGAAGTCACTGTAATTTAATCCAAAAGCTTGAGTTAGCATATGCTGTTCTGTCCTGTTCAAGCGACATCACAGGTCAATGTACTGAAAGAATAACATGGAGTATAGCAATCAGAACACAACTTGAATATTTTAACTGCTAAATATTGCATGATATTGGTATCATGACATGGGTTAATGGTCAGTATTTCGAAACACTAAGACCTGATTAAAGCAAGTCTATGACCTAAAGTATGGAAAAAATAAGTAGTCATGTAGTTGTGTGATTATTGGTATCTTGTCAAAACACAACAGCTCTTCAAATGTAATGCCAGAATGTTTGTATTTGTTTATTTATTTCTTAGTTGTGAATTTTGTGCTTGACTTGTGTATATGCAGCATAAAACTGTGGTATATTCTTGTTTGTTACAACACAGCTTTTTATAGAAACAACCAGAATCTCTACACATGTTGTAGAGATTTTCTTCCAGTGATCTGCCCAGGAGAAACAAAACAGTGTTTTTATTTTTAAATCTGTTGCCTTCTACAGTTATTCAAGGCTTGTCTGACAACAGATACTTCACAGCTGTTGGTTCTTTCTCAGAGACCTCAATGCTAAACATCAACTCCCTGATGTTTAGCAAATAAAACTAAGATCCAGATTCTCTGTGGGATGAACTTACATGCTGAAGGCTGAGATGTGAATTCTCACCTATGCTTCTAGGTCAGCAAAATATCCTAATCACCTGATGTCAAGTGCTTTATTACTGTTCATGTCTGAAGGCATTTACACTGGCAGACCTTAGCAGCTGTCATTCATATTTGAGGTTGTTTGGATTTAATGGTGTCTTTTAATGCTGCAAATTTTGCATTAGTTTTAATGCCAAACCTGTCACAGTAAGATTTCAGGCATATCACTCTCTTAGGTGTTTTGTCTGACTGACTTAGCATACTGAGGCAGGGAGAGGGCAGGGATATTTTAGATGTTACAGGGTTTTTTTTTAATTTTTCTTAAGCTCTTTGTCCTTTTGATGAATTGTGTGGTGAACTTAACAGTGTAATTTGGGAAAACTTGTGCTTTATGATGGCAGAAGCCCAAGAGAGTCACTTTTATGGTTAGTATCATTGTTTTTTTTTTTTTTTTTAATGGGATTCTGACAGTGTCTTTCTGGAAACATGATGACTAAAGTCTGATCTGAAAACAGTAACTCCAAACACATCCCTCACCTTTCTTGAGTATGTTATTAGTTGGCATGGACCTCTATACTGTTACGGTGTCCAAACGTAAGTGGTCCCTGTGATCAAAAGTGACTGGTTTTGGCATTGGAATGCAAGTCCTAAAGTGCAGAAAAGATGAAGAAGGGTAGGAAACAGAGTAACAGTCTTCTGCAAGGTATGAGGCAGAAGACTTTTGAGAAGTTTTTCTAGTAGGGTAAGGAACAGAAGGAAGTATACAAAAAAACAGGATGATTGTGAAAGTCCAGCATGACATGGGCTTTTAAAACTGGCCTTTGATACCATTCATCAGGTCTTGCAGAAGTTACGTTTGTTTGTAACATACTTGTTTTTCTTGCAAAACTCAATTTTGTTGCTCTTCTAGCAGTGTATTTCTCTGTTGCTTGTTACCTAGATTATAGTTATCAATATTTTAAAAACTTTTTGAATCTGAAACTTACCTGAGGAGTGTGAAACGTGCACTTTTGGTTTTCTATATTTACGGCTACTCCTATTGCCATTTAAACAATTAGTTCTTGTGTTTTGTTGGGAAGACTTACATTTCTCATTTGAAGCTCTTCCGTAGTGCATTTTATGAAGTTCTTAATAACTGGCTTTATCAACCAGGTACAGTTTTTTAGATAAGCAGACTATAAGGCAATGACTTTTTAATTGTCAGTCTTACAGCTGTGTCTTGTGACCCATGTGTCTGTTAATTGCTTTGGTGATACTAGAAAAGTGATATGTGTGTATCAGAAGTGCCGGAAGAACTGGTGAAAAAAAAAAAAAGAGAAGGAACACTGAATTTTGTTCTTTGTGCTTGAAGGCACTAATTGAGTAACAGTGAGTGAAAAGTAACAAATTTGGGTTGTTCTGAAAGTGTAAGTGTAAAAACACTAACTCAGGGGAAAGGAGGGTCAAATGAAAGCAGTTTCCTCTAGGTGAATAGCAATTTCCTGGATATTATTTATTGATTTTACTCTGAAATATTTAAAATTATTTTATTAAAGGAGAAAAAAATTCTTTTTACTGAATTGAATTTTGAACTGCTGTGTGATTTTTTGACCTTGAAGCCTCATGCTTGCAGAGGATAAATCTCTTGTTAACATGTCTTGCACTTTCACTTACTGGATGACATTGGAGACCCCTAAAGAGTGCAGAGCTTTTGCTAGGAGAAGACCATGAAGTTTGTCCAAAAAACACAGATCCAAAGCAGGCTGTTTTCTAAAAGTCTGTGACATTTTTGGGTAAAAAACAGGAAAGTCACATAGGCCAAAATTATTCTCATCTTGAAAACTGAAGGCACTTTTAACTACAGGAGACACTTCAAATTGGGAAAATAGTATATTTTGTCTTTTACTAAGTAACATTTACCTTGATGTTAAAGTACAAATATTTCCAGTGTGATTTCATAATCACAGTAGTGCAACACAGTGCATAGCTACTACTATTAATTTCATTTGATCAGATTTTTTTTTAATTTCACCATGGAATGGAATTTAGAAATGTGGTTTTTTCTATCACTTTTAATTTTAGTCCATGCTAGAGAGTGAGATATTAGAGCACACAAATTTTAAATCCAGCTGAGGACATTGGAAGTTACTGTATAGTGAAAGCAGATGGAAAATTAATTTTTCATTCAACTCAAGAAAATAAAAAGTTAAACCTTAATTATAATCTTGCCTGCTGCTGCTGTTGTATCAACAATTATGCAACAGCTATGCCTATGGCATCTTTCATGCAGCAGTGTGTCAGTGACTTCTATCCAACAACAAACTGTCCTTGCTTTACTCTTACGGCGATACTTCTCTAGAAATAAAGATGTTAATTTTTATTAGGCATTTTCTTACTTGGAATAATTTCCCATTTATTGTAATTAGTCATTACATTCATCAAGGGATTGCTTTGAATTTTAACAAGTGTTAGTAGCATGTGTAACAAATTTTATTACTAAAAGTTTTGTGAATGCCTGCACCATTTATTATAAATGTGGAAAATGGCATCATTTTTATAAAGCATAAACCATGTTACTAACAGGTTTCATTATTTGATTTAATTGACTTATATGAATAATATCTTTTCAGTGATGATTTTTTCTTTTACCAAATATAAGCTTTCTTAGCATTTCTGCATTTGAAAAGGAAAAATGGAAATTGATGGGACTGAAAACTAACCAGATTAATTCCTTTCCGGAATCTTAATGTTGCCAGTTGGTCGCTGGATTTTGATTTTCAGTTGTCCCATGGATTAAATGGTTCTGTAGAAGAGCAGTCTTTCCTTAAGGAACAATAAGATTTTTTTTTTTTCCTTTTAAAATGTCTCTCATTTGTCAGCCTTTTCTCCCTTTTTTTATCCCAGGGATTGGCCCAGCACCTGATTTGACTCTCTAAAATTTGGTGAGATGTCTTTTGGGACTGGGAGTGTGAGAAGACTTGAATAGTATTCACACTTAATTAGATGCATACATGATGTTTCTTTTGTGGCTCCACTGTGTATATGTGGTACAGATATTTGGGCTTTGCAAACTCTGACTGTTTCATTTTCAGGGATCTTACACACATCTAAACTGCACTCATTCATCTGAGGTGTGAACATCTTTTTCTACTGCAAGAACGGCATTTTCCTTCCCCTTTAATCCCTCTGTGGTTGTTAAATGCAGTCCTTGTGTCTTCAGAGTTATTCCACTTTAAATTATTTCAAGGGAACCTGGTGTCTCTTGTGTTTTCTAGATTATTAAGGATAGAGATGTTGCTTGTTTTGATTGATATTAGTATAGTAGCTATAGTATAGTATTATATGTTGTTTCTCAGTTGGGGTTTTCCATTTTTTTAAAAATTTCTTTTGAATGCTCCCTGAGTGGGTTAAAGGATCTGATTATTTTAGCTGAATTAGAAAATAATTCAATTTTAATGATGTTTCATAATTTTCAAATACTCTTTCTTGAATGTTAGGGGCTTAATTCCTATTTGGCTAACTCCTCAGTAAGGAAAAGATTTTACAGAAAAATATGTGAAAACATTGTTAAGTATAACTCAGTAATCCTTTTATCTAATCTTGCTGCAGCTTAAATATGAGGTAGAATTCCCTTCTGACACAATTGTGTAATTGCTACAGTTTGTGCAGTCCTTTTGAGGATTTAGATCAGTGCAAAACTGTGTTTCTTGCAGAGCAATAAAATATATGTGTCAAAACTGTAATGACTTTCCGATTCCATTCAAATACCTTGGTATATGAGTTTCTCTGTACTGCAGACTTCAGGACAGTAAAGAGCTACATGAAGCAGCTAGGATAACAGAGGTGCAGGAGGCATGACAGCATGAAGTTTGTATGCATCACTTGTGTTTCAGTAAGTTATTGGAGGGTATCATATAGTGCACTGTAATTGTAAGCCAAAAATAGCCAGTTATGTTTCGGGCTGGTGCAGTATAAAAGCAGATTTATAGTAAAGTAGGGTAAGAACCTGAGCACTTGAGAAAAAATAGGATAACTATTTACATTCATCATTTCTGTGATACATAGTAATTAACTCCTATCACCTTCTTTCACAATCAATTTCAGCACACGGAGAATGATCTGAGATCCTTCTTCTTTCCCCTTTGTTGCCAGCACTCGTGAAAGGTATAGGAGACTGCTTTACAAGCAGTTGTGTCTGTAATTATGCTGGTCCATCTGTAATGATGGCATGACAATCAGTGTGTTCACATCTGGTAAATCTTATGAACTATCAAGTGATCTCCTCAAACGTTCCTTTTGTTGCAGGGCATGCAGTTGCAGTTGCAGAGACATCCACAGCCATGTCTCCACAACTGTGCTAGATCGGCGGCAAGATTAGACTTCATTAGCTTACTACCAGAAACAAGAAGTTTTAATCTTGGTAACAAGTTCCTGAGGTTTAATTTTATTGTTCAGAACACAAGCATAATGTTTGTTTTAAGTTCATCTTTAATAATTTAAGTCCTTTTGTCCTTTAGGAGATGCTGATACTGGTGGCCTCTAAACCTTGCTAAGTTTGTTCTCAAAAGCATCATGTTGGAAAGCGGGTATTGCATCATGCAGGCATTTTCTTTTCTATCAAGATTGGCCAAACTGAGGCACGTTTTAGTAGCACTTTGTGTTTCCTTTTTCCTTGAGTGATTTTTAAAAGGTTTTTTCCTCAGTGAACTCATCTGTGACTTCCTAAAGCCTCAGTTCAATGTAATGTTTTTGGAAGCAGAAGACTTCAGAGAAGCCTTACTGTTAATAACTGACAGTCTGATCTATTCTTCCTCTGAAAAATGCTGGAGCTTCTGCATCTGAAACTGATTATTAGATCTGTCAGTTCTGTAATTGCTTCCAGAAGGTGAAGTTTAAAACTGCAGGCTATGAGTGTCTTCTTCAGTGCATATTACTGACTGCCTGGAATTTAATCATTTTAAGTATGTACTATCAGTACAGCCCAACAGTATTTTCTGCTTAGATTCTGTAGCAATTGGCTCTTGGAACTTTACTCATAATTGTCTAAACAATATAATATTAAACATGACTAACTGGAAGTTTCAGATTGGTTTCACAGAACATGAGTTCTTCTATGATACATGTCTCTGCTGATCATCTAAGATGTCTGTACTTAATTCAAATGTGTTGTGCTCAGAAGGGAAAAACATTTAGTATCTTGTTTCAGGATAAACATAAACTTTCTGAAAACATCCTAACTTTTTATTGCTTTTACCTTCACTGTTATTTTATGGTAGTCAGTATCATTTTCCATTCAAGCACCCATGTTGTTACATTTTCCATGAGACCACACAAGCTGTTCATAGACACGTTTAGATTGGGAATTATGTGCCTTCAAGTAACGGTGGTTTTGGGCTCTCTCTGTGTTCTCTCACACATCATCACAAATGTGTCTCTATCAGCAGTAGCAGTTCTGTGGTAGTGGAAGGAGATCTACTGCTACAGGCACCCATCTACTCTAATGACCACACAAAGACACGTTTTACTTATTCACAAAGTTACCCTGTGCTGTCAAGAGTCAATCACGAGTCCTGGGAACAAGTACAAAATCAGGCTCCTGAAATAAGCTGCGCTCCAGGTGTGAAGAGAAAAAAAGAAAAGATTTGTGGCTTTGAAGGTGTGTTTAAGGAGAGAGAAATTGGTGGGAAAAAGGGGTGGCAGCTAGGTAACATGTAACATGGAAACCAAGACCAGAAAAGGCTTTTAGTGCAGCATAAAATTGTGAACAATATTCATCAGCCTTTTCAAGCAAATCCATTCATATATTTCTCCTTGGTCATATAAACTCATATGGACTTTGGAGTTTGAATATACTTCAAAATAAATTAGATAGTTTCTTGATTTGTAGTTCTCTCTTCCTCTAATTCACTCTGTGAAAAAATATCTATGTGTACACGTTCGTGTACAGGGCAAGTGTGAAGTATATGCTGCAGTTGTATTCTTAATGATACTAGATTTGATACCTTTTGTATCCTTCATGAGATGTAATGTAGTCTGTAAGATGTAATGTAGTCTGTAAGATGCTTCTTTACTATTTGAGAGCAGAGATAGTGAGAGTCGTTTTTCCCTTTTTCGTGCCACAGTGCACTTTGTTTGACTGCCATGACTTTTTAGATATTGAGAGTTGTTGCGGTCTTGGCAACAACATTAGCCAGGACCCTGGGATGCATCTCATCAGGCCCCACAGACTTGTGGCTGTTCAGTTTCATCATGTGGTCCCAAACCTGCTCTTTGTTCTACAGTGAGAGATTTCACTCCCCCAACACCCACTTAGAGGTTCATGGGTTGGAGAGAAGTGAGATGCCTGAAGTGCTTTGTTGAAGCCAGTGAAGACTGAGGCAAATCCCAGCCTTCTCCATACCCATTGTCACCAGTTCCCCCTTCTCATTTAGTGAGATTGCATATTCTCCTTGGCCTTTCTTTTCTGACAGATACACTTGCAGAATTACGCTTCACATCTCTTGCCAAGTCCCATTATATCTGTGCCTTAGCTTTCGTTAGCCCATCCCTACACGTCTGAACCATATCCCTGTACCTTTCCAGGCCGCATGTACCTGCTTCTCCTGACTGTGTATTTCTTTCTTATTCCTCAGTTTGAGGAGCAGATCCTTGCTCTTCAAACCGCACAGGTTTCCAGTACGCCTTGCTTGAGTTCCTAAACATCAGGATGGAGGGCTCTTGTGCGCTAAGTGTCCTTAAAGAGTTGCCAGCTCTTACCAGCTACTTTGTTCTTAAGGACAGTTTTCTGGGGGATCTTGCCCACTAATTCTTTGAGCAGCTGGAATTCTCCTCTTCCAAATTTCAGGGTCTTGACTTTGCTCTTTGCTAGGCCTGTGTTTCTCAACATCCCAAGTTTAGCAGGGGTGTGGTCACTACAGCCAAGACTGCTTCAGCCTTAAGTCCTCTAATGAGCTCATCATGTGTGAAGAAGTCAAGAAAAGTGAAAATTAAAAGTCAGGGTTTCTACTAGGTGCTTATGGTCCAGGATGTAATTTCTAAATTTAGTATTTACGTCTTTGTAAAACTTTGAAAAAGATTGCTCTGTGACTGAGAACAAGGACAAAATCCTAACTACAAATTCATTAAAATTATTTGAATTAAACAGTTCTCTCTAATTTTTTTAACCTAAGTTTGTGCATAGATTTTATTTGTGGATCAAAAAACTGAGTATTTTTAGTGCCTTGGCATTGTCTAAACCTAGCATCTTGTGTGTAATTGGTTGGTGTAAAAACATGTACTATCATATCACAGATTCTGCCATTAAAAATATCCAGCGATTTTTTAGTTTTTTAGACAAAAATGGGATTTTCTTGGGGTGAAAAGGCCAGCCTGTGTTTTAACATTGTGTCTAACTAATACACAGTCTATTTATCGGAAACAAAAATAACTGAAATGCAAAATCAGCCAAACTCTAGTATGTTAGTTGTGGCTGCTGAATTTAACATTGCTTTAGCCTTAGCACAGTGATTTCTATATTTAATCATTTGTAAATTAAGTCTACATTTCTCAAACTAGAAATTCAGAGCTAGTGCATCCTCAGGATCTTAATCTGTTTTTATTCCTTCACTTGTTAAAGTGGAAAAATTTATGGGTCTGTTATGAGAGGGAGAAAAATATTAATGTGTGTGAGATGTTACCGTAGCTATGATCATTGCAGGAGAGCATAGGAAAAACTAATTGTTGTTAGTTTGGAGCATAACTTATGGGATACACAGTAAAAAAAAAGGTCGTGAGTATTTTTTCACTGTATTTTTTTCAACAGTCGCAGTACATTTTGTGCCTTCATTAAAGTGTCAGCCCTTTTGGGGAAATGGATACCCAAGATTGTGTTCTGTGAATACGTATGACCCAAATTAAAGAACCTGCATACTCTTACTTCTGAGCAAGCTTATGGAATGCTGATATACCATCAGTCCTTAAAATGTTGTATGAAAGGTTTTGTCTTTTAAGAGGTCTGTTTTTGCACAATAATTTTTCCTAAAGGATAGCAGAAAGCAATCCTCTTTCACTCAGTTTCTGGCAAATTTCACGTATCTGTTTTCTGCTTTCAGCTTTGCTAAAACAGTTCTCAAGCATTTCAATATGATCAAACAGTGTTTTGTTTAGTTGGCATGACCTTTCCCTTTTCTGGCCTGCCTCCTTCTACAGAAAATAGCATTTATTCTGAGGTAGACATTGACAATTTCCATGCTGAAACTTAGGGATTAAGAGTTTGCTAAAGTTATATTCCAAGGGAGGAAGGGGTGAACTGAGCTAAGGGTTCCTTATTAGTGTTTTATGATAATACATACCACTGTGCAAGTGGCATGACAGCAGCCAGGTGGCTGTATTGGCCTTTCATCCACAGCAAAACAGCATCAATCCCAATGTCCAAATCACAGATGGATTTCTGAAGTATTGTGTGGCCTGAGCATGCAGACAACCTCCACAGCATGTATTTTTGTACACTTTTCTTTCCAGGTTTTTCTATCCAGTTAATAGGGTGTTGGAAATGAAAGTGTTCAGTATACCAAACAAAATCAAGTTAATTTTGTGTGATTCTTTACACAGCATTAGGTAAACATTTAATAACTAAAGAGCAGAGGAAGATGGTATATCAGTATATAATATCTAAGATGGTAAACATAATTTTATCTATAAAATAGCTAGTTTATATTTTCTTCTGATCAATAGAGCAAATATGAGTGCTATATTTAGTAGCTGCTAAACTGAGATATCTTACTTTTCACTTGACTTTGGTTTCCTGCACATTGCTATTAATATGACATTTCTCATTACATTTTGGAGGAAGTTTATATTGAGGAAATAACAGTAAAATTCTAGCATTTTTATAGGCAGTTTTACAGTGAATTATACTGTAAGTATTTGAATGAGTATGCGTCCTTAAAATCCTTTCCAAAAAATTCCATAATTAGCAGCTTTCATGTCAGGGATTGGTGCATGTTTGAGCTGCCTCTTTTACCTCAGCTCTTAGTCGGATTGCTTAAATGTATAGGATCAAAGCAACCACCGTATTAGTGGCAAATGATGTAGAAGTATTTAAGGTGTGTAACAAAGCCTGTTGCAAGAATCCTGGCCTCTCCTCCATCCTCCTCACCATCTGCTTATGCAGCCCATACTTCATCAGCTTTTCTCTGAGGATCTTTTATGAGACAGTGTCAAAAGCCTTTCTAATGTCAAGATAGACAATATCAGTTGCTCTTCTGTTGTCTGGCAATATTAATAGTAGCTGCTTCCTGGCTGAAGATGAAGATTTTAACAGAAGAACTTCTGTCAGTATTTTTTGAAAATAATACAAAGTGAGAAATGATAGGGTACGAGAGTCACTGTCATGGTGAGCTCTTGAGAGAACTGGTAGGCTGTAGCTGCCAGGTAGTTATTTTCCCCTGGGAGAAAAAATGTGGGAATGTGGGAAGGTCAGTATGGTAAAAAAGGAACAAATCAGTGAAGACTGAATAAATAAATACTCAAGAGGAACTTCAAGTTGCCTCTAAGATTATTAGTGTGCTCTGTGAGTGACTTTTGTTTCACAGCCAGACAGTACAGAGGAATGAGTTGAACTCAGAATCCCAAAAAGGCTGATGTATCTGATCCAACCACCATGTTTAAATAGCGGAGTTGTTTTCCTGGGACCACACTGAGATTGCTTTGTACATCTTTAAGGCTGAAGACTCGGCCACCTCCTTGGGTACCTTGCTCAGGTGGGCAGTCACTCTCACAGTGACTCTCACACTCTCAAAGTGTTTTCCAAAATTCATATGGCATCTCCTGTATCTCAGTTTGGACCCACTGCCTCTGGTCCTATGACTGAGCACCAGTGAGAAGAGCCTGTCATGTTTTTTGTTACACCTTCCTTTCAGGTATACCTTCACCACCATGCCTTTGGTATATGCAAGAAAAATGGCTTTATGCCATTATATACTGTAGTTGCACATTTGCACAGTTTGAGTTGAGTGGTCAACCAATGTCACTGTAATAAGACAGCAGACCCATCCTGTCCTGGTCCATCTTACATTCCTCTGAGTCAGAAGCTACATCCGCTTACTGGAAGCATCAAAGTAATGACATTGAAACATTAATATTATGAAATGGCTTAGTAGAGTCCAGTTGGCTTACTTTCTGCGTGGAAAGACATCAGAATTAGGCCAAGGTAAGCAGTGGGTACACAGTCAGAGATGAGTGAGTTGTGGAGGGGAGAGGAGAGAAAAAGCCCTCACGTTTGATAGTAGGAAGCTATTAATTCAGGTAAGTAGGACAGAAAAATTACTCTCTGATAAATGATTCCAACAGTGACAGCATCAAAACAGTTAAATTTAGGAAGAAGAAGAGCATGTAGTGATTAGAGAAGAAGCACATGTTTTAAAATGAGGAAGCTAGTTACAGTGTCAGTTTATTGGCTATCTTGTAAGTGATTTATGTCTTAATAAAATATAAAGCAAGTATGTGAGTATTTAAACACAGTAACTGTTTCAGGTACATTGCAGTTAGTTTTGCTGTTAAGTCTGTAATTTTAACAGTTACTGAGATACATTACAACAGCATAATTTTCTACTGAATGAAAATTACCTAATTTTTTTTATTTAACATTAACCCAGTTTTAAGGATTACTGCTTTAAAAGCAGCTTGTTCTCCACTGTATACACAGTGCAACATAATTTTTTGACACATTCTGGATAGCCAAATCTTCATGGCTGTTCTTGGATTTGCATCAGAATTTGAAGTAGCAGCTCTCTTGCAAGTATTCTGATTTTCTAATGAGGCATTGGCTCACTTTGTTGCAATTCAGCTCTACAGAGCCATACTTTGTTCATTCAGCAGTTTAGTTCCTTGCCTGCCAAGAAGATCCTGATGAGTTCCAGTTTTCGTTTTGAAGAACAGAAGCACTTGAATACTACAAAACAAACATGCTTTCAAAATGATTATCACTAAGTGCTGCTCGGGTGCCTGTTTTCCTTTGTCCACTTCACGGCAAAATAGACTGTATTTATACAGAAGGCTTTCTATTGTAACCTTAGTTAGATGCAGGTAATGTTTAAGAAATGGCTTCTCCATTTCAGCACACCTGTGCAACTCTATTTTGAAGAGGAGTGGTTATTTCTATCAGAGCACTGTCACTTCAGACAGTATTTCAGGCAAATTTTGGATCTCAGAGCACATATAAAGCCCTGAGAATTCTTGGTTCTAGCGATCTAAAATCATTGTGTTGGTTGGTAGTCATGCAGATTTCATACTTTCGTGTTTTGTAGTGTTGCTGGAGAGGACTTTGTTAATCAGTGACATTAGTAGCTAAATCTGCTGTGAAACTTGAAGCTTTGGCAATTTTAAGGCAATGTAGCATTTGTAATACTGCTTTATCACATGGTGGAGTTTTATATAAATGAGTAGCAAAACCAGAACTTTGTAATAGTGAAGTAAATGCAAGCATTGGGTGAATATATAGAGGTCTGTGTGAATAAGCATTTATTTAAATGAACCTTATCTTCCAGTCCTTTAGGTTATCTGAGCAAGTACACTTACTTCCTGAATTGTGTGTTATTCAGTAACACTTTATTTATTAATTATTTTAATGTTTTGATTATACTAGGTACCCTTGCATTCTTTTTTTATATTGTCAAAAGGATCTGGCAGTAGATAAGAAAATAAACAGAACAGCTAAAATGATAAATGCAATGGTGTGCTTCTTTTTTCTATTTCTCTGAACCAAAACTGTAGGGAGTTTTTAACATAAGATTATGGTGACTTGCTTGACCCATGCTTCCAACTGTTCCATTAGAAAGGAATTAATGAACCACTTTAGTCTCAGAGTACAGTAAGCACTAACACAGGGAGCTCTTTCTCCATGATATCACAAACAGAAATACGGCTTTATTCCCAGAGGCAGCATTGTATTTTGAAAACAACAAGATATTGTTCATTCCCTTGGAGAAAAATGNTGGTAATGCTGTTTTTCATACCGTCTGTAGAAGCATATCTTAAAACTTAAGATTTCATCACCATGGGATGATGTGCCACACGGAAAAAAAAAAGCAAACCTTTTAGTTTAAGTAATTTCTGTTGTTCTTACAAGTGGTATTTAAGAATAATCATAAGACAGAATTCTGGTAAGTTTGCAGTCTCATAATTCTGAGATTGTAGGTGGTAGGTGATCAGATAAATTTAAAATGGTAGGTGATCTGATTCAATTGATAATGCTTTCTCTTTTGAAGCTATGCTAATGCTCTTTTTTTTGCATGTTGTTTTATTTCATTCTGCTCATTTATTACATTTCTGCCCAAGAAAGGGGCCATTCACTCTTATTTCTGTAGAATATGTGGTCTCTTTATCCATTCTCTCATATAAATGCAGGGCATTTCTCTTACTTAATAACATTTTCTAATCCTTTCCTTTTATTGTCTGTGTTCAGCTGCAGTATGACTTTGTATATGCTGACTTCCAGTACTGTTCTTAGGTTTGACATATTTGGAAGTCTTTAAGTCCTCCATGTGTCCTCCCTTACGTTCTAA
>VXAZ01008291.1:146834-165643 GCA_013399875.1 Gymnorhina tibicen | reverse complement strand
TTTACGAATTAATCTTTCTCCTTTAGGATTTGCAAGAATTTTTGGTTACCCAGTAGGAATTATTGGAAACAATGGAGTTCTTTTCTCAGAGTCAGCAAAAAAGGTAAATAGATAGATGATTAGCTTCTCTGCCATTGAGAAACCAAACTTCTGGTGGACAACTTGCTCTTGAAATAAGGAACTTTTTTAAATAGTGAAAGAGAACTGGCTCCACATTTTTCTTGTAAATGTGAAACAAGTATAAGCTGTTAATAAGCTGTAAAAAACAATTGACCGTATTTTAGAAACAGTGTTTGTTAGATTCTTCTGATGTGAAGAAGATAGGCCAATAGCAGAACAGCATTTGGATTTGTGTGAATACAGCATAGTTGAAATAGTATATCCTGAAACTTAGAGCTGTTACAAGTCCATGCTGATTGCACCAAATACCCTGTTGGGTATTCCTAACCTCTAAACCATGAAGTACAACAGAAAATCACAGCATTGTTTTTGTAATAACTGGAAAATTTAAAACCTGGATTCCAGCACTCAGTTCTGGAATTCCTGGATTCCAGCACTCAGTTAAAACCACCAGAGTTTTAATTTTCATACTGTGCTGCAGCATCCCCCATCACTCATTTTAGAATGAGTGAAAACCTGTGCAGTCTCTCAAAATCTATGAGCTAAAATACCTGTTNAATATACAGAAAAAGGAAGCGTTGATGAGAAATGTGGAGAAAGGAAGTAATTTTACTGGATTTATTGCTGTTATAAAATACTACACAGAATTGAGTTTCATGTGCTGAAGGAATACTTCCAACTTGGAGCACTGCAGTATATGACTTTTTTTTCATCTGTCCTTTGTTTTAACAGTTATTTCTGGGTAGAAAATAACTTTTGCAGTATTTCTAATACTTCCAGTATTTTTCTAACAATTTAGTGCTACAACTTCTTTTCCTAACAATGAAAAAAATGTAAGGAATCTTCATTTTCTGACTTTTATTGGCATATCAGTACTGTAAAAGAAAATTCACTTCTAGAGAAACCTTTGTCCATGATGTTGCTTCTGTAAGCAACATAATCTAGCAATACTCCTTTTTTTTCTTTGCATTTTTCTAATGAGTTGTTGTACATTTTTCCTGTGATCATCACTATGCTATTCATTTGCTTCTCTGAAGAAGATTATACTTTATTATTG
Organism: Gymnorhina tibicen; assembly: GCA_013399875.1. Lineage (NCBI taxonomy): Eukaryota > Metazoa > Chordata > Aves > Passeriformes > Artamidae > Gymnorhina > Gymnorhina tibicen. The sequence goes on along the minus strand of VXAZ01008291.1, from coordinate 164,466 downwards.
TTCTCTCTTTTTTCTTTTTATAACCTTTGCAGGTTTTATATATGAAGAGATTAGATGTTTCTCAGTTGTTGTGCTACATAACCTTGTTCTGTTTTGTACACCAGCAAGCAGATAAATAACCTGAGGAACTTTATCGATTTAAATTAGTTGAAACAGAGGCTTGGAATCCACTATTTGTAACTTTGCTAGGAAATTGGTCTTCTGCTGCTAAACAGGGAGAGGGCATCTGCCCTCAGGAAAAGGAGAAAACATTACAGCAATTGGCAGGGCTGTGAGTAAATAATGTATGTGGGCCTTTCCAGTTTCAGAGAATAGTTTTATTTTGTACAGAAAATGGGGAGATTTTTTTTTCTGACTGACTGTCTTAATTTCTCTGACAGAGTCTTATCAAACTCAATGTCAGATGCCACACTGAAACTGTCTGTAGTTTAACTGCATATTGGCTGAGTCACAGCCGTTGAGCTTTTCAGTATTAGTAGTAATGCTTTTTAAGGATATTATTTCTGTTTTACCATGGGCTCACACATTTTTGGAGATCTCTTACTTTTGCTACCATGAATGTATGTTTTGCAGTTAACTTTGGGTGAAAGAGAAGTCATATACCACTTCCTGATGGAAATACTCTGGTGGATTTCAGTGGAAGGATTAGCACAGACTTCAGAGTGCTGGTAGTGGTAGCTTCACTTGTCCAACTTTTAATGGCTTACTCTCTTCTTTTTTTCTTTTTTTCTTCTCTGCAGGGTACGCATTTTATCCAGTTGTGTTGTCAGAGAAATATTCCCATTGTGTTTTTGCAGAATATTACAGGTGAGTAAGATCAGTATTTTGAGGTTTCACTATGTTGTAGACTTTGCTGTTAGTTGTTGAGGCTGCGTTCTAGACAGCCTTTTGTGTGCTTTGTAGTACCTGCATCTCCAGCCTGTTTGGAAATCAGCCTGGTAGCAGCTGGTGAAGGCCTTGCCTCATGATTTGCTCCTCAGTTCTTTCTGCATGTGCTGTGAAGCACGTAGTGTGACGTATGGCACAGTATTATAATATAAAGCTGGTGAGCCTTTTGTTCATGTATTTCTTTAGGTTTCATGGTTGGCAGAGAATACGAGGCTGGAGGGATAGCAAAAGATGGTGCCAAGATGGTAACTGCTGTAGCTTGTGCCAATGTACCTAAAATAACTGTCATTATCGGTGGCTCTTATGGAGCTGGAAACTATGGGATGTGTGGAAGAGCATATAGGTAAGTGTTGCTTCAAATTATTACAGCAGATAGAAATAATTTAAGAGAGCATAACCTTGAAGTACCATTCTGAAAAACCATCTAAACTCTTGAAGAAGGTGTGCTGTTTGGAAAATAAAACAGTTCTCAGTGAATATGTTCATAAGTAAATAACAGCCTGAAATTTGTAGAGACTGATAAGGCTCATGATTCACCTTGAATTAGGTGACAGAGGAGACCTTATAACATGTAAACCTGTTCACATCCTTTCTCCATTTCAGTTCTTGGTGGAAAAATTGTAAAGTCCTAAACAATCATTGGGCAGTATAGGCTGGTCCTTCATTCTGCATTCATAGGAAGAGTATATCAGCTTGTGTAAAAAGTCCTTATTCACTTCAATGAGCCTGTTTTTATGAGTAAAGTTTTTAGAACCCCTAAAGATTTTTTTATTGACCCTTTGGACATGGCTTATGTGATTTTTTAATTTCATTTTTCAAGGTTCCTGATACTATTGAAGTTATTTGGGATGCTTAGGAGAAAAATTTCTGTGGGTTGGGGATGTGAGCTGAAGAGGCTCGAGAAAGAGAAATTTTTTAAAAAAGGTGTTTGAGTAATGGAAATGAGCAGAATTTTTACAGTTTCAAATGCAATGCTGCAAGCATTGAAGTATGTTACTGTACCTTTTTTAAAAACATATGTATTGTAATACTGTCATGCGTAAAAATGAATTTGTAGTTGAGTGAGAATTAGTTCTTCACTAGGAAATATGGCAATGTCTTACGTTAATGTTTAATATATATATTTTTTCAGTCCGAGATTTCTATATATGTGGCCAAATGCTCGCATATCGGTGATGGGAGGGGAACAAGCTGCAACTGTTCTAGCTACAATAGCTAAGGACCAAAAAGCAAGGGAGGGAAAACAGGTACATCTTTCTTCCTTCATTTATAGTAAAGTCATTATCAATTACTCTTTCACTGGAGTTGGTCACTTTGTGAGCTAGGAGGGGGCACAAGAGAGTGAGACACCAGTGAACTACTCCAGTGCCACCTCGTGCACTGACAAACATGAAGCATTCATGAAATGTTATTGCTTACTTCTTTGAAATGTGAAGACCATTCATAACATTTCTTATCTTTGCTTAAAAAGAGGAGTATTTCATATACCATTGTATTTTTGTACTTTGTGCACCAAGTTATTAGTTCTACACAAGATGAGCAACCAGAAGTCTCCTTGGTTTGGGAGTATGAAGAGGAATATGTCAGGATAAAGTGTCTTTCCACTTACTATGAAGGTGACAGTTTTAGAGAAAGTTGATCTTCAAATGATTCAGTGATTGAGAATTATGAAGCTTGTAACAGCAGAAGTCTGAGAGATTTGGAAAAGTTTTTGCTCATTTCAACATTTTAATTGAAAACTAGAGGTATATTGTTTAGTAATATTTTATAGTTTCTCTACACACTCTTTTCTGCTGAGTTGGGTTTTTTTAATTACAAGCTTTATGGTTATATTAGTACCTTGATCCCATAAGAAGTGGTTTTATTGTGACTTCTTAAAATTGTTCATATTTATCATGAATAGTTAATCAGAATAGTGAAGCAGTATGAACGTGTTATCTCAGCATTATTCCTTTTCAACAGTTGACTTGTTCTTTCTGTGGGTAGAATATATTCACCCTCATCTCTGTCTGTCTTACTTTCCCAAATCCATGATACCCAGAAAGAAGTTCAAAAAAATTATTATTAGTAGTTAAATGTCAGTAAAATGTGTTAGAAACTTGAAAGTTTCCTGAATTACACAGTGACCAGTCTGGATCATAGAGAAACCCAGTATTAGAATAGCACAGACTTACTTTATTAAAAAATCTTGCCAAAGGCAGCCCAAATTTTTTTCTCAGTACAGCAGCTTCAGTAATTTTTCAAGTGCTAGTCACCAATTACTCGTGCACTTAAGTATATGTTTATTCTCCTTTTTCCACCCACTTGTTTTGGAAATGCTATTTTAATTTTATTGTCTTAAATGCAAAATTGATAATTGTGTGCTAAAAGAGTAAAAAAAAACTTTGGGGAGATCATTTAGGCATTGTCTTCAGGTTGATGCTGCATATAAAGCTCTGCTATCACTGTAGAAGAAAATACTAAAGAATATTTTGTCTGGTTTTTTAGTTGTCTGAGGCAGATGAAGCAGCTTTGAAGGAGCCAATCATTAGGAGGTTCGAGGAGGAAGGAAACCCTTATTATTCCAGTGCAAGGTAACATATAAATAACTATTCTAAAACTTAATTGTAATCATGGGACTTGACATCTAACTCTTGGTATTGAAGAACAGCAGAACAGAGCAATCGGAAACAAAGATTGTGTTTGATGTGCATTCAAACCAATGTCTTGTCTGTCTTATCTCTGGGACCTGGTACCATGAACTGTTTCAGAAGACAGCATGCACTTGCAGGAATTACTTTGCTGGTTCTGTAAATAACGATATCGTAGCATGGAGTGTCTATGTCATGTGTTTTATTCTGGATAAGTTTTGTATCATTCTCCCCAGTGTAGTATCTGGTCACCTTTCTAAAGCCTACTGAACAATGTAATGAGTGGCTGCCTGTGTGTTAGGAGGAATTTATTTTAGTGAGATCCTGCAAGCAGAAGAGGCCAGTGGAAAAGGAGCTAGTAGTTTCAAGACCTGAAGCCATTGGCAAATTTCAGGTCATGGTCTTGCTATTGGATGATAGCAATTTGTGCAGGGCTTTAGCTGATGGGTGCAGCATACTCATGTCTGCTGAGAAGTCCTTTGCAGCATTTCATGCTCAGGCTGATGGAGTATTAGTAAATGCCCAGGAACTAGTTAGGCTAATGAAGCAAGGTGGCATCTTGAAGTGATACGTCTGGAAAGTAGCTTCGGGACTTTCTTGGCCTTTGATTGTTATTCTGCATTAGTTTCATCCTGTCACAGCTAAAGTTCCTGCACATATTTCTGCTTGTGGTATCCAAGACCTAATTTTCTACAGGCTCTCAGCTGCTGATGACGGTAGAGGGTAGCATATTTCAGTGACCCAGATGTCAGCTGTGAAAGCAGCACAACTGGCAATGAACAACCCAGGAGACTCCTGGAGTATGTGGAGGACCACTTCCTGGTCCAGGTATCAGACAAGCCAGCCAGAGGTGAGGCGTTCCTGGGCCTGGCGCTCACCAGCGCAGAGGAGCTCGTTAAAGGCGTTGTGGTTGGAAGCAGCCGGGGCTGTAGTGGTCACACCCTGGCTGAGTTCAGGATCTCAAGGACTGTGGGCCAGCAAAGAGAAACTCTGGACCCTAACATTTGGAAGAGGGAACTTCCAGATGTTTAAAGGGTTAGTGGATGAGATGGCCTGGGAAGCTGTCCTTAGGGACAGAGGAGCTGATTAGAGCTGGCAACTCTTTAAAGACACTTTACTTGGAGCACAAGAGCTTTTCATTCAGTGTGTAGGAAATAGAGCATGGCAGGGTGGAAACCAGCGTGGCTGAGCAAGGATTTGCTCCTCAAACTGAGGAGTAAGAAGGAAATGTACACCCAGTGGAAGCAGGGGCAGGTAACCCGGGAAGAGCTTCTTCTTCACGATCAGAAGTAAGATATGAAATTACTGTTAACTTTTACTCTTTTCTGTAGGGATAGTGAGATATACTTAACTGAGTTATTTATACCTGGGAAATCTACATTAATTTTAATGTTTAATCAAACGAATACCTTCCTCAGGCTTGATCTTTAATGGGTAGTAAAAGAAATAGCACAGAAGTTTTTAACAGTTGAACTTGTGCTCTAAGGCAAGAAGGAAAAATGAAAAAAATATGAGTTATCATTTTTTATAACTGGATTTTAAGGAGAATAATTTTCCATTCATATAATAACATTCAAAAAATGAGTCGAACTGTCTGTATTTAAAATTAATCCCTACCCCAGAGAAGATGAATGATGTGATTTTTTTTTACATTTGCTTTTTTTTAATACAGTCACTGGAAACACTCAGACTCTTTGTACTCATTATTTATCTAACATTCAATATATTAGGTATACTAGCAATATAAAAACTTATCCTCTCCCAGAAACCAGCAGATGATTGTCAGTATTTACAACAATAAGTTACTAATCTATAAGAAAACAGTTTTACCTGTAAGGTTAAGACTAGCATTAAAAAATACTCCGTTTAAAATTTTTAATAATGTCCAGTGATTTTTAGACATGAAACTTGAGTGTTTAATACCAGCTTTGTGTTCTCTGATGAACAACTTCTACCAGTTTATGTTTTCAGATTATCTGGCAATTTTGTGAAGTTAGGTTGCAAGTCTAGTAGTCACCCCAGTAAATAGCTTAAATCTGCCCAGCGTAGGTATTAGAAAATGCTTTTAGTGCTAGGTGACCTGTCATTTATTTGAAAAAGCAGGGTAGTTATGCAGTCTTTACTGTTTGCGCTTGGAAAGGAGATGTGACGTGCACAAATGTGAGTTGGCTGAGAACTAGCGTGGGTCTGGATTGTATGAGGTTGGGTTCATGTGATGCTGCACGCAAGATAATAAGCCCAGCTGAGACATGAAGTCAAATGTCAAAGCTGAAATCCCACTGAGGCTTATCTGGCTATAAGCGATGAAAGTTAACTGCCTCTTTTCACAAAGGAGTGCTTTTGACAACAGTGTGTGAGTGGCTCAGTCAAAGCAGTCCTGGCTGGTTTCTCTTGCTTTTCAGTTCAAGTAGGTGCAGTCTGCATTGCCTAGGAGCTTTTAATTGCTCTCTTGTAGAGTTAATTGGGTATTTCAGTGGATATACTCATGTTTCCTGCCCTTTCATGCTTTGCATTATCTAATTCCTAAGCAAGATCTCAGATCAATGAAAACTCAGAAGTTTTCATTACTGTGGAGTAGGCTGTCCAAGCAGAAACAATGAGGTGAAGTGCATTACAGTCTTTGCAGCAAGTGTACTTAAGGGGAAGGATGTACCCCTCTCCTTGCACCTTGGAGACAACCCTTTCCTCAGCCAACATCAGCAGCTGCTTATTAGCAAGCATTTGCTGTAATCCAGGGAGAAGTAACCTGTCCCCTTTGCTCTAAATGGTGCTTCCTGTTGGGCTCCAAGCATGGTAAAAAACACAGCTGATTGTCAACCTAATGTCAGGGTGCTGTAACTGAAACTGAATCTGGACAGCCTTTGTTTTGTAAGATCCCTCCACCAAAAAGGTCAACAAGGAAACTCCAGCAAACAGCTTTGCACTTCTGAGAGAACAAAAACGGTAGATGAACACAAAGATTGTTGTCTGTATTGCTGCTTGTGTGCAGCTGGTTTGGAGGCTCCCTCATGCTGTACTCCTGCCTAATGTCTGCCTCACCCTTAATGGCCATTGAGATTGATGTGACCCTTCCACTTGACTTCATTAGACTTTGAATCAAGCTTTTTGTAGTAATAAGGAGAGAGAAGGAAAATGCCCTAGTGATCTTAAAAGACAAGCAAATAATCCGTATTTATTCTGTTTATATAATTTTGCTTATAAGTGATAACTTGCTATATGTACAGGATGTCAATACTGTTCCCTGCAGTTGTATTTTCTAATCAGACTTTAACCAATTTTTTGATTAGAACCTTTCCCAATGAGCAGTCTTAATTAATGGCAGTCATTAGGCAGCACCGTTTTTAATGAGTTATATTAATCTGCTCACAGGTTTCTTAAAAGATTTCAGTGGTTTGCATCTTAACAAATTACACAAGCATTTTACTTTAGGCAACTTCATTTCTTTTACTCACACTATCTTAGTTACAGATATTTTATGAGTGTAGGGTGACTCATGTTCCAGCAATGGGGTTTTAATAGATAGTTTAATTATTAATGTGACATCCCAGTAGAGAATGCAGTTTTCTTTAAACAAAGAGAAGCAGAAGCCAGGGGTGACCATACGAAAGCAGCTTGACTTCCATGCAACATCAAAACTCTATGGTTTGTCAATATAAGTCAATTGTGTTGCTACAAAAAAAGAAAAAAAACCCCAAATCTGCCATTAAAATGTGCTTTATGTTTGGAAGTGCTTATTACAGCAGTAATCACTATGAAGTTGCAGCTTGGAAGGTACTGCACTAAGTTGGTGATTCTTCTGGAGACAGTTCATCCCTGCCCTTTCCAGACCCTTAGCAGATGTGTTGAACATTTTAAGTATTATGAATTCCCTCATTCTGTTTCAATGTGTTTCACAAATAAAAAACTTAATTTTAGGTATTTATTGAAAAAAAAAGTTTATTTGCAGAGCAAACAAACCTGTAGCACTCAAAAAACCAAAACGTGCTTAAAAATAGAAATTACTATATTTGAAATTGTTCATAATGTTGGGATTTTTTTCGCAGTCTTAAGAAAACAGAAGGGTTGGGATTTATTTGACCTCACAAAACTACTTTTATTTTCACTATTAAGGAGGATCTTCTCCATTCCTTTGGCAGATTAATCTGACTATATTCATCACAACTAAACCAAAATATAAATACAAGGGGTAGAAAAAAAAAGCATATGCATTAAACTTTGGTAATGCACACTCTATGAAGTTGAAAGTTTTGGAAATGCTGTCTTGGCCATTCTGTCACGCTAGATTGTATCAACAGCTACAGCCACTGTCTTGGGAATAATCAAGCAAATTCAAACATCTCTTATGTAAGTCTCTGTAAAACCAAGTTACACCTTCTGTCGGCAATTTTGAACAAAAAAAACTTCCAATTGCTTTTGCTTTTGTATGGTAAGAAGCAGTTCCGCTGATTCTTTCCAATGGAGTATTGCCCAAATAAGCCCAAATATTTTAATGAGTTACTACCTAAAATTGAGTTACTACTTAAAATTTAAAGATACAGTTAGGAAAGAAGTTACTCATGGGAGTCAGACAGCAAGAACTTAGACCATGCACTTTGTCCAAGTTATGTTACAGACAGCTCTTGTGTCATCTGAAACCAAATTTGCTGTTAGTACTGCTTCCCTGCAGGTACAAGTGTGGCTGTTAGAATGTTCCAGTGCTTGGGTTACTAGCCCACTAGAAGGGACATACAGACTGAGAATCCTAAAATGAGAAGAAATTAAATAGAGCTACAGTTTTCTCATATTTGTATTTTGGGTTTATAGCAGGGGTTTTTTTGCCATGCCAGAAGTTTTTCTCCTTTTTTCATTTGAGGAAATTCCTTACTGCAAGGGTGGTGAGGCACTGGAATAGGTTGCCCAGAGAAGCTGTGGATGCCCCATTCCTGGAAGTGATCAATGCCAGGTTGGATGGAGCTCTGAGCAACTCAGAGCTCTAGAAACCTCTGGTCTACTGGAAGGTGTCCCTGCTCGTGGTGGGGGGATTAGAACTAGATGATCTTTAAGGTCCCTTCCAACCCAAACAATTCTATAATTTTTCCAGACTTCTTTCTCTGCTGTTTGGGACCTCGCAGCTGGGTCAGTGAGTACCAGAACTACTGTGGTGCAAGACTTCTTAAATCAAAATTTGATTTTCGCTCCCAAGAAAGAGCCTGGTTTTGCCCAGTTGGCAGCAACGTCTTCCATTCTTCAAACCCTTTCTTCTTCCTTACCTTGGTTTTGCTCTTTTGCCCTATTTAGTTTAACAGTCTCCTGCTTGGGAAGCTGCACCATGATAAGATCTGTTTGTAGTAGAGCATTCTTTCTGAGCTGGGTATCCTTTTTCTTCTCTATCTAATAGTTGGAAAACGTGCTCCTAGAGCTGAGCCTGAATCCTTGTGCCTGACGTTGTTAAAGGTGTCTTCTACTGCAATTCCATTTTGTGCATCTTAGGATAGATACACGTTGTAATAAAAAGCATGCATTGTCAGTCTCTTAGTATTTTTATCTGATTTGATGAATATTACGTTCACAGCAAATGGCAAAATAAAGCAAATATGGAGAACACTCAGAAGTGTCTGCTGCTGCCTTGAGTTTATCAGCATGTATTTATGTACAGTTTGCAGTCCTCTTGAGGGTGAGATTGGCACATTTAGGACTGAAAGATGAGTGCAAAATATATTGTTTCCTGTCTAATAGATTTTGTTAAATAATCTCCAAGCAATATAGAATTTGTAGGTGGAGCTTCAGTTAGAAAGGAAAGGCTGTGCCTTCTCTTGGTAGAGTCAGTCTTGGCTCCCTATTCACGACTGTTTCTCATATTTTTAAATTTTCCGCAGAGAAAGAATTAAGCAGTAGCCAACACTGCAGTGAGTTCACAAAGAGTGCAAAATAAATCTCTCTAGGGAAAGATGGGATGGAGGAGGAGCATCCCTGTCTTAACCAAAGATACTGTGCATATGTTCTGCAGATTAAAGTATGTGTTTGTTTAAGTGAGACTGGGTTTCAATGAGCAGTGTGGTATCTTGCTTAAATATCTTGCTGGGAAAATAACAGTATTTACAGTTTCATGGCCTGCTGGGAATTTCAACATAGATTTTAATTTAGGTAGGATGGAGCTGTCATTGAGAACTGATGCCACAAAGACCTTAATATTTGGATAATATCAAAGAGACTATTTACAAGTGTTGGCGATTTTGGGGACCTGGGAATTTGACAATTGCTCATTTATAATTTAATTGCCTTCAGGCCTGGGTTGAGGAGGGTAGTATCTTCCAGTTGTTTAGAAATGGACTTAATGGTAAAATAAATTAAGTATTGTATTGGGTTTTGCTGAGGTGGAGTTAATTTTCCCACAGCAGCCCTCACAGTGCTGTGCTTTGCATTAGTATCTAGAAAGCCTCTCTCTCTATCATTTTCCCCCCAGCAGTATTCTGGGGTGGGCAAGATCCTGGGGGGGCACAACTAGGCCCGCTGACACCAATTAACCAAAGGGATAATCCATAGCATATGACTTCAGCTCAGTTCCAAAAGCTAAGGAAAGGAGGAAGGTGGAACATTGGTTATTTACAGTGTTCGCTTTCCCAAGCAAATGCCACACATGCTGAAGCCCTGCTTCCTGGGAAGTGCCAGACATCGCTTGCTGATGGGAAGTAGAGAATAAAGTTGTTAGGTTTTTTCTTTTGTGCACATGCAAACTTTCACTTACGCTTTAGTAAACTGCCTTATCTCAACCTATGAGTTGTTTTCCATCTTATTTTCTCTCCTCCGTCCAGCTGGGAAGGGGGAGTGATAGAGCAGCCCGGTGGGCACCTGGAATCCAACAAAGGTCAACCCACCACAGAAATTCTGAAAATACTTGAAATTTATTCTGGCTTTTTAATGATGAAAGAATAAACACTTGTATCATCCTCATATGGCAGTTGAATCAACCTGAATAGTGTAAATAATGATGTGACATAATCCTTAAAGTGCAAACATTCTTAATAGAAGAAGGTAGGTCATTGACAGATGGTCATTCTCCACATGAACATTAACAAGCAAAGAGGGCTTTTTTCTTTAAAGAGATGATTAAGTATGAAGAATCTATTTAAAATATGTAGGTCTGACGTTCTTCGCTTATCTAAAATGTATACTTTGTTCTGGAAGACAAATTCCATGGAGTAATGCACACCACTCTACTGCATTGATGAAGAGCATGAATTGACTCCATTGTTTTAACTATAATTTAGCTATTTTACTCCTCTTTCTTTAACATAAACCATTTCCAGTTTCATGGGTTTGAAAGTATACCAGCTGTATATGTTGATTTCCTTTAATTGCTAAAAGTTTTGGTTTGTTATGCTTTTGTTTTTTCTCTAGATTATGGGATGATGGAATCATTGATCCAGCTGACACAAGACTGGTTTTGGGCCTCAGTCTCAGCGCAGCACTGAATGCACCCACGAAGAAGACAGAATTTGGAGTTTTCAGGATGTAAACTTAAACATGTGATCATCAGAATTACCTCTGTATATTTTACTTGAGGCTGGGCAACACACTAACTACAATATTACAGTGATTAAAAATAAAGATTTGTAAGATGCTATTTTTAATGAAACTTTCATCATTATTTTCACTGACTGCAATTGTCACACACTGCTTCAGTTTTTTGATAGTGACTTGAGATTAGTCACGTAAGTGCTTATGTAACTGCATTGCATGAATAAATTGCAGGTTCTAGCATTATACTTCATGTTTGACAAGAAACTGTTGATACTATCTTATATAAATAAATGCAAAGTAAGCTACATATTTGGTGCTTGTCAGCTCCTTTGTTTCTTTTAATTATTTTTTGTATGTCTCCTATAAATGCAAAATATTTTTGCAGTCCAACAAAGAAAAACCTGCATTGGCAAGTAAATAATTTTTGTGAAAGAGAAGTGCTGTAAGGGCAGGCAGGGACTTCAACACAGCATGAAATTACAGATTTCATGCAGTTGTTGTCATCTTGTTCTGTCTCTGGCTTTCATCCAAAAAAACATTGCTCTTCTGTGTGGTTCCCTGAAGTCAAAACAATTATTGAACCTGATGGATGCATAATGTTTCCTGGAAGAAATGGAAGTGTGTGCTGGTATCTGTGAAATCAGCAGGTTGCTGAGAGCATGTGTGAGGACAGGGATTGGTTGCAAAGACATCTTGGCGTGTGGTCCTTCTGCTAATTTTGGTTTCACAAAGACACAGTGTTCTCTCCACAAGGATCAGTGCTTCACTTGGAGCAGAAGCCTGAAATCCACTGACTTAAGGAGTTTGGAGATGCTGGAGTGCTTTGGTTATTCTGATTTATTTAGGGTAGCTTGTTGAAGAGTAAAGTTTTTCAAGAATTCAGTGTCTGTCATTTAATTTGTTCTCTTCAGAAAAATTGCGCCTTGTAGAAACGAAATACTGTTCTAGCTGGGAATAGGAGGGTGATTTTATTTTATCTAGCTTTGCTCTACAGGTGCCCAGATAGCCATTGCCAGAAATATTCTTAACTGAGAGTCAAATCCAAGAAGAGCCAGCGTACATGAATAGAGGTCCTATCCTGTGCTGGCCTGTGGGGAGAGGAAGGACTGCTAAGAGGAGTGATCATCCTGGGTAAAATGCTAGCTGTAATCTTCCTAGGCTTGTGTGGAGAGGAATTCCTCTTGGATCCAGGAGGAGGATGGAAGGTCTGCTATCTACCAGCCTTCCCAGTCGTGTCTCAGACAGATGCAAAAGACAAAGTGAAATAATTCGTTGGAATGGGGATCTTCAATGTAGAAAACAGACAGCCTAGCATATGTTGAGCTGTGTGGTCTCCGGCACACTTCTGTATTGCACTAAAAGGGCAGTTTTCCCTCTCTTTTCACTGAGATGAAATGTATCCAAAGCCTGGTGTGTTCTGCACCCCTAGAAAGATTACTTCTGTAGGTCTGCACTCTCATACTTACATGCATGTTCTTAGTATATTAAATATTTAGCAGAGAATAATAGTTAAAAACACTGTCAATGAGGCACAGAGCTGTGCTTTTGTGCCACTTGTTCTTGTCTGACTACACACATTTGTGAACATGTGTAGACCCAAGATTTCTTGATCCTGAAAGTAAAGTGAAATTATTTATGGTTAGTACACTTCTGAAATGCCTTTAAAAATACCCTACTTTTAAATACAGATTTATAAAATATATAAAATATATATAAAATATAAGCAGGGAGAAAAAGAGTTCCAGACCCTGATATGCTGTTAGTAGCTTCCAATAAGAAGAAACACACTGTATTTTCTCCTGCTCTGGATGAATAATCAGTTCAGGCATTTGTCCTTCTCTTCTTAATTATGGGGTCACTTTCACCTGTCTGTCACTCCCAAAGCCATGTTTCTGCTAAGAAGCCTGATCTCTTCTGAATAATATTTTTATTTTGAATATATTCTTTCAATTACAGTGGTAATTAAATCATGCCGTGTTGGAGACAGTATAGATTACAGATAATCCTGGGATACAGATGATAGAAGCAGGTATGTTTGGAAAGATGTTTCTGAGGAGGGTAATCCTCTGTTGCTTTTTACATCTGAAAAGACAGTTCTTTACATTTGTCAAAATTTCTTCCTCTGAATATGTGTGCAAGCAAAGTCAAAACACATCTCTGATTAAATAGGAGTGCTCTGCCTTAATAATACTTAGCTTTGGAAACATGTTAAGCAAATGAAATTAATCATCACAGGCTTAGCATCTTATCAGCATGATCTGGTTAGCGGTCGCTACTGAGCAGGATCTTCAGTGCAGAACAGCAGTTCAAAGAGTCACTAGTGGTTATCACTCCTCCCCTACACAGCTGTTTGGGAAAAGCTTTTGCATATTACCGTGATTCATTGTCTGTGGAGCACTGACCATATGGAGTGCGCCTCGTGTGTGATGGTGTTTTGATCACTGAGATGGTCTCTTGCTGCCCAGAGGTTTGCTGAAAAGCATTGTTTTCTGTGGAGCCAGCAGGAGTGAGGAGTTGGACCCCATGCTTGTACCTCATTTGATAATGTTGGTACATCTATTCATGCTGCCTCAAAATAATCACCAAGAGCTCTTGCATTGCATGTGCCAATAGCAGTCTCATGCTTTTGCAGTAGCAGCTACCTTTTAGGTTTCACATTGATGCCATTACAACAGTAATTTTCAGTTTTCATTGGCATTGTGGTACCAGTGGGATCTCTTTTGGAATGAAAGGAGATTTTAAATAAACCTAAGTAGTTGCCACTGTAAGAGCATAATACTCCTGATGGCAGAGGCAATGTAAAAGCTGTGGGTGACTATTTCAAGACTTCTCCTACTCTCTCTGTTACACATAACTTCTTCAGTGTAGTATTGAAGGAGTTCACAACCAGTAATCTGTTTCCTTACTGGAAACAGTGGTACTTGGGATGGCACTGATTTTTCAGATGGAGGTTGAGGAACAAGGGAAATGGCTGTGCCATATCAAGCACGCAAACTGTGGTGGACCAGGACATCACATGTGGTGCTCTAGACTTCCTGGGGACCTTTACTCCCATCTAGTCTTGCCTTGGGCATAGCTGTTCTGAGCTGTGTGCCTCCCTCCTCCCCCTGAGAAGAGGGAAGGCCGAGAGATTACGTAGTTCTGTTTCTCGGTGTTAGTTAGACATGGTCTATTTAAGAGGTTAATGTTTGACTACAAGGAGTTTAAAAGAGTCAATACTGTGACCTTGAGGGTGTTTTCAAACACCTCTACAGAAGGAAATAGGAAGCTGTGAATGAGGTGGGCTAAGCTTCTCAGTAACCAAGGGCTTCCTTCTCAAATTACCTGGGCTTAGACGGTGAATTCAGAATGGATCGTAAAAATGTACCCATTGCCATTTTCCTTTTTATTTTTGAGGCAGCTCGGAAGGTGCTGGGAACCTGGGAGCTACAGTTTGGTCTTCAGTCAAAATTGGTTGCAGTTTGTTTAACAAACATCAAGGTAAAGCCTCTGGAACACAATCATGAGTGCTTCCAGGGCTGAAATGAGTTGTGGATAGTGCACAGCCTCTGCAATAGCTCTGCCTGCAGCAATGGAGAAGCCACTGGGGACCCATTCCCACCGCTCTTCCACCCCTGTGGGGTTAGTTTCATGGGGAGTTTGTAGCCTCAGTGTTTGTGTGGGCACTGGTATATGTACTGTTGTTCTGAGAACCCATCGTTTATTTAAATGGCTTTTTTCCGATCTATTACTCATCAAGATGAATTGCTATCTCCTGCTGAAATAGATGTTATCTTTCAAGTATGCCTCTGGACTCTTATTACTTCAGATGTGGCAGAACTCTGATTTATCTTGGATTTTCCTCACTGTTCGAGGTTTCAGCCAAAGAAATGTCTTGATTCAGAAAACCATTGATGGTATATTATTTTTTTTAACTGTGGTTTATAAATTAAGGCAATTTAACAAGGCACTTATGAAAGCCCAACGCTTTTCTGCAAAGCCTTAAAGCATCCACTTAAAGCCAGACGTCCATTTTCATGTCTCTGATTCGGTAGAGGCACTTGTTCAAATGCTTGACACTAATCTCTACAGTCTAGTAGTCCTAAAATCCATCCAACTCTATGTCTATGTCAAGCCAAAACTAGAACAGACATAAATGCTTCAGAACTGCTCAGCAGCATCAACATAAACCTCCGTTATTTTCCCGCTTTTAGGAGTACACTTTAATTTATTGATCATGATGGAAGAATGTGATTATGAAAAGCATGTATGACTTTCAAAATTATCCGTTTGATATACAGCTGCTAAGGCACATTGGTAGTGCTCTGTTTGTACCTTGTCTGCAGTAACATCTGCATGGAGAAAGCTAGCTTTGAGAAGCTTGAATTAGTACTTAGATACAACGGAGCTGTCTGTCCCCAAGGTCTGAAGAAATTTCATGTGGGTTTTCCAGAGCTGAGCTCTGAAGTGCCACAGGCTCCCATCATTCCATAGCCAGCTGTCTTATGACTGGCTACTGATGCCGTTAGAAAGTACCTGCCTGTTTGTAATTGTAAACAGTGACTTCGTGGTTTTATATCTTGACCCTTTTTCTGCTCCTTCCCCTGGTAGCTTCTGACACTCTTACTTAATATTCAGCTATCCTGCTGATATTAATCCTGCTGACTTTTTATCCCCTAGTGATGGAGACAGCGTACAAGAATGGGTGAATGGGGAACAAGGGACAGTGATGTCTGCAGAGACAGTGTGATACAGACAGTAACAGGCACAGAAACTTACACAGTTCTATTGGTGTCTGTAGCCAGACAGATATAATGACTCTTGGAAACAGAAATTTGTAATTGCCTCCACATTCAACAATAATTTCACTGGAGTAGCTAACATTGAATTTAGCTTTTTACTGGAAGTGCAAATTGGAAAGAAAACAGTGATGTTTTCTGAGCATCTCTGGTGTGTTCAACACTGCATGAGTAATCCTCACACTATAAAATATGGTTTGAATTTTTGGTCAGGCTTCACAGATGCTGCTTTTAAAGTTGAATAGGCCATATATCTGCCTCTCTGTATGAAGTGTTGCATTTTTCATAGCCTTGGTTGTTTCTCTGTTCTAAGAAACTTTGTTTTGGCACACCCATCATTTTCAGTACTGCACATGGTTGTGTTTTTGCTCCAGCCTGGGAGCAAAGCCTGGGCTTTGCTTTGAGTGGTTTACCACCAGCGTGACATCTGAAATCTTAGCCTTCCCTGTGGCTAAATGAAACTGGAGGATCCACACAAACAGGCAGAGGATCTCTACTCTGACCAGCAATTACAAATGAGACCTTTGCTGGATGCGATGATCAATAGGAGTGTGTGGGAGGAGGTAACAGCAAGAGGTGAACATGCAGCACTGGAGGCAAGCAACGTGATAGAGAGATCAGAGCCTTTTTATTGCCTCAAACAAAACACTGCTGTTGAAAATTACTTGCTAAACCACACTCCTGTTGTTCCCATTAAAGAATGCCTGCCTACTTGGAAAAATACATGCCTAGCCATGTTTAATTTTTTTTTAAACAACTTTCTTTGTGTGTGCTCACATTGTATTGCCTTTTCAAGCTGTTCCTAGCCCCCCTTCCTAGCTTCTCTACAAATGACCAGCTGGGAGAGTTTTGTTAACAAGGTTTTCCTGCTTCCTCCTTCTCCAAATAATCCTCCCTTCACCTGAGGAGACATAGGCCAGTTCCTGCTGCTGCTGACTTGCAGGCAGGAACATCCTCATAGCCACTTCAGAGCTGTGAGCTTGAAGTGAAGCCTCCTCACAGGCAAACCCAGCTAGCTGCCTCCTTGTCCCAACAACCAGATGGCCAAATGTCTCATGCCAGTAAAACTGCTGCTCAGCATCCCTGTTTTACCCCAGCCTTGGCCCAGAGGAGGCTGGAGAAGGCTGAGCACTGTCCTTCATCTTGCATGCTCTTCTTGGCACGCCACTGCTTTTCTTAATGGGAAGAGCTGCCCCTGCCACCACCATGGCCATGACACCTGGGCAGGTTTGAGCCTGCCAGGGATCTTTTCAGTGAGAGTATTCATGGACACGAGGCCACTAGGCTTGCAGAACCAAATGTCACTGGGAAGGTCTGAATGACATGTGTTCACTGATGCTAGGTCTCCTTTTGGCGACTGCACTTTTTCTCTCCCAAAATGGAGGTGGCCTCATTTCACACACAGGATGTATGATGCTCCCCAAGAACCTGCTCAGTGATGTGATATTTGACCTCAAGCACCATTCACAGTTCTGCTTGATGTATTAGCAACTACTTTTATCCTGGGCCTTTTAATGCTGCTTCTTACCTTGCTCTCGGTGGCCCTGAGCCTCTGCACACTGTTGGTTCCCACCTGTCCTTATTCAAGCATTCACATCCTCACCAGCTTGTTGCCCATCATCACTGTCTACCATCCTCCTTCTGCCCCCCCCCCCCCAACTCCTTCAGGCTAATCCTCCCACATGGTGCTTGCTTCAATCATGTCGTGCTCAGCCCACGGGGTACTTACTCTCCCTCCTGTCAGATCCCTGTGTTGATTTCCAAGCCCAGTCTCCCAAGCCTGCAAGCCCAACTTCCACTTTCGTCTCTGTGTGTCCAGTGTCCACCCTCTCCCCC
>VXAZ01008291.1:125864-146185 GCA_013399875.1 Gymnorhina tibicen | reverse complement strand
AAGGGAAGGGAAGGGAAGGGAAGGGAAGGGATGAGGGCAGCGCGGGTCGGAATGGGACAGAAAGGGGCTAAATGAGACGGGACGAGACAAAATGGGACAGGCTAGACGGGACGGGACGACACGGGACAGAATGGGACTAGGCTACACGGCACGGGACGGGACGAGGCAGGACTGGGCGGCCGCTGGTGGCGGTCCCACTCACCGCCGGCCGCTGCCCACAGTGCGACGCCGGGGAGCAGTGCGCCGTGAGGAAGGGGGCTCGCATCGGGAAGCTCTGCGACTGCCCCCGGGGGACTTCGTGCAATTCGTTCCTCCTCAAGTGCCTGTAAGCAGGGGCGCCCCGGGACAAGCCGCCGGGAGCGCAGGCACCGACGTCTGGCCGCCCCGACGTGCCGGCGACTTCCCGCAGCTCCTCCGCCCGAGAAACTCAGCGAGAAGCCCCCGCGTCGCCCGTGTAACGCCGTCCGTGACATCCGACATCCGTGGAGCTGTTTTCTTCCTCTCCCTCGTCCCACCCTGTCCACTCCCTCCCCTCCTCCCGCTCTTGTTTTTGTCCGTCCAGGAAAATCCCGGGCCGTGCCTTGGGAGTAGGGGTGCCGGTCCCGGGAGCTGCAGTGCCGTCCCGGTGCAGACTCGAGTAGTGCCAAGCCGTGCCGGGAAGCTATGCTGACCCCATGCAGTGCCCCGGGCTCCCCGGCTCCTTCCTCGGGCGGGAAACATCCACCCACTGCTGGCTGGAGGAGCTGGGGCCAGGGATTCCCCTCGGGTGGTTGAGGGTAGCGAGGGGAGGCGGGATGCGGGTGTGTCCAAAGCACCCTGACCCTCTCTCTCTTGCCTCTCCTCTGAGAGGACCCAGCTCGGCACACCCCAGAAAAAGCGGCCCACAGCCCTCGGTGGGGTTCACCTGCACCGCTGGCCTCCGGCCAAATCCAGCTATGCTCACCCTGTGCTGTAGAAAGCCCTGCATGAGACACTAGTAGTGTGCAGGGGTCTGGTACCAGCCTGGCTGGGGTGGGGCTGGGGGGAAATTGGTTGCTTTACCAGGGCCACCACGGAGAGAAAGCTGTCTGGATTCGTTGCAAACTACCTGGGGATATCCTAGTCACCTAGACCAAATGGCTCACGTTTCTACAATGAACTGTATATAAATATGTCTGTCCTCCATAGGTACATTGTGTGTTTCAGCAGACTCATAACGTGTTTTAAGCCTTTGTTTGTCTCTATTAATAAAGTCAGTGTTCTGATGATGGTATTTTGGGTGTTTTAATACACGTGGAAATCCCTAGCACTCAGAGGGAGAGGCTAAGTGTTTCTCCAAAACTACTGCAAATGTTACTGTGTGCCATCACCCAGGTCAGAACAGGACTAGAAACCAAAGATCATGTGTTCTGGTGCTGCTCAGCTGAGGTCTGCTCCCTCCCCATAGGCACCCAGAAGGACTGTGATGAACACAGAGGCTTAGGACCTCATGTTTCCTTTGGGAGAGTACATGGTGTATCCCGGCTGCAGGCACTTGTCTGGGGAGACAGTGTATGGGGGCAACCACCATGAGCTGAATCATCTGTGTTACTTTGTGTTTGAACGATGAAGGATGGATCCCTGAAGGAACTTCTTGCCTCTCCTTTGTCACAATTCATCCATGGGTGTCTTTGAGAGAACCAGCTCTTAATTCTGTCAGCATGGAGATGAGGGGCTGCATGAGCCAAGGCAGTCACAGGGGAAAGATATACAAGGAGTTTCCATATTTCATGCTGAAGAGAGCACAAATTTAGGTGAGAAACCCAGAGTTTTCTGAGAAAAAGGCTTCTATAAGGCATTTGCTTTACTCCTAAACAGTAAGAGCACGTAAGTGATTCTGACTGAAACAGGTACAAAGAAGCTGACTTCAAAAAGAGACCCACCACTGCTCATTTTGCTATCAGTATTACTACTATTACTATTGCTGCTATTGTTGTTGCTGGGGTTTATTGTTATTATTATTAGTTATAATTTTCCAGGACAGGAATGAGCTCTTCTTAGCCCTGAGAAGGACAAAATAAAGAGTGCTAAAGCTGTTTTAACAGGTGGGGCCACAAGACTGGGGTATGCCATTCATGGGCAAGGGAGTACTGACCTGAGAGACTGTGTATGTGGGGGAGTCAGGAGGGGAGGGTTAAATCAAGGCAAGAGCCATGGTGCACTTGGTGGGAACACTGTTCAGGGAGGACTTTACAGAGAGAAACGGATGTGTAGTGAGCAGGGATAGAGCAGTCAGGAGTGGTAGCCAGCTCTGCCTGCAACTTTTGTGACCGTGGGTGAGTAATGGCTGCGGGGGAGAGGTGTGATAGTGCATTCGCAGGGCTGGAGGCAAGTGTCAGGTTTTGTAAACTTGTAACTGCTTGCGGATGTTTTTATGGTATTTCCTAGAGATATTGTAGAAATCCTTGATTTCTCATGGAATAATGAAATCATTTTTGTAGCATCTCTGTTTGGTTCCCATACAAACAAAAACAATGACTGTACGATTTTGGTGCTGGATGCTTTCAGGCAGAGAGCACATACTGTGGCTGTTTGATGGTCCCCTCAGGGCTGTGTCTGGAATCATCTCAATGAACTGCTCCTGTAGATTGATTCTACATGTAACATTTACTGAAGGTGTATTTACACAGAACTGGACTGAAACACTAAATATTAGACTAAAATATATCAAGAATTATTTAGCTTATGTGTTGATTTTGTAGTTCTTGTTTTGCCTGATTATAGTGCTCAAAATTATAAATGTGGTTTACATAAAGATCAAAATTATAAATCTAAAACCTAACTTAAGAAATCAGGATTTAAGGTTTACTTTCATGATACTGAAATTATGACAATATTCTCTGCGATATTGTGTGCACTAACCTCAGGGCTCTTAGCATGTTGGTTATATACATGACCACCTACATTACAATTCAGTTATTTCTATTCTAGAGATGAAAAAAAAAAATAGTTGAGGAGAGAAAACTGTGCTGTAAGAGTCAGGAATAGAATTGGCATTTGTGTACTTTTCACTCCTGAAATCCATTACATGAAATGACACCATTTTTAAAATTAAAATGTCTCCTGATTTCACCTTACTAACACTTCCAAGGTGGGCCCTCACACCACGTGTCCAAAACAAGAAGCACAGTTTCTGAGGGCTCATGTTGAGTTTAGACACCAGAGACAGTTGCAAGAAAGTCTGGATTCAATAACTGTGGTTCAGAATTAATGAGTTTACTGAGTATGAAGTAGAAAAACCCAGCTGCTTTAAGTCCTATCCTGTTAGAACTCAACCATTGTTAATCTGCTTTCCTCCTGCCAGTTCCATTTGAAGAACAAATTTTCCTTTTTGACTGGATCTTCCAGCTAGAAAGAGATGTGAAAACTGCTCCTGACAGACGGGTTGTCAGGTCATTTCTTACTGTGTGGTGGGTTGACTAGCAGTTTCAGCTGGCCCCACAGCCCAGGGGATCAGTGCTGTGTGCCTGGGTTGCTCATCAGTTTTGGAGGCTTCTGGCAGCTCCCAGGAACTTGGGTTCAGCTAAAACATTACCCCTGTTTTCAGCTACTCTACACATGAAGACGGAAACATAGGGAGACATCATGAAAAGGTCTAGCAAAAAGGTGTTAATTCAAGAGGGTGTTATATACAACTGCTGTCTGAAATAAACAGAAATGAAATACAGTGCTAGAAATCAAGGAATCCATGCAGAAACCCCACCTGTGTCAGTAGTTCAACCCCAATGAAGAAGATAGCTGAATATCAAGAAGCAGGACAAAGAGGCCCAGCAAGTTTTTCTTTTCTCCTTGTCATCTGTGGCCTTTCCCCATGTCATACCTGCTACCACAGTGTGATCCACCTTCTTCTAGAGCAAACCTCTTCCCAGAGACCACCTAGTCAAGGCTCAAAGACAAAGATGATCAACTTACTTTACTTATCTGCAGCCAAGTATTCTCCAGGAGGCTCTACATAAATCTCAGGCTTGGTGTTCCTGGTGGAGGCAGGCACTGCTTTTCATTAACTAGCATTTGGAATATGTATGCCTCTGGGTGGCAGCCCCTGGGGTAGCAGATGGCACAAGTGCTGAGAGGACAACTGAGTTTCACACCAGAAGTCACAGAGTTTGGAGGTAACATTGCATGGATAAAATGTATTTCACATGCTGTTTTCTCCTGAGGTGGGTTTTGCTGCTTCTCAGATTCTGGGGGGTCTTTTTTTGTCGTTGTGGCATGTTTGGTTTGTTCCCCCCTTTTTCCCCACCCCATTTCTTTCAGTGCCTCCTTCTTTGAGTTAGCAGAGAAAATAGCTACACATTAATCAACACTGACTGATAGAATATGTGGATGTTTTCAAGTGTTTACCTTTTTGTAACTTGTATAGAAGTACATGACATTGCATCCAGTCAGTTGCTCTTCCTTGTAAGGCTTAAGTTTAACAAAAGTAGTGGAGACTTTAAGCCTTTCTGCTGGTGGTGTATCCACCACAGATTGGAGCTGGGCAAAAACAAAACCAGCAGAAGAACAAGAGGTGGCAGTGTTGTAATGGAATGACATTCTCATCACGCAGCTGTCTCTCATCTAAAAGACTGTGTTAGCTTAACAGTGATGAGTGGGATTTTGGGGATTGGATTTTTTTTTTTTTTTACAACAGAGTAAGATGGAACATGCAGCTGTAGTTTGCCTGTCTAGAGAATCTGTGACTTCTTACAATTCCCAGCAGTCACCCTTCAGATCTAGATCTCTAAGAGATGATTCTCCCTTACTGGGAAAGGAGGCTGCACAAAAAGGAACTCAGGAACCTGAGCAGTCTTACCTGGGCCCTTCCTTCACTCCCCCAGTACGTCACCCCATCTGTGTGAGCCCCTTTTCAGCTCAGGTCTGGGCCTTCAGATTTTGGCAAGATTGTGCAGAAGGTGTGTGGGACCTGCCTAGAGCCCTTCCACACAATCTGTCTGCAGTAGCAGCTGTAATGAGATTGGAAATGAAAACAAACACTGATTAGGCATTCAAGTGTTGCTCCTTTAGTTCCTCCCCAGTAAATACAAATACTGTTTTGTATGTGGTAATCCACTTGATGGCAGCTTGGAGATCCTGCCTGTTTTGCCTGGGGGGCAGAACATCTTCTCACTTGCAGGCACTACTGTAACAGAACAA
This sequence comes from Gymnorhina tibicen, assembly GCA_013399875.1. Taxonomy (NCBI): domain Eukaryota; kingdom Metazoa; phylum Chordata; class Aves; order Passeriformes; family Artamidae; genus Gymnorhina; species Gymnorhina tibicen. The sequence continues at coordinate 141,031 of VXAZ01008291.1, read as the reverse complement.
CCACACAGCAGCCAGGCTTTGTCCCAGAAGTACTTCTCTTCTTCTGGTCCCGTGATTTTCTTGTAGGATCCTCCAGGATTCACAGAAATGATCACTACAAAGCAAAGAACCAGCTGCTGGGTTCCACAAATTACATTTCAGGGTCTGGCACAGACAGAGTGGATGGTGATGAGGGCTCACCTCTGTGCCTGGGAAGACAGTCCTGGAAGCTGTGCTAAGGCACACAGTGAACAGGGATATAATTTGAAACAGCCAGCACAGCTTCATCAAGGGCACAGAGGTCCTGCCTGGCCAACCCAGCGGCCTTCTCTGGTGAAGTGACAAGAGAAGAGATACAGATACCATCTATCTAGAATTCTGTAACAGCTTTGACAGAGTCTCCCACCACATCCTCCTCTCTAAATTGGAGAGAGATGGATTTGATGGGTGGACTGCTTGGTGGATGAGGAATTGACCAGATGGTCATATCCAGAGGGTAGTAGTCAACAGCCCAATGTCCAGATGGACATCAGTGAAAAGTGGCGTCCCTCAGGGGTCTGCACTGGGATCAGTATTGTTAAATGTCTTCAACAATGACACAGACAGTGGCATTAAGTNGCACTCCCAGCCCAGAGAGCCAAACGTGTCCTGGGCTGCATCCAAAGCAGCGTGGGCAGCAGGGCCAGGGAGGGGATTCTGCCCCTCTGCTCTGCTCTGGTGAGACCCCACCTGGAACACTGCATCCAGCTCTGGGGTCCCAGCACAGGAAGGACATGGACCTGCTGGAGCGAGTCCAGAGGAGGGACACCAAGATGATCAGAGGGATGGAAGACCTCACCTATGAGGAAAGACAGACAGTTGGGGTTGTTCAGAGAACAGAAGACTCTGGGAAGCTTTTATTGCAGTCTTTCAATATTTACAGGGGGCTTATAATAAAGATAGGCTCTGCTTTTGGCAGGGCCTGCTGTAATAGGACAGAAGGAAGTGGTTTTAAATTGAAAGAGGGTAAGTAATTTTACGATGAGGGTGGCCACAAAATGGCACAGGTGCCCCAGAGATGTAGTAGGTGCCCCAACCCTGAAACACTCAAGCTCAGGTTGGACAGGGCTCTCAGCGACCTATCTAGTTGAAGATGTCCCTGCTCCTTGCAGGGAGGTATTGGACCAGATGCTCTCTAAAGGTCCCTTCCAACCCAAAGTTATCACTCTATAAAAAAAGACATCATACCCTACCATTCTTCACAACAGACTTACTAACTCTAATGGTCACACTAGATATGCTGATTTGGTCCCTTATGGAGCTGGAAGTCCAGCATGTCTATTTGCACTGATCTGGTTAAAGTACATTTCCCCTGACTAAACTCCCAGACTATTTAGAATTCATTAATGGCACACAATTTTCAGGTACACTCTTCTCTATTGTATCTGCTAGAAATTTATCTGCTAGAAATTTATCTGCTTTTTCCAAAAAGCTCTGTAGAACAATCATGCATTTGTTCACCTTTTTTTTTTAAACAGCTTTGTGTTGGTTTTGCATGGCCTGGTTTTTGGTAGCAGCACGGAGGTGGCTTCTGTGAGAAGCTGCTGGAAGCTTCCACCATGTCTGGCAGAGCCAATCCCTGATGGCTCTGAAGATGGACATGCTGCTGGCCAAGGCTGGGCCAAGCAGTCTTCCCACAACTGCCTAGCATGGGTCATTTTAGTTCATGGGGTTTAGTCTTTTAAGGATGAGCTGTTCTAGTTTGGAAGCGAAGGCTCTCTTCCTCTATCTCTAAAAGCAAGCATCATGTCTCTGTTGGAGTTCCTCACTATATTACAGCTTTTCAGCATCCACATGCTCCAGCGTGAGTACTCTTCTTCACGGGCTGCACGTGGATCTCTGCAACCCCCATACATGTCATGAATTACAGGGAAACAATTTGTTGTGTTATAGTCCTCAACACGGCTTGCAGGAGAGAATCTCAGCTCTGGCACTTGGAGCACCTCCTCCCTCTCCTTTTTTTCACTGACCTCCGAGCCACCATGTTGGTTTTCCTCACGTGTCCTCACTTTTCCTTTTCCTCTGACTTGGAAGAAAGTTGGTGTCTGTAAGTTGCAGTTGAGAGGTTGATCTCCTCTGGGCTCCACATCGGGGAATTGCTCGCCAGGTCTCTCACTGCGGGCCGCGTGGTCCCTGCTGGCACCGCACAGCTGGCCCTGGCTGTGTGGTCCTCGCCGGCCCCACATGGGTGGCTCTGGCCTCGGGAGGGCCCCGGCCTCAGGAAGGCCCCAGCCATGCGGCCCCCAGCGGCCCCTGCCGGGATGGGTCTCGGCAGCCACCTCACCACCCCGTGGGAGAAGAAAGAGAGTTTCCCGCAGCTTTTCCTTTCTTAAACATATCATCACAGAGGCATTACCAGCTTGTCTAATTGGGCTAGTAACCTGCCCATTGTCAGAGCCTTCAGTAATTGGCTCTGTGCTGGACATTAAAGTTTCGAGCAGCTTTTCTCCTGCTTCCACCAAAAGCCAGGCTGCGTTAAGCCAAAACAGAGACACAGTGTTAATTCCAGCCAGGGAAGAGGAGGAGGTGAGAACATGTGAGGCAAACAACACGGCAACGCCAAGGTCAGTGGAGAAGGAGGGGGAGGAGGTGCTCCAGGCGCCAGAGCCGAGGTTCCTCTGCAGGCTGTGGTGCAGACCATGGTGAAGCAGCTGTGCCCCTGCAGCCCATGGGGATCCATGGGGAATGCAGAGATCCACCCGCAGCCCGCGGGGATCCATGGGGAATGCAGAGATCCACCCGCAGCCCGTGGGAGAGGTGCCCGTGCCGGAGCGGGTGGGTGCCTGGAGGAGGCTGTGATCCAGTGGGAGACCTGGTGGAGAGAGAAGACCCCTGCTCCCAGGGTGGAACAGCCTGTCCTTGGAGGACTGCACCCCATGGAAAGAGTGACCCATGGCGCAGCACTTCTGGGACGACTGCTGTTAATGAGATTGGAACCATGCTGGAACTGTCTCCCATGGGAGGGATCCCATGGCATAGCAGGGGATCACCTTCTCTTCCTGACCGGCGGAAGAAAACCTCGGGTGACGAACTGACCAAACCCCCATGCTCTGTCTCCCTGTGCTGTCGGTGGGAAGGAGGGAGGGGTTGGGGAAAAAGGTGTTTTTAAGCGCTTATTTTACTTCTTATTAACCTCCTCTAATTGTGTTAGTAGTAAACTCACTTTGTACCTCTAAGGTGAGCCTCTTTTGCCCTTGGAGTGTTGTCTCCCGGTCCTTAGCTCAACTCATGACCCTTTTGTTAATTTTTTCTCTCCCCTGCCCAGCTGTGGCAGGGGAGGGTAAGTGAGCATCTTTTGTGAGTGCCTGGCATTTGGCCAGCGTCAAACCATGAAAAGCCTTCAGAATAGTCATTCAGTTCATGAATATTTGCAACAAGATTTTGCAAGTCTTGTTTAGAGGTTTGCCACTTTTTTTTCATCACCTTTTCATGACATCTATAAGGAATTAAAGAAACCAAACCACAGAGTCAATTAAGAAATGCAATAACTAAGCATTAAAAGACTGCTTCAGCATCTTCCAGGCCAAGATAAAGGCTTCTTTGATATGCAGAATTGTTTAAAGCATAATTGAATTCTGGTTGTGAATTTGGGAGACAACACTGGCAGTTGTCTTCTTGCATCTATCCATTAAACAGGTAACACCTCAGACCAAAGTGCACATCCTTGCCAGATAGAGATCACAGAAATGAAACTAATGATGACAATGGGATGATGTGTTAAACAAAATACAACTAAAATTAAGAACATAATGAAAAGCATAAAGGCAAGGATTATCACTTTCTGGGTGATATGTCCATGGAGGATGCTGTACAAGCCATAGTTTTATTGTAACCTCACTTCTCATTTGTATTGATAGAATTAACAACAATCTTTATGAGGTACATCAGGGGAGGATATTTTTCTGTATCTGAACACAGAATTTTTGGTTTTATTTAAATTGTGATACTGCACTCATGTGGAGACTAGTAGATGGTGAACCCGTCTTTTTAAACAGCAGAATCAAGGAGGGATTAACTAATTTATTTGTATCAGAAAACAAGGGGACATTTTTTTCCTGACAATTTATTATAAACACTAGTACAGGTACAGGATTCCATAATGAAGCAATGTAGGGTAGCGAAGGGCACACCACCTAGAATGGGTTTACCATGCCCTGCCAAGGCTGCAAGGGCTGAAATCTGTACTTACCCATACTTTTTTGTGTTCCTGAAACACATTAAATGACAGGAATTTAGAATAGGTTATGCCCTAACTTGAGCTGATCTAGCAGGTTTTTGTATGTAGTATTTCACCCTCATTATATACATAAGGAACACTGTGGTTCAGGATACAAAGCTGGTTTTTTGAGTTGTTTTAATTACTTTTGATGGTAATCCTTTAAATCTATTTTCATTAGTGCATTCAGCACTATTGTTGCATCTCATGTTCTTCAGAATATATTTTACATTCTTTTAACTCACCTACTACAAGCTTATACATCTTTTAATATCTGACACGTTGTGAATTCAAATTGGATTCAAATTTACCTAGTTTTAATAGTATTCTTACATGGAAAAGTTATTCAAGACTCAGCAATGATGACAAATTCTATGTAAGTAAGATACAAGCCTAATAGAATACAGTTATATTCATGTACAAAGTACTTGGATTGTTTTTTTTGTTCATAGAGAAAACCACAGAATTAAACAGAAAATGGTGGTTGTACTGGAAGATTCTTGGAGAATGACTGCTGTGCAATAAGAGCATTACATGCTACAGAATTCTGTAGGAGGATTTTAAAAAGCTGCAAAAGTATGCAGTTCTCTAAGAACCGTACAATATCCTAAGTTGGGAAAGACCCACAAGGATCATTAAGTCCAACACCTTTCCCTGCACAGGACACCCCAAGAGTCACACCATGTGCCTGAGAGCATTGTCCAAACACTTCCTGAGCTCTCTCAGGTGCTGTGACCACTTCTCTGCAGAGCGTGTTCCAGTGCCCAACCACTCTCTGGGGGAAGAACCTCTTCCAAATATCTAGCCTAAACCTCCCCTGACACAGCTTTGTGCCATTTCCTCAGGAATTAAACTCTGCGGAGAACTGTAAGCAAACTATATGCAATTCTGAATTTCTGTACAAAGTAATCCAAACAGGGAAACAACAATAACAACAACAACAACAACAGCAACAACACGTTTCAGGGACAGTTTTGTGGCTGGAGAACTGATCCACTGTTGTTCTTTTATTTAGATACTAGTACTGTACCCTAGCCAAACTGCATATTTGTTCTGATTTGGATTTACTTATGCCATTTCATTGCTACTACACTATTTCTAGTGCTATTTCTAGCTCATAAATCCTTAACTGAGTAAAGCATTGGAGATCTGAAGAGCCATAGAGAATTTCCTGGCTTCTGTTGGAGAGATGATGTAAACTCTATTTTGAGAGACACCCAAGCTTCTTGGAAAGGCAGTGATAGCTCCAAAGAAAGACCGGGGCAGAAGTTGTTCAGATTGAATATTTCTGATGGTGTTTGAGAAAGTTAACATGTGAGGTACATATAGCCGTCCTAATTACTGTTTTCCTGTTTGGGCAATAACCAGCAGCTACTGGAGAAACATGTATGAGACTTCAGGTTCCTGCTGTTATGTCAGGTTTGGGGCTGTGGAAGGTGGTTCAGGATGAAGCTTCTGAGTCATCCGGAGTTACTTGGCCCTGGGTTTGGCTTCTGCGCACCGTGAACACAAGAGGGTGCTGGTTACTGTGTGGAGACTTTCCCTACGGAAATAACTTTTTCCCCCAGTTCTGAATAGGAAAGAGAGAGAGAAATCTGCTGCCCTGAAGACTCATATGCCGTGAACTGAAGAGACATGATCAAGGTAACCAGTACGCACGAAATCACAGTTACTCAAGTAAGTTTCCTTAACTTACTTAATAACTTAGTATTGAAGTTACAAGTATTTATTGTTTGCACCCTTCTTCATCCATCCTTTACTCTTCCTGAAGTCAAAGAAAGTAATACTAAAAAAGGTGCAATCTTGTAGCATCATTTCAGCAGGTCTGGGCACTCGGATAAAGTAACTGTGTAGCTCTCCCACATGAGGGTTTAGCACGGTCACCCCTGAGTTCAGAAGGCACAATGCAGTGGAGACCTTTCATGCCACCTAAATTCTGGATAGGGTTTTTTAGTCAATTTTTACTTGCTTTATGACCCCATTATGAGAATATGCTCATCCAAGCACTGTTAAATATATACACAGATTAGTTCTTAGACCATATTCTACAAGTTCAGCAGAAGATGGAAGCAGAGGAGTGTGCACACTGTTTGTTGGGATATTGCTGGAAAAGAGTTTAGAAGTTGGCAGAGGAATGATCACATCAATTTGCTGGATTATGCATATTGTACCTGGAAGTGGGATATCTACATAAATGAGTAGCCAGGAGCCCAGATTGACCATCCAGCTAATGGTTACTTCAGTAAATCTGATACATTGCCTGAGGAGGTACCTCTTGAATTAAAATTAGTTCAGATACACACTTGGAAAAGAACAAGAGGTATTTGAAAATAGACATGAGAAATTTCTTATGCTTTGATTGGTAATATCTTATGAATGCTAGGAATTTATTAAACAGCTTCTTGACTGTAAGAGAGGGGTTTAAGAAACGTGGCATTTATTGAGGGAAATCGTAGTTTTGGTTGGGGGCAGGGGGGTTTGTGCTGTATAAGAAAGACACTTACTCATGCTTGTGCACTTTTTTTGTGTTTATTGTGGTTCAGGAGAGACTGATGTTGAGATAGGAAAGATAACCCAAAAATGACATGGTGCTGTATTAATTTTAAAATACCTTACATAGATTCTTGCCAATGCATTTCAGAATTGCTACTGCACACACACACACACACACACTTACCTACCTATGAATCAACCAGTAAATCTTCCTGCATGCATGCAGGTCAGCAGAAGATGTAAGCAAGTTTCATCAGATGGTGGAAAAGGAGAAAAGAGCTTTGCAATAGCTTTCCTTTTGTATATGCCAACTTTTATCCAGTCCCTTCTTGTTCTTGAGCAAGTAGAACTACTTTTCATAGTACCATTATTAACTTTGTATCATCTTTCTCAAGTAAGCTACTTTCCTTGGAATGGCAGTAAGTAGACAGTTTCATTCCATTTCCTATTCAACTGTGTCCCTTTTTCTTACTCTCCAGTCAGGCATGTACTTCAGCATTGGAAAACTTTTTATCTCTGAAAGAACACAAATGCAGCAGTGAATACAAAAAGTGAGCTCCTGCTACTTAAATAGGTACCTCATCTTAATACTGATTCAATAGGGCAAAAACCAGCTAACAAAAATAATGCAATTTACCGCTGAATTACTGAAGAAATGCTCTAGAGCTGGCAGAAGACGTGAATGAATCTGCTTCTAAGTACATCCAAAATACTTAATGCTAGGGACTTTTGGCAGTGGAGCTATCAAAACCTGAGTATTTGTCAAGTACTTGTGTGAGTATGCTCTTGGAAACTAATTTTAAAAATTACCTGATTATGAAAGAGAGTATTTTAAGGAACTCTCACCAGCAGTCAACCTAGATTCAAATTAATTTTTTGAATTGAGATGTAACTTCGCCTTTTTGTGTTCTAGTCTTCCAATTTCATTCTTTATGGCAGATCAGCAAAGTCTTTGTCATCTCCTGAAAAAAAATTACAAGAAGCAAACAATGCTGTTGACAAACAGCTTTCAATACAGTGCTTCATCTGAGGACTACTTCTTGTTTTGACTTATGCACTAGGACTGTGTGTGCTGTGAGTGAACAGTTATAATCTCTCTCCGGAGAAGATGTTTTGAAGTTGATCTGGATGAGGATAGGCCTTTGTCTTCCAGAAGAGTCCTGACTGTTACTCTCCAGACAAGTCAACAGACTGAAACAAGCAGTTTGTTTTTACTTGTGCCATGATCACAAAAGTATGAAACAAGAGAAACCTTTGTTCTGTGCTTTTTCTTGCCTCACTGCACATCTCAATTGTGTTAGCAGTTACCAGGAAGCAGGGCAGAGTAAAGTCAGTGCTATACAGAACATGTAGTCACATGAAATCAGATAGAGATTCTAAGCGCCAGATCCAGACTACAGGATAATGGAATCACCGGAAAAATCAAGTCTCTTTGCTTCCTCTTTTTCTGAAGATACTTTGTGTTACTGGTTTTCAATTACCTTTGCCTCTCCCACCTCGCCCCACCCCAATTCATGGTATTTTCCTATTTTGGACATAGGTTATATTCACAGTATATTTCCATGGTCACACAGGCCAAGCTGGCCAACTGCTGTTGAATCTTGATGACTAATGAAGGTCACCCACTGGGCCGCCTGGTGGAGTACTTACGTATTTCATTCCCCAGCTCTCTCCTGAATAAATTATCTTCTTTTTTTATCACCACAAAGAGGCCTCCAAGTTCCCTCCACTCCTGTGTTGCAAAGCAGGAGCAGAGTATGTAGGTGCTAGTGCTAGGACGCTAAGTGAAGCACAACATCTGAGCATTGTTAAGGGTTGAAGTTCATAGAAGATGTTCTAAACCAGACCTTGCTAACAGTGAACTCAATTCCACGGCTGTATCCTCGTCCTAAACAAAGATGTAACAATAGTTGTGCTGACACCAGCAAGGTCAGAATCTCACCCCAGGCCCTTGCCTTCCCCTTCCTTATAATTCTGCCCAGTCTTGTATTTGGCAAGAAGGATATGGATAATTTTCCTTGTTCTTGTTCAGCTCTTTCCTGCACCATTTATCAGTCTTCTGAACATATCAGATCACCTTTAACATAAATTTTCAATCTATATGCACAAAACAAGTAAATCAGTCATACTTTACTTGAACTGCACTTATTATGTTTCTTACGATGAGTAGAGAGCTTAGAGTATTTACAGCATAGCAGACATATTGTTCCTAAAGCACAGCTGTTTCCTACAGAAATAGTAAGATTTTGCCATAACTCCTGTCTCATCATAGAATATGCTTATGCTATGTAGTTCGTTGACCATAAGACCCAGTACTGTTTAGGCTCTACATGCATACTACTAAAACGTTGCACTATCTAATAAGGATATTAAAAAATAAATTTCTTCACCCTAGGTTTCTCACAGCAGAGTTTCGGACATCCAGCTGGAGGAAAAAATAAGCAAATAATTGAATTGTACAGTAACAGGACAGCTAGAGCCTGGTTAATCTATTGAGGAAAAGGTCACTACAAAGACCTATGGGCCTTTATTCCCTCAGAATTTATGCATTTGTTCTTCACGCGCCCTGCATGTGCCTCTTGGTGCAATGGCAATTTTTGGTCTGGGGCCTCCTAACACCTTATTGAATTCTTTCTCCATGACCTCACAGGCAGGCCAGTAACTGTTCTTATCTTGTTGAGACTCAGCTTCTGCTGAGGACTGCAGCTTTCTCATCTTCTGGTTTGTGCTTCTGATGCACTAGCTAAGTTGGTAGAGAATGGGAAACTAAGAAGCCCTTGGTTTAGAGTAAGGATTGCTTGGCAATAATTTAAACACTGGTGTGTAATCAACATTATTCTCACTGTATGTGCTAGTAGGAAAATTACTAAGAAAATTAACTATTCCAGCCAGGAACATCTCTAGATGAAAGCTCACGGCTATCAGTGTACAGCTCCAGATAATTCACCTACTCATGCTAAAGCAAGTAAATTCAAGGTAAACAACATACTGTATCACACTGCGTTATAACTCTAAGTGACTTATTCTTACTTAAAACTTGCTTATTAAGCCAAAGATTGATATCTCCTAACAAGGACCAGATCATAACCATTGTTTTCCAATATCAAATCTCTGTCTCCATTTTTCTTTAATTCCAACAGGTTAAGTATCTGCTCACCATTATTTTCCTTTCAGAAAACCAGATAATATTTATTTTGCTTATTGGAACAGTAGCACAAGGTCCAGTACCACAGGTTAAGTGCTCAAATAATGGGGCACTACTTGTTTGAGAGCAAGAAGTCACCTTGCCACAAGAAAGATGACAGCTGCTCTGTGGATCCGTGGTAGGTTTGGCACAACAGGGAGCTGAATTTTCAGTTCTGTCTGCATCCTGCTTTTAGAAAAAAGGTAAAGTAATGTGTTTTCGCCTTTAGACCTTGTTATTTAAATATCAGATTAATTTCAACATTGATCAGGAGAGGAGCATTCTCTATATTTGCTAGAACAATGGAATTTTCTACAACTGTATTTAGTGTTCTACTCCATGTTTGTCATCATGAGTACATTAAAATACTAAAATACTATTAAAATACTAAAATGTATTATATACAATAAATTGTATATAGAAGTTTAGAGATCACTTGAATGACCTCCCACTACAGATACATAGCTTAAGTGTAGAGGCTAAATAAAAATGGATATTACATAGCTGAAAATAGTAAGAACATTTGATTATAATAATTTTGTTATGGTGGGTGCAGATAGTAATCCAAAGTTAGGTTTGGCAATGACATAGCCTAATCACAATAAACTTTTTTTTCATATACAGATCAAATGCAATACTTAAGTGACAAGAATGAGTTGGAAGTGTAAAAGGACTACTTTTATGTGTACTTTCATATACTTTTATGCATGCAATGTGGAATCAAGTTCTGCTTCATTATGTTTTTTTTAAGTAGCACTACTACTTGTGATCCAGCCTCTAATTTTAGATTCTCAAAGCAAAATTCTAATGGTGTGAAATAACATCTTATGTAGAATAAGTACATGAATGATGAAATTGCTACATAGAATCTATATTTTTAATGAGGTTCCCTGTACAGCAATCATGAGACCTTCTAGATCAAGTTTTACTGTTTTATTTTTCTTGATTAAGTATTGAAAACACATCAGTGAAATGCAGCTACAACATTTCATTAGCAGATGCTCATTAATTATATGACTACCACTGTATTCGCATTGCTCTACACCCTTTACTAGATGGTTCTTAACAGAAAGTACAAACCTGAAAAGTACACAGGGACAGAGAATACAATCAGAAGAGGAAAAATTATGTAAACAGCAATACTCATATGCAGACAACTCATAACTTCCCTGCAAATGTGTAGAGGTCAGACAGAAAAAAACACTCAATTCTTATCTTGTCCCCTGATGGCCCCCTCAAGCCCCTTTCTTTCTGCATCTCCACACTAAATTTTTCAGAGCATGTTAAGCTGTTTGTCACTTGAGTAACAAAAAGACACAAGTCAAATTCTGTCCCTCCTTTGGTTGTTAGGTAACTAATAAACACTTGCCTCATTTACTCAAAAGCTGGGCCAGAAAAATGACATTTCAAGTTATCTATAAAGACTAAAGCTGTTCCAAATGCCCATTACAACATATAACTTCCCTCTGCCGCAAACAGACAGGAAAGATGACAATATGTTGGCATAGCAGGTTTTTAGGTCAACAGCTATGCCAACATCTTGCCTCCTCTCCAGCTCTGCATAAAGGAACTTCTTGGAAAGGTATCTGTAGGAACTGTACAATTCTTAAGTGTGATTTGTTTGATCTAAAATAGAAAACCGAAAATTTATGTAGAAGCTTCACACCGTTATGTAAAACATTTGATTATCAGTCTCACCATACAATGTACAGTAATGCTAATGTGAGTGGGTTTTCACCCCTTAGGCTATGAGATCTAAAAAATATCCCTGACAAAAGCCAAGTTTCTAATTCCGTACCTATAACAGCTGCAGAGCAGAGACAGTGTTTGCTTCACTATTTTTCACAAAGCAATAATGTATCCAGGACTTTTCTTACCAAAGGATTAATAAAATCCAAGAGAGAGGGTGGCTGATCTAGAGCTGTATCCTATACACCACAGTAGAATCATATTCTCAAGTGACTTCATTTTAAACTCATTTTCTGTTTGGTCCATCTTTTTGTCCTAGATTCACCTAAACAAAAAAGTGATGCCAAAGGAAGAGATTTAAAACACACACATTTGCTGTTATAAAAATACACCAGCAGCTTCATTCATACTTAGAAATCACACTGCCACCTTCTTGTAATCTATTTCCATTCGCGCAAACATTTGCAGACGGTCTTTTTGGGGGCAGTGTCTTTGCCAAGGAGACAGATTTTCAGGAGGAAAGTGATAGTCATTACAAAACTGGAGACAGACTCCTCCAATTTACCTTGCCCACAGTGCACACTTGCACTGTTTGATGCTTGGTTGGTGTTTTCTTTTCACTTATTTTAAACAAAGGAGGGGAGATATTTTAATTTATTTCTGTAATCATGTACCTGGTACTATAAAGCAGTCAGGATGGCAAGAGTGAAATGTAAGAGTCTAATAAGTGTAAAAACATTTGATAACCATCTAGAGCACATTGGCTAGGTCAGCCATTCACAACACCAAATATATGCTTCACTGAATAGATGACATTGTCAGCTGTGAAAGTTGTCAACTGTACCTTTAATTTTCATTTTCAAACTCTGTATTCAAACCTGACACCTTGATGTTATATCAGCATTGTGGAATTTTGGTAGTTTTGGGGTTTTTTTCCCCCAGGTTTTTGAGAATGAGGAGAAAAGCAAAGGAAAAGTTGTTTACATTTGTTACAACATCTTTAACATAAGAGAAGTGTATTCATGGTCACCAGACACCCTGGTATTTCAAGATTTTATAGGTAATCTTTGAAGAAGCTGGGTTTCAGTAAAATCTTTCAAAGCTGAGGTTGCACAATGTAGCCTCCTCCAGGTGTTACCTTGTTATCAATGATCAAGTCACTTCAAAATATACAATCTAGAACCCTCCAAAAAAGGGAGTGAAGACGTATAACCACATATTCCACATAACATAAATAGAATAGAAAACATTCTGAAGCCAAGCACTTAATCACATTTCAAAATACCACAAGAGAGCACCTTTAGTTGTCCTTGTTAATACTTGTCTTTAATTATCATTACAACTAGCATGCAAGCTGTCTCACACAACTAACTGAAAGCCTGTTTTCCACCAGTTACTCTCTTCTAAGAAAACTGTGCAGAGCTGAAGACATATGAATGACATTACATTTCAAAGAATCCCTTTGGAATTATATTTAAGGAAAAGTTCTTAAATCTACCATTTGGGATTATTATCAGTGAATTCCATTAGAATTTTCCATTCAGGTATCTCAGGATGGGAAAAAGTTTAAACTCTTCAAAATGGAAAGTAAATTGTAAGTTTCAAATGGTTATTTCATAAAAATTCGTGGATGTACAAAAAAAACATATTTACTTGCCTATTTTGTGTTTGCTAAGCCTTTCTTTCTGCCTTTAGAATCTATTTATAAATATGTATGAAGCTTGTGTGTTCATATATAAATTTCCTTTACCATTATTTTACCAGATCTCTTCTAAGTCAGTGTGGTTATGTTAAAACTTTTGCAATAATCTCTGCATTTGCTTAAGGTAACAACTTTTCCAATACTTTTTTCTGAATTGAAAACTGCTTATATTTGGGATCATATTCTGCAGAATATTTGTGTGTACGTGTACTAACATCAGTAGAGGGTTTTTATACTCTGACATGACATAAAATAAACAAGATTTAAATTAAACAGCAGTGTCAGCAGACAAGATCAGGGTGTGTTAATGTCGATGCTCTCTGACCTGCCAATCTGATGTCTCATACAATCACTTCTGTCCTAACAAAGCCTGTTTTTTTGGAGGGCAGTGTATGAAATGCAGCTTAGTCTGGACTTAGGCCAAGGGAGGTATTATTTCAAAGCTGCACATCCTGGCTGTGCCAATAACCCAAAGAGTCTGGATTTGGCATGCTGTGATGACCCAAAATCTAATCAGTTCAAACCACCAGCAAAACTATGCTTTGCAGCAGTAACGGGCTGCTGCTAGAAGTTAACATCCCATTTGACAAATCCACCTCTGAAACTGAAAGCAGAAATGCGTAGAGCTTGCAGAACTAAGATAAGGAGCTTACAGTACCAGATTCTGACAATCTGCTGATAAAGTACCTTCGATGTCACAGCTCATTTTAGACAAAGTTTACTGTGAAAGAAAAAAAGAAGCTGTAAATAATCTAATATAATTAATTGCTTTTGTACAGATTGTAGATTTTTCCACGGACCCTATGAGCTACAAAGACCAACAGGTTAAGTATCTGGCAATACATCAAATGCTACCAAATGCATAAAGCAAGCCAGCTGTTGAAAGAACCATTTTCTGACTAAGGAAAAAGATGTAATTATAACTGATAAAACCAGAGGTGGGATAGTGCATTTTTCTTAATGACTTGCCAACTTCATCTGTTCCCCCTGTTAAAAAGTTCAGTAGCAGAACATAACTTATCTTCAGTGCAGCCAGGTAAGAATATGAAAGGGGAAAGCAAGTAGACTACAGGCTTATTGACTTGATGCATTAAAGCATCTCCCACTCTCAGACTGCTCTTCACAATTTTCAAACGTACTGCAACAGGGGAGCAGGGAAGAGAAACAGTAAAAGAAGACATAACACACCCAGAAGGAAGGGGGGTGATAACGCTGAAGAATGGAAACTAGCAACAGCAAGGACCTGCAGAAAGAAGAGAATTCCCCAAAGCCTGAGATGCCCTTGCAGAATCACTTCAACACTCTCCAGACTGAGAAGAAAGACCTGTCAGATCAGGAGAGGCACCGAGACTGAGTAAGGCAGCCACATCTGCTCCCACATCACAGCCAGCACAGCTAAGAAAAGGCAACAGGTGATAGCACTAGGTGACTTCTGAGAGGCTCAGAGGTACCCATTTGATGACCTGACATCCTCTCTCTAGAGAGGCGCTGCTTACTGGGGAGTCGTAGCAGGGATGTCACAGAGAGACTACTGAGTCTTGTACAGTCCACTGACTATTACACACTGCTGTAGTTTCACGACATACAGCAACAGTGACACAGCCAGGAGAATCCTGAGGAGTATCGAGAATGATTACGGAGCCCTGGGTGTGACAGTAAGGGATTCTGAAGGGCAGGTAGTTTTTTCATCAGTCCTCCTGGTCAAAGGGAAGGTGTTTGAAAGGGCCAGTGGAATCAGGTCTAGGCTAAAGCTGGGCAGGGACAAGGTGACATTATAGCAGGGGCCTGCTACAGGCTGCCTGACCAGGAACACCGAGTGGATGAGTCCCTGGACAGACAGATAGGAGCAGCCTCACATTCACAAG
>VXAZ01008291.1:66541-125463 GCA_013399875.1 Gymnorhina tibicen | reverse complement strand
GTGATAGCACTAGGTGACTTCTGAGAGGCTCAGAGGTACCCATTTGATGACCTGACATCCTCTCTCTAGAGAGGCGCTGCTTACTGGGGAGTCGTAGCAGGGATGTCACAGAGAGACTACTGAGTCTTGTACAGTCCACTGACTATTACACACTGCTGTAGTTTCACGACATACAGCAACAGTGACACAGCCAGGAGAATCCTGAGGAGTATCGAGAATGATTACGGAGCCCTGGGTGTGACAGTAAGGGATTCTGAAGGGCAGGTAGTTTTTTCATCAGTCCTCCTGGTCAAAGGGAAGGTGTTTGAAAGGGCCAGTGGAATCAGGTCTAGGCTAAAGCTGGGCAGGGACAAGGTGACATTATAGCAGGGGCCTGCTACAGGCTGCCTGACCAGGAACACCGAGTGGATGAGTCCCTGGACAGACAGATAGGAGCAGCCTCACATTCACAAGCCCCCACGGGGGACTTGAACCACACTGACAGCTGCTCAAGGGACAACACAGCAGGACATAAGTAATCTGGAAGGTTCCTGGAATGCACTGATGACAACTTCCTTCTCCAAGTGACAGAGAAGCCAACAGGGGAAGGTGCTATCCTGGACCTTGCTCTCACCAACAAGGAGGGGTCTGGTGTGGAATGGGAAGCTCCAGGGCAGCCTTGGCTGCAGGGACCATGAAGTGGTGAACTTCAAGATCCTTAGGCCACAAGGAGAGGGCAGAGCAAGCTCAATACCTTGACTTCAGGAGAGCAGATTTTGCCCTCTTGAAGGATCTGTTTGGTAGGTACCATGAGATGAAATCCTGGAGGGAAGACAGAAACCTTGTTCAAAATTCACCTCCTCCAGACTCAGGAGTGATCCCAACAAAGATCATGTCAGACAAAATTGCCAGGAGGCCTGCATGGATGAACAAGGAGCACCTGGACAAATTCAAACACAAAAAGAAAGCCTAAAGAGCATGGAAACAAGGAGAAACAGACTCTGAGGAATACAGAGAGATTGTCTGAGCAGACAGATTGTATGATTCTATAAAAACAAAATCCCTGATAGAATTAAATCTGGCCTGTATTTACAGGGATGTTAAGAGCAACGAGAAAAGCTTCTGTAAGTACATCAGTGATAAAAGGAAGACTAAGGAAAATACTGATCCTCTTCAGATGGAAACAGAAGACCTGATTACCCAAGACACAGAGAAGGCTGAGGTACTCAATGACTTTTTTTGCCTCACTCTTTGCCAGCAAGTACTCCAGCCAAGTTGCAGAAGGTAAAGGCAGGGACTGGGGAGAATGAAGAATCAATTCCTATAGGAGAGGATCTGTTTTGAGACCATCTAAGGAACTGAAGGTGCACAAGTCCATGGGACATGATGAGATGCACCTGCATGTGCTGAGAGAACCGGCAGATGAAAGGCCTAGTATCCATCCAGCTAGAGAAGTTGTGACAGTATGATGAAATCCCCACTGACAGAAAAACATGACCGCCATTTTTAAAAGGGGGGGAAAGGGAAGCCCTGGTGAATTACAGGCCAGTCAGTCTCACCTCTTTGTCTGGCAAGATCATGGAACAGATTCCCCTGGAAGCTCTGCGAATGCAATGGAAAATAAAGAGGTGATTAGTGACAAAAAACATGGCTTCACTAAGGACAAACTGTGACTGGCAAATCTGGTGGTCTTCTACAGTGGGGTTACAGCAGTGGTGGACAAGGGAAGGGCAACAGACATTATGTGCCTGAACTTATGCAAAGCATTTGACACTGTCACACATGGCATTCTTGTCCCTAAGTTAGAGACACGTGGATCTGATGGATGGATCACTCAGTTGATAAGGAATTGGATGGTTGCATTCAAAGAGTTGTTGTCAATATCCAAAAGGAGAGCAGTGACAAGTACTGTCCCTCAGGGGTCAGCACCGGGANGTTGGTGTACAAGAAGCTGGACATGATCTGTCAATGTGCACTCGCAGCCCAGAAATCCAAGCATGTCCTGGGCTGCATCCAAAGCAGTGTGGCCAGCAGGATGAAGGAGGGGATTCCATCCCTCTACTTTGCTCAGGTGAGACTGCACCAGGGTTACTGTTNAAGGGATATCATCAGAGGGACTTGGAGAGGCTCAAGAGGTGGGGCTGTGCAAACCTCATGAAGGTCAAAAAGGCCAAGTGCAAGGACCTGGGGCAGGGCAGTCCCAAGCACAAATACAGGCTTGGCAGAGAATGGAATGAGAGCAGCCCTGAGGAGAAGGACTTGGGGGTGTTGGTGTACAAGAAGCTGGACATGATCTGTCAATGTGCACTCGCAGCCCAGAAATCCAAGCATGTCCTGGGCTGCATCCAAAGCAGTGTGGCCAGCAGGATGAAGGAGGGGATTCCATCCCTCTACTTTGCTCAGGTGAGACTGCACCAGGGTTACTGTTTCCAGTTCTGGGGCCCCCAACATAAAAATTATGTGGACTTGCTGGAGAGAGTCCAGTGGAGTGCCAGAAATATTAAAAGGCTGGAGCACGTCTCCTATGAAAACAGACTGAAAGGGTTGGGGTTGCTCAGCTTGGAGAGAATGATGTTCTGAAGAGACCTTATAGCAGCCTTCCAGCACCTGAAGGGTGCTGGAGCGGGACTTTTGACAAGGATATGTAGTGATAGGGCAAGTGGTAATGGCTTTAAACTGAAAGGGGGCAGGTCCAGGTGAGTTATCAGGAAGAATTACTTTACTATGAGGGTGGTAAGGCGCTGGAACAGGTTGCCCAGAGAAGCTATCGCCTCCCCATCCCTGGAAGTGTTCAAGGCCAAGTTGGATGGAGCTCTGAGAAATCTGGTCAAGTGGAAGGTGTCCCTGCATATGGCAGAGGGGTTGGAATTACATGATCTTTAAGGTCCCTTTCAACCCAACCCACTCTATGATTCTGTGATTCTATGAAAAGTGCTTAAATCAGACAAAGAATCAGCGCGTCCCTGAAGCAAAGCTGTAGCTTTAAAAGAATCTTGAAGCAAAGGCAAAACTTCACATGGACAATGGAGATTAAGCTTTTTGGAGGGGAGAAAGGAAGGGAGAAATAACAACTGTTGATACTGATTCATTGGGATGAACCTTGCAGTAGAGAATGCAAAGCTACCTTCCAATCCCCAGCTTCACCTGGTTATTGTGTATAGACCTGCTCTGAGCAGGTTTAGACAACCAGCATTCAAAGCACTGGCAGCTGCCTAGAGTTTCTTGTATCATAGGACTCCCACTATCAGAACCAGAAGCTGCACTGGCATTAGTAGCAGCAGAGTATGTGTGAGAGAAAGCACCAGGAGAAAACAGGCAGCCTTACGGGCATAGTTTAATCCCTGTAATTATGCAGACCTGGTAATGTAAAGGTCTACAAACAAATTCTGAAGCTTCATAAAACTGGGAGTTTGGGACATTCCCTCAAGGATCTTTGTTTTTAAACCAAGTATTTTGGCAGCCTCTGACATGCATGATCCATTTCAATATATTTTCTCACTAATTATAGAGAGACTATGCCTAATTTCCTCAGAATAATAGCTTGAAATTTTTAAAGATAAGAGTCTGTCATAAATTGACTTAATCGTATTTTAATTAATTTTCATTTATTGTGCTGGCTAAAGGATTTTCTCCCATTAAATGCAGAATAAGCACATTTTTGAAGGAAATAAACACTTCAAGGAGACCAACCCAACATATGCACGCATGACACTGCTGAGGAGTAACACTGTTAATCCTACAGGACTGGTGAACAATCAGGAGGCACTCCAAGCTGTAGGGAGACTAAGGCCAAGGACATGTCAACTCTCCTACAGACTGGGTTCCCAAAGAACTTGGTAGACTTCTGAAAATCTGAAAACATTCTGCACCAGGAAGAAGATGGAAGGAATGAGCAGGCAAACAGCTTCTAGAACATCCTGCAGTCCTAGTTCCCATGAAAATTTTCAGCTGGGAATGTATCAACAATAAAGAAGCACCAGCTGGAAACAAAAACATTCAGCTGCTTGAAATACTCATTGAGGAAAACCTTGCCATATTTCTTGTAAGAAGGCTCACATATATACTTCCCTCACACCAAATTACTTGACCATGGGGAATTTTATAACTTATTCATCCAGATGTATTTATTCACTTATTACAGTATAAACCATTATTTGTTCTAACTGGATTTGACTGAACTGTCCTCTTCCTTCAGTTGAAGGAGTCTTCCATATTAAGTTTTCCATGGGTATTCTTCTAGGTAAATCAAAATTTTTTCTTCTCTCCCTTGCTTCTAAAACCTATGAGATTATGCCATAGCGTAATGTGCATAAATTTTCCTGCATGGTCTCAAAAGACACACCCTTGTCCAAGAGATTCCAGTTAACTTCTGTGGGTTTTTAATTGAGCCTATTGGGTCTATTGCTGCTTTTTTTCCCCCGTTTTTTTAATGCATGTCTTGTTCTGGCATTTAAAAATTTTTTTTAAAAAATGGTTGTGCAAATTTTTGCAAATCTTTGTATCTCCATGTTGAAATTAGCTAAGGTATGACTGATCTTCGTCTACCTTCACAAATAACGATGTTTAGGCTCAAGCTAAAAAAAATTTTAAATAACTTCAAATAAATTCAGCCTGAGCTCTTTTGATCTTTGCATTGGATATTACTTCAGTTGCTGAACTAATCTTCTTTAAATTGGGATTTTTGTCCTTTAGAAGAATCTAACTTTTTGCAGGTGGCTGTGGGAATAACATGGACATTCAGGACAGACTATGTCTTTTGAGGAATTATTCATTATCTGTCTTTCTCTGGATGCTGAAAGAAAGTAGAGTTTCAAAATGAAAGGTTATTGGGAAGATCCCAGAATTAATAATCCTGTGGAGGCCTAGTTTCTCAGATTTAGCTGAATTTCAAGGCTCTGGGAGACTCAGCAATCCTTAAGGTGGCCCCTGTGCCAAGGAACTGAGGTGCATGATTGGATGGGTTTGTCTCAGTATTTAATGATGCATCACTGAACCTTGACCCACTAATACCCGTGACTTCACCTGATAATGGGAAAGCTGTCACCCTCATGCAGGTGTCAAACAATTCACTTTCAAAAAACTCTGGCCTGTGAGTTTGAAGACATTGTAGCTTCATTTAAAGACAATGTAGCTTCAGTTTAATTTCATTCACTTACATTCATGTTCATGCAGATATAAATAAAATACACATTTTACCAATATTTGAATTAAGCAATACACTTTGCATGTTTCAATGGCGAAGTCTGAAACGTGAATAACAACTTCAAACTCTGTTGCTTATGAGTTAGATGGAAACAAAACCTATTCCAACGGAATCAGATAAAACCAGATAGCAACACATAAAACTCGCCAAAATAGCTGATGCTACAGACCCACCAATACTCCTGTAGTCCTCATTTCTGAAAGAAATCCCTATGATTTTAATGTCAGCCCTTGTATTAAAAAATCACCTGGACTAAAGCCCCAGGTTTTAAACTTCACTGCAGGTGATGCATGTATTTCTTCAAATAGCTCTTCAACTTATCTAAAAGTCTGCTCATTGTGTCAACTTGTAAAAGTGATACTACACTTTCAGATATTTAATTTTGATTAGCTAGAAAGACATCATACCTATTATCCAAAATTGAATCCAAGCTTGCATGAGAGACCAGTAAAGTAAGTCACATGACTAAGCAGGAACGTAAGCATATTTTTCAAAAAACTAAATCAGTATTTTTTTGAGATCAAACACAGCAACGACTGACATCAGTAAATCTGATAAAGATTCTTGTCACAATTGCATTAAACTTCTTACCCATCCTTAAGGTTAAGAGATTTAGGAAGAAGTTTGGAATACGGGACTGTGAGATCTCTCAACCCTGTATTTGGATCCCAAATAGGTGTAACATGAACACCTCTCATCCTTACTGGAAGTAAAAATTCCAAAATCAAAACTAATTAACAGCTGACTATTCAGCCGTCTGGGTACATGGGATTTTGCCACTGACTTGGTGGAAGCATGGACAGACTAATGCTTGTGTTTGGAAGTCAGAATGTGAATGAAACCAGAATGAGGTTAATAGCATTTCCACTCTCCTGTGTGAACTCTGGCCTTTTAACACACTCTGTGAGGCATTACTACGCCATGGGAAATAATAGGTTGCCATGAAAAAAAGAAAGAAACACAAAGTAATTCAGGTCTTCTGAATACTTCTCCTTCTGCAATGGGAATTGATTAGGTCAGTTAACTAATGTGTAGCCAAATGCAAAAAAATATCTTAAAAAATTGCTAGAATAGACATCAGTGATGATGGGAAATTCTGCAATCTTTAAACAGGAACAGGGCATTCTATAAGCTTGTAGTAAATTCAGCTTTTTCCCTGGAAGACTAATTGTAACAGCATTTTAATAATGAAAATAATGCGTGTGATTTTTTTCAGGACTATCTTGTATACTGCTAGTACATATGTCCACAGTAAAGGGGATGTGAATGGATAGCACCTCGGCACACTGTTTGATAAGATAATCACGCTTCAGTTGGAGCAAAGTTTGATATAAATGACAGATAACACTCTTAAGCGGAACAACTAGGGTAAATGCTGTTCTGTGAAAATGTAAGCCAGCTAATACTTGTATATTCTCTATTGGCAAAGAAACAGCCTAGGTTACTTCCTTTATTTGTTCAAACAGATTAAGAGAAGCAGTTCTCAAGGCACAATCAAAAAATTCCAATGTGCTGTAGCAACACAGAAGCGTTGCCCATATTGTCCTGTTTGTACAAATAACTTTTTTTACTATTGCTGTCCTAAAAGAAAATTCCCACTTCGTATGCGATGGTGTAGGATGCACATGCTGATGGCCATGGGATATGATAACGACAATGGCTTTGGTGTGTAAAATTGTATTTAACTGCACTGTGATAGATTGACCTAAGGGCTTAGCTGGGTCTGAACAAACATGTAACAAACATGTAACAAACCCTCTCATCAATAGGTCATGGTAACGAACAAAGGATGTATAGAGCCAAAAGCAGAACACAGTAATTTGTTAAGAGTATTTAAGCCTTTTGTTATTCCTACCCTGTGTGTTTCACTTGGACTGCAGGGTAAGGCAGATAAAAAGGACTTGCAGGCATATAGAGGCATTAGTTACTGACCTGTTGTTCCTCCCCAGTTTACCAAATGAACCGCTAAGTTTAGAAAAATAAATCAACAACAACATGAGGTATCAATTTCTCTGCAGCTCACAGGCTTCCAGTTGTCCAAATTATTCAGCCCGTTTCTTCCACTCACTGTAGAAACCAGACACTGATTCCTCAACATAGGAAAGCCCAGAAATTGTACGGAAGGTTACTGCACTATAGTCCTCAGAGAGGCATAAAATATCCATCCTTACCTTTGCATTATGGTTAGTTCATATTAGCCATAACATCAGGGAAATGCTACCCACAAATGACTGTTGTCACAATAACAATTTACTAGTTTACAAGATGGGACTTCCACAACTACAAATGAATGAAGAGCTGGTATAGACATCTATCTATCTTAAAAGGAGTTGGAGAGTTGAAAACACATCATTATTCCTTCAAGATTTTGCAAAAAACATTTTTTTAAATGAATCTACTTATGAAATCAGCTATTCTGTGTAATTTTCTGTTTCATTTTACTGTTTCTCACCCTATCTATCTGAAATTCTCTGTTGCACTTTAAAGCAAGGTGTTAATTACTATTCCTGGGTAACTTCTTAGAGGGGCAGGTGTCTTGCAAATGTGTTCATACAATTTAAAATGTTCTTAAAATAGCTTGCTGTGAGCAGCATGTTCCTAAGTAGGTCTAAGAAACACTGATTAAGTAACGCTCCCTACTGTGTTGAGAACATCTTTATTGGAAAGAAATTTGAAAACTAACAAAGGTTGATCTGTATTTCTGACTTTTAACTGTGGTTTAATCCTGCTTCAAGCCAAACCAAGAAAGTTTTGGTTTTCAGTTTTGGGCTCAGACATTTTCAGTTCACTGCATAGAAAGCTGTCTAAAGTCTACTACAGTGCTGCCTTCCCTCCCCTTCATCCCACGACCTACACTGCAGGCATTTCCAGTAAAGATACAACTTGTTTTTGGAAGTTAAGGTGAATCAGTGATGGAATGCTGGGGACACAGAAATTGTTGCTGGAATTTCACATTTTCTTGTATTTTCTGGGGTTTTTTAAAGTGGAATTTTAAAAAGTAGTAGATTGGCAATTCTGAAGAAGGGTCATAGGAAAAAAGGAAAGGTTCACCACAATTAGCCGATAAAACTTATGTGGAAAGTACATTTTAATTATTCTTCTTCATGCAGAACAGGTTAAAGAACACATGCCTCTATGCAACTGGTTAAATCCAGCAGCCTCTAGAGAACAGGTTTCTGGGCTCTACAAGCAGTGTGGCTGATAGATACCTATTGAATCCAATCTAAGGATAAAATAGGCATCACTACAGAAGACTCAGAGCGACTGGTCACTTCTGATGGAGGATTCCTTGGACAGTCATTGCTGGAGAAGACCTGCTGAACTGGTCTCCGAGGGGTAACACATCAAGACCAACACAGTAACAGAAGAAAAGTGATGGTTTTTTTTCCTGTTCTGTTTATAAACATGAGAAGATTTTTATGCTCAGTAAGTATTCTCTAATAGTTGAGCACGACTAATCTAGCCAGAATAATGAATTGCATTATTTGTTGCACTCAGTAATGGAAAGATTCCCCTAAAACAGTATCGGACTGGAGAATGTCTGCACAGCTACTGCCAGGCAAGCTAAACTCTAAGTGGATTTTGAAAATAATCCTATGGTGTTTTATTGCTTATATGGATCTACCTTCTCTTTTAAGGTGTCCTTGAGAAAATCTACAGAAAACATATTGACTTAGTCTTTGTTCCATTTTGGTTTGGTTTTTTTTTTTTTAATTGAGTGAGTTATCATTATTTGAATTCTTAAATTCTAAGGTAAAAGAATGAAACCTATAAAAGAGTTATTTTAGGCATACATTTTATAATAAAAGAATTGCAATGGATTGAAATTTTCTCATTAATTTTATCATGTATTGAAGTGTATTATCTACATGTACACAGTAAAAGGAAGAAAAATCTTTTTTTCCCCCCTAAACCATACCAGTTAATTAAAACAGGATTTTGTGGCCATAAGGTCTCTGTCAACAGATTTCTAAAGACACCTTTAACACGTCTTAAAGTCACGCATCCAAGAAAAAAAGGCATCTTACTAGTAGCCAGTAATGTTGTGTCTATTTAAAATAGTACAGATATTTAAATTGGACTCCAGCCTTATGAGTTTGATTTTTTCTTTTTTTATACTAATTTTAAAGAAGCTTTAAAATGCATTCAGAGCATAATAGTTCACTGCTCATTTGCTCTATTTCCAAAATGTTACATATTTTAGCCTCTGTAATTTTCATCTCCTGGTTATCTTGAAAATTTGTGAATACTATTTATAAGAACAACTGCTTCTTGTATTTTGCTACGTGAAATTGGCTCAATTCCTCTGAATGTCAGGGCTAATTCTAATAACCAAATCTGTGGAAATGACTGGTGCATAGCACCCTACCAGATCAAATCTCAACAGATAATTATTTACGGCCAAACACAAACATAGTTTTTTATTTCACTGACTTTCATAAAGAAATTTGATTTTGTATTAACAATATTTACTAGCTATATGCTCAAAAGGTTTTCTTTTCACAGGTTTTTAAAATTTTCTACCTTGTACTGTCAATTCAAAGGACTATTCTCTGAGAAATCAGTTATTGTAGTATATGAAGGGACAGACTTCACACTATTTGTTGGAGAAGTTACCAGAGATACGTGAACTAAGAATATGGGTGGGAGAAATGAAAAGAGTTATCTTGCCATAGTCATCTTGCTGAAAGACCTCTTAGAAAACTGAGTTCCTTCTCAAGCGTACATTTGCTATGCAAAGCAGGTACTGGACTTCTTTCAAAGTTTTTACAAATGCCTGCTAGTTGTTAGCACTTTGTTTTCTGAATAGCCAGGATGGAATAAGCGAAGACAGAACAACAGGTGTGATGAGAAGCTCCCTGTTGTGCTGCAGAAATAGTCACCAAAATGATATCAGACTGAGCCAGGATATCCAGAACATGCATCTGACAGTATTTACCCTACTATTTACCCAAGTCTTGCAGGTTTTGTGAAATTTAGTTAGTTTGTTATGAGACACTCAGAAATCACACACAACACTTGAATTAAAGGCACATTTAGGAAAAAATTTAAGAAACGGTCTTCGGTCCGCAATAGATAAAATTAGATAAAGTCAAAACTTGATTAAATAAATGAGGTGAAAGATATATAAAAAAAAAAAAAGAGAATAATTATTTCACCAAATGAAGATGGGAGTCTACTAAGTGAAAAACAGTCAGTAAATCTTCCACCTCTGGATTTCGCCTTTTGCTGTCTGCTTTCAAATTTAGTAGATGTGTTGATACAGATGTTACAATAATGTTAGCTGTCATCTCTTACAAGAAATTACATCTCTCTGTTGTGGCCAAAAAAAAAAGGAAAGAAAAAAAGAAGTGTATGACTTGTGAAGGCCAGAAGCCCTTGTTAAGAAACACCAACGTTGGTGTCACAGGCAGACTCGTTTTGTTGCTGCCCTGCAACCATGGACTTGTATTCTAAGCCTGTATAGGAGTAGAAAAAATACGAGTTGCTATAAACTGACTTTTTTTGGTCAAAACAGAAAGACACAATTTCTTTTAAATGACAATGGCTAACATTATTGTAAAATTTGTATCAGCACATCTACTAACATTGAAAACAGACAGCAAAAGACAAAACCCAGAGAAGGAAGATTTACTGACTGCACAGTAGGACGGTACTATCCTATCTTTTAGCATCACGTCTCTCCTTAAAAACAAATGTCAAATTTAAGAACTAATTCATCTGCCCTATTCTCAAACTTGTCATAGCTCATTCCCATAAAGACGTTCCTCCTACCACTAAACTTTCCTCTGATGGAAAGTTCTCACAGCATCTGTTCATCTGCCAACTGTACAACATCACTAACAAGCGAGGGAAGACCAAGCCACAGAAGAGACAACCAGAGCTATTCTGAGCTGAGCCCAACATTAAGTTCACCTATACTGTAGAGGCAAATTCCTTTCTCTTCTGCTCCCAACTCCCTCAAAGAACAATGAAATCTCCAGTATTATTCTTCACTGAACTTTACTTTTACTGTGGGTTTTGAACTGCCAAGAATAAAACTGTGCTTAAATTCCTTAGTTCTGCCCATCCTGTAATTCTTCCCACCCTCTAGACATGTTACTTCTTATACCGTGTGAGGGAATGCTGTGCCTTCTTTTTCTGACCAGAACCTGACTGTCCTCCCTGCTGATTTCTAAGGAGAAATAGTACTGCTTAACTAGCTGAGGAGACACAATAGCCACATGAGTTGCTGAAATAAATAGAAGTAATACAAAGAATCACTAGCTAAGACAACAATTAGAATTTACACAACATGCAATACACTTGCACTAAGAAATTTAAAAAAAGAAAAAAAGCAGCTTCACATAGAACAAATGCCATTCCTGTATATGAGATTTTAGAGTTCTAAAAAGCCTCCAAAAAGAGGACAGCTTGCTTCATTTCTTGGAATAACTTGGTCAAACTCAAAGAAAGAGAAACTTCAAGATAAGGGACCACTCAAAGCTAAGCAGGGAGTGGGCTTCCTCCTGTAGCTAAGGACAACACTGGCTTGTTCTTTTGCCAAGCATCCCAATACAGTGACACATATCACCTCAAAGCAAAAATCTTGATGCTATTCCCAGGCTAGAAACTCTTCCGTAACTGCAGAGTGTTCTGCAAATACTTAAAGCAGCCTGTTTGCTTTACAAAAATCTAAAAAAAGGCACAAACCTGCTGCCACTACTTGCACAAAGTCCAAAATCTGAGTGCTATTAACAATTACAGTGCGAATGCATTAGTAACCAGCTTTACAGCTACAAAGATACTTAAGAGATTTCTTTCTCTACATATTGTTATGCTATTGCCTACAAGGAGTAGTCTGCTACCTTGAAAACAACACTTACCTTGTGTCACTCAATAGGAAAAATCTTGTCTTGATTTTAAAGGTTTAAAACTCTTTCCGTGCAAAGAAGAGTTTTATCTACATCAAGAATTCAATTGTATACTGGGCTAATTATAAATGCCTATCTGACTTTTCTTTACTCCTCCCTAAATCAGATGCAGGAAGCATTAAAAAAATTCATGGCTACACACAACTGTGATGCTTGTTGTAGAGTCCAGATGTCAAATACTGAAGAATAAAATAAAGGTTATGACTGTTCCGCATAGACTTGGGCTAGTCAAGTGGTATAGAAGGATGATTTTTTCTCCTGTTTTTAACTAACCCTATCGCACACAGACTCAGATTCTTCTCAGTGTTAAAAGTTACAGAAATCTTTTTATAGATTAGTTGAGAGGGTATTTTACTTCTCATAGTAAAAGTTCTATTTTGAAATAATCTGCAAACAAATCCCATCTTTAAAATATGTGTCTCTGAATACATGTGCAGGGTAAACAATTTTGTCCTAGTTCTACTATTTAAAGAAGTTTTCTGAAAAACTGAATTAAGTGGGCCTAAACTGAAGCAGTGCCAAAGGGAAGTCTGACTTGCAGTGTAGTCTCACTGTGCTCAAGCGTTCCTTCTAAATACAAAAAATGAAAATCAAGAGATTCCAGCAAACCATGGGCTGCAAGTCCATAGACTCTGACACCTTTCTGCTGAATTAGAGATGGTGTCAGTATCAGTCTGTAACAGAAATATCTCAAACTAACTAGCACAGAATAATGACTAGCTTGCAAAAAAAAAAAAGTAATTACTAAATTTTTAGTTAGCTAGCTCATAGACAAAAAAAGAAGTAAAAAATTTAAAATGTTGTATTGTTCATAAGTTTTTGCTCAGTAAGAGCACAGACTTCAGGAATTTTTTGTACTATGGCTCAACTCCAGTCATAGGAATGAAAGGATCCAGTTAAATATTACGGAGGAGCAACCAGCGCGCGTAAAGAGCAGCATAATTGACAGCATCTGCAGGAAGAGATATTTCAGAGATCTGCACAGGGCTAAACACAACGATGTATGTGATCAAACTGTACGTCTTACCAATGGCCAGCTGTAAAACGCGGTAGTTGCCCTATGAAAGCATTTACCTTAAACCACACCTGAGCACCACGGCAGGGTCTGCCTGTGGCTTTGTCCCTTTCCCCATTATTTGCGTGAGAGAAATTTGTTCTTTGATCCTTACCGTTCACTCCTTAAGCACATTCCAGCTAACACGATACCTGTTTCGCGTTAGCGCAACTACTGTTTCGACAGGAAAGCGACTTTCAGTACTTCGACTCTGCGGCGGACGAGCAGAACCCCCCTCTCGTCCGGGGACGCCGGCGGGAGGGAGCCGAGGGCCGCCGGCGGGCCCGGGAGATAGGCGTCCCTCTCCACGTACCTGCACCCCGCCAGACAAGCCGGTTCCGGAGGCACGGCCTGCTGCCGGCCCTGCGCCCAGTCGGGAGGCTGCGGGACACCCAAACCTCCGTGCGCGTCGCCTGCGGCCACAGGTCTGGCGAGGGGCGCTCGGGTCCCTTCAGCCCGAGCTCGGCCGGGGACCCCGCTCGGCCGGGGCCGCCGCTCCTCCGGGGACACCGCGCTCCCCTTCCCCAAACCAAGCCAGTCCCGACNCCGCGGGCGGCCTCGCCTGCGACGGCTTCGGGCTCCGCGCAGCCCCCGGCCCCCGCAGGGGACCACCGGGGTCGACCTACGCCAGTACATCCGCCACCCACGGCTCCGCAGCCCGACTCCGTCCGTACCTGCAGCGGCGGACGGGAGAGCCGGGAGAGCTGCGCCTCGGCGCGGCGGCGGCGGCGGCTGTCCCCGTGCCGTGCCCGTCGCCGCACACCTGCCGCTGNCAGCCCCGACGGCCGCCGCCTACGGCCTCGCCGCTCCGGCCGCCCTCGCTCCCCTCCCTCCGCGCACCCCCGGGACCTGCTCGCGGCGCGGCCGGTCCCGCGGGCGCTGCGTTTGCCCTTTACTCCGCGCTGCGCCGAGACCCGCGGGCTCCGCGGGGCAGCCGCGCCCGAGACCCCTTCTCCGACAGCCAGCCTCCGACTGGCAGCCGGCTCCTGGCCGGGAGCGTGTCCTCCCGCAGATCCCGGCCGCAGACCCGCCCCTCGGCCCCGCAGCTGCCGTCAGGCCCCGGTGGGGCCCGCGCAGTCAGGTCCTGCGCGCCGGTGGCTCGGGACCGCCAGCCGGGCAAAAGCCCCCGCAGCGGGCGCTGGGGCCGCCGGGGTTGCACCCTGTCGCGACCGCAGCCGACGACAGGGGAGAGCAGATCTCCCGGTGCGGGCTTACAGACTGTTCACTTAGGCGGTGTACACGTCCAGACGCAGAGCAATCTGTACAACCGTCAACCATGTCAAAACCATACATCTCAAACACCAGCCTTCCAACGTTGAGTGTTCAGTAGCTTTTGCCACTCTCTGTTTATTTTAGAGCAACCAGCAAGATATCATAGCCTACTCAAAATGTCAGTGCCACCTGATAATTTCTATAGTTCTTACGGTAGCAGGACAACCACATCTTAATTTTAATTTTTTTTTTAAAGTCTTATTTTTTGTATGTGTACAAAAAATGTTGCTCATCCGACCTGACAGTACAGTTGGGAAACACAGTCAAACTTTTGGACCCAATTACTTGTGGCTGAAAAGAAACAGCCAAATGCAAGATTAAAAGTAAAACGAAGGTTAGATACAATTTTAAAAGTAATCCGTTGGGTTGGTTGGGAATAAAGGTAGAGAACGTTGTAGCAGAGCAGGGAGATGGGTTGGTTTTGTATCCTGTTACTCATGGAAAGCGAACTCTCACGATTTCTCTTCAATGGTGTTTTATTCACAATCTGAGTTTTTGCTAGAATCTGCAATACAGAAAAGCTAAACCCACATTTTATATGTGACCTTTAAAATAACATTTCCATATGAGATAGTTAACTCTGAACTTTTGTTCCAAAAGGTACATAGGCATGCACCATAGAGAAGCATGCTGCTAATTAAAAATCATGCTAATTTCTAAGTTTAGCTACATTTACTTCCAATATATGCTTTTATAAAGCAGTGATTAGGCAAATACATTTTTCTTTATTCCTGTTCTGGTTTGTACTCTTATCAAAAATCTTTGTATAGAGTAATTTTCAGTATTTCCTCCTGTGCTCTGTTAATTGCATAGCGCCATGTTCTTTTATACAGTGTTCTCACAGCAATTTGAAACATTCTTTTGAAATTAAAAGAAGGCAATTGTAAACCCACAAAACTGACAGAGCAGCTAGTGAGATAAAATCTTCAGGTGTCTAGCTAAGAGGATTTTCAGTTATGCACATGCGGACTCTTTTTCCTTAATGCCTTCTGTAAGAGATGGCTCAATGGTGTTCCAGGAGAGTTTGCTGACTTCAGATAGCCATTAGTTCCCTGCTTTTTTGCATTGCAAAGCTGGCTGTAGATTTTTTACCAGCTGTTAAATTATGTCACTTTTAATCACCTTCCTCTTGATGAGAGAGGAAAGCAATATGTGCTACAAAAGTAGTCTCTCACCAATTTACTGCACAACCAAGCAAAAGACCTCCCAGCACGTATGAAATCCCTTTTTGGCTGTGCCAGTGCATTACACCTCAGTTCATTTCTGGTGGTGGGAGCTGTTGCTCAGGTGTTTTTCATGGCACAGACAGTATTCACATGTGTTGAGCAGGCTTCCTCTGCTTCCAGTCATGATTAATATGGCCTAAATTTACAAAAAACACAGAAACTGCTTGCTTTAAGAATAGCATTAGGGGACCAGTCTATAAATATCTTGGTCATACAGGCAGGGCTGCTGCTGTAGTGCTCCTTGACAAAATCTTTTGAAATGGACAAAAGAACCACCAAACCAGACTGGATTATTAGAAGAGAAAAGCAACAACAGCCACACAAGGCTGAAAAATGTGTGTATCAAGCTGGTCATATAATTTCCCAGAGATCTGTGTATGCTTTGTGTGTGGATAACCAAGACACTTAGTGAAATGATAAATATCGGGAAGTGACTGCATATTCCCTGGATTTGTTATTTTACACTGTTTATTGTTCACGCGTACCGTGATTCTAATATCTAGTCCAGTCAAATCTAATCCTTACCCTGTAGTAAAGCTGGAGCCATACCTGCTTGTTGATTCACATGATGTGTGATATGTTAGGGATTATAAAGCACTTTGAAGATCATTAGCTAATTTTTTTAATAGTTCTTCTGATATTTCTGTTGACCAGGAGTGCTTGTTTTTTTCTGGATTTGTTTCAGAAGCTCATGACAGCACAGCTTTTTCACCTTTCAAATAATTTTAAGACATATCTTAAATGAAATCCCAAACTAAAATGATGGTCCATTCTGTTGACTCTTTCTCCCCATCTGGCCAAAACCTGAAAGCTTTCAGAAGACTTAAAACTGTAGATGAAATGGGAAAGAAAAAAAGAAATTGAAAGAGGGGAAAAAATTAGGAAGACTTTCTTTCCTGTGAGGTGGTGGGACACGTGAATGGGTTGCCAGGGAAGTTCTGATTGCCCCAAATCTGGCACTGTTCAAGGCCAGGTTGGATAAGGCCTTGAGCAGCCTGGTCTAGTGGGAGGTGTGACTGCCCATGGCAGGGGACGTTGGGACTAGAGGATCTTTGAGCTCCATTCCAACCCCTTTATAGCCTATGATTCTGTGAATATGCCAAAAGGATAACTGTGTTCTTATGCTGAAAACCCTAATATGACTTCAAGAAATGTCAAGAAAGTGAATGGCACATATGCCCACCTAATGTTTAAAGATGTAATTGTTCAAACTACATTATTTTTAGAAGCACCTACAAATTGACTGACAGAAGCTTTTATTTTGATATACATTGTGGGGCTTGAAATACTCCACATAGTTCCTGCTGCCTTTTTCTGCTGAAAGTTAAAGCTCTAAAACCTAAGTCCAGGCTCTGGGTTTGCTGAGTGTGTACTACTGCCACTTTTTCACATCCATGTAACAGTTTTTACTCAAGAACATAATCATTGAAGCAAACAGTTCTTTGATAAGCCACCCACTACGTGTCTTGTGCAGGTAAGAAACAGGGCTCAGTGAGCTGGCTAAAGTAATGTAGTGAGTCAGGGGTGAGGCTGTTCAGGGAACTAAAGACGATACTCTCTTCACTAGCTGGAAACAAGGAGCAGCCCCTGAGAAGGGGACTGCTCAGCTCCAACAGCTGCATTCCCTGTATGCTGACCTCCTTCAAAGACTGAAAACTTCCCTGGTCAAGTTTGGAAGCTTCTGGATGGTGAAGACAGTGGAGGGGATGGCACTGTAAATCACAGCTCTTCCCCTGGGTTCTCTGCACGCCTCAGAGGCTCTGAGGAGAGTGGAGAGTGCATCAAGATCTGAGATGGTGAAGGGGAAGCCACTGCTTCTTAGGCAAAACTCTGAGTTTTACACAGTTCTGGCTCTTCCCATCAACTTTGCAATGTGAGAGAATTAATATATTCTAGTTATTGTACCATGAGGAAGGCAAACATAGAGGGGGTAGAAAACTTCCTTCAGTTGCTATTCTGGCAATGTGTAACTAGTTATTTTACCAACATATTACACAAAATGAACTTTTGCTTTGAATTTTTAATGTCCTCCTTGAAAGAGAGAAGGCAGCCCAGAATGCTAGAGAAAGCTTTTAAATAGTTCAGTAGTGCCATGACACTGCCACCTCTCCCAGTTTCATCCCATATAGTCAGGACTGACTTCCCCTTAAGAATTGATAGAAAATACAGTATTAAATTATGTATTATATTAAAAATGTATTACAATTAAATTATATTTTCCTTTGTCTGGAACAATTGGTTTGTTTTATCAGAGAATCAAAAAGTCTTATTGGTTTGGAGTTTTACTTCTGTTTTTCAAGAGCATCTGTCTTCTTCTTTTGATCTGAAAATTCTACCACTTTTCTAGCCAGCTGTGCTACTATATTGAAGGATTTTAATAGCAATAGTATCTGGAAACTAAAAATTACTAAGAACTTTTTTTCATAATGAAAACAGTGTTTCTTTAATCTTGTGTGAGCTTTTTTAAGCTAACCTCTTGATTTGGAGAGGGAAAGGAAAACAGGCTTAAGATTTTTTAAAGACTTGGGTTAGCGAAAAGATGTAGGAGTCTGTAGTTTTAGAATTCACATTTTGTGGGAATTAACTTTTTTTCTTGTATCTCCTTTTTTTTTCTATTTATTGGGAAGAGCAGTAAGTGATTAAAATGTGGTATAGACAGAACATTAATAAAACGCAGAATCTCAAATCTATGTGAGAAACCCTGAGTTCTGTGGCAATGCTAGTCCAATTTGAGGCAACAGTGTTTTTGACTGATTTGAGTGAAACAGCACGAGCTATCCTGTCTGCCAGCTTACCTGCCCTATTCCTTTGCTCCGACACACCTCACTTCTCCACTACCTTCACACAGACCACAGAAGCTGTAAACATGCCAAAAAAAAGTGAGTTCAAGAGAAAGTGAGTAACTTGTACACTCATAGCCCTCATCAGGAAATACAGAAGATGCATGCAGAGGCCATGAAAGTACTGCTTAACCCTGTACAAGCTGTTTTGGTAGAGTACTTTTTTAGCTGTGGCTCTTTGATACTCTTTTGTCTTTCATTTCTAGGTAAGAGAGACATTGTGAAATTATTTAATTCACCTCCAAGATGAGGGCATGAATAGCAGATCTCAGCTACCTCTCAATGACCAATTGGTTAATTGTACCAGTGACAATACTAAAACAATGAGAAGTTGAACTGAAACTCCTGCCAGCCTGCAGGAGTGGCACGTAGTCTCTTACAGGTTGCTTTTCAGTGATACCAAAGGGCCTCTGGGCTGATGAACAGCTTCACATAGAACTTACTAATACAGAGCACTTTGCTACTGCTCTCCTCCCCCTCTTTACATGTGTGTGAGGCAGTTCTCTTGTCAGCAGCTAAGAACCATTTGGTCTGACTACCAAATTTTGCATGGCAGAAGAACTGCAGTGAAGCTTTTCCTTTCTTTTTTTACTGGATACCTGAAATAGAGAAAATTTCTAGTGCTTTAAAGTATAACAGGACCTAGAAAGCCACGCAGATAAAAGAACAGCAGTTGCTCAAAATGAAAGTATTTCCTTCATGAAGAAAACAAAATCCTCAAAGAAAACTCTCCAAACTTAATTAGCAACCTGTTGATTCTAGAATTCTGCCTCTTCTAAGTGTTGCAGCATTTAGCATTCATTTGATTTACTCTGCTATATATTAAAAGCTGAAGGGCTTCAGTGAAGTCAAAAGCAGGAGTTTCGACTTCACAGCTACTAGCTAGGTGATTCTTCATTAAGAGTTTAAACACCTCATAAATACGTACTTTATTGTACTCCTATAGAAGCATTATGAGATACTGCAGATGTGTCAAATGCAGTAAGAGTGTGTTTGAGGTTGACTGCTACATACAAAATTCTCCCACAAACCAAGACTAGACTATGTATTAACTTCCTTACACACTTCAGTGAGGAACTTGTAGGTTACCCTTTCCACAAGCTTACTTAATTTGAAGAGCTCCTTCTCTGTGCTTTCTTGTTTTTTCAGACCATAGTTTGATAAATTCTTGGTGATTTGCTTGTAGAATAGATAGATACATTACAGCATATTTTATCATGAAAGAAAGATACATGGAACATAGCAGAAAAGAAAGACATGTACATGTATATGTTTGTAAATACCTGTTCATATGGGCTTGACATGAATAGTTGTCAAAGTGAAGTATTGGGCTGATAATCAAACAGATCCATCCACATCAGTTTTCATTATCCATATCTCTGTAAAATTCTGGTATTAGTTTTCTGCTGTTTTGAAAAATTAAGTTGCTGTAAGCTCCAGTGCCCAGAGTGTCAAGGTAGAAATCAGAAGGAACAGAATTTCTCCTCCAGCTGTATTAGCCTTAGTACTTTTCACCTACAAAGTGCTAGATAAATGATGTTAAGTAGGAAGGTATTATGGCCTTATTTTGCAGGTGAGGAAGTTTAGGATCAGATAACACAGGTAATTTGTGTGGGGACATAGTGTCATAAAAAGGCCTCTTTTGTTTTTTACATTAAAACAGAGATCCCAAGAGCCTTGCTGTCTTAAGGGACAGAAGTTTTGTGGTGGGGTGAGTCAGAGTGTGCCTTTCACAGCTGCTGTGAACTTTTGTCTGGACTTGGTGACCACTGAAGATGAGCAAGAGGATAAGAGTAACAACTGAGTAACACTGATAGGTCAGTGATTTTTGGTCTTGTATGGCACTGAAACTGAAGGTTAGAAACTGTGTCCCTTACATGAGTGACATAGTTGTGTGGGTTACTGACAAGCAGAGACACTTCTAGAAAAACCCTATTGGTGTCAGGAAAACTGTAATACTGGAATTCTCTGACTTGAGAAAAAAAGAATGCTAGACTTTCAGCCAAGTCACTTGGTTTAACTGCATGGGTTTCATCAGCTCGTCAGCACCACTGATTTGGAAAACTCCTGTTCAGGTTTAATCAGGAAAATACTTCCTAGGAGGATATACTGCAAGATTCACTTGTTTCTTCAAGCAAATCAGTTACAGAGCAAATTTACCGTCTTTGCTTATGTTGGGCTTTGTCCACTTGTAAAGGTCTGAGCGCAGCATCCATGCTTTTTTGGTCTCCTTACATCTTTTCCTTGAACTCTTGCTTTAAGACATCAGTTTAACTCTCATATTTTGATAAGTATTTTCTTTGTCTAGCAAGGTACTAGCCATTTTTTAGTGAAGCTAAGGTGTTTTACTGTTACGTGGGAAGGTTGTGCAAACTGAAAGCATTGAATGAGAAGGTATTTAGAAATTGCTATTTACTCTCTATGACTGAAATAAATTTGTACAGAGACAGTCATTTGAAGACCAGTTGCTACAATAACCAAAATTCTCATTTTGTATGCAGCTGGAATGTGCTAAATTTATCTATCTTACATATTTACTATATGCTTGGACACTCAATTTATAAGGCTGCTTTTGAAGGTTTAGTCTAAGTTATATACATCTAATACAGGTATTGCATCTGATGTTGCACATGTTGAGATATATGAAGTTTCTAATGAGAAACTCTCCTCAGAGCCTCTGAGGAGTAGCTAAAACACATCTATTGGAGAACAACACTCTGTAAGAGGCAAATAATTAACAACAGTCAGAAAATGTTTTTGATACACAATACCTCTAGGTGTTGGGGAGAGGGATTTTACTGTACTATTAAGATGCTATCATCATGATGTGAAGCCAATACACCAGTTGAATTTAACTGAATGTGGATTAGGCTGTCTGGAAGTAATTAATGACTATTTACAAGTCAGTGCATCATTTCAATAAGTGTTAAGCTGCTCTTTTTCCCCACAAGATTTTTCTTTTATTGCTGTTGATAAATTATTAAGGAATGATAGTTTCCAAATGACTGAGGTGTATTTTCTTGGCCCTAAATGAAGAAAACACAGAAGTTTTGTAATGTCCTGGGCCTATATGTTAATAATGAACTGTTCAGCATCTGGACATCTGTTCTTAGGCAAACTCTGTCAGGCAGAAATGAAAGGAAAAAGACTTTCTATGTGTTTTACTAGATCTTCCTGGATAGTTTGTTTTGGGTTTTTTTAAAACAGAAGTAATATTTTTCTTATTTTGAAGCAACTTATTATCTTGTGTACTGTGAACATCACATAAAGAAACACGAAAAGGATAAAGAACATGTTTGATTGAGAAAATTATGTTCATTTCAAACTACTGACAGGCTTGTCTATAAGAATGAAAAAAAGAAAAGCAGTGTGAGTGCCTCGCACTATGACATCTGAGCAGATCCTGTTTTGTCAGTGTCAAAATGCGGTGTCCATGAATGAACACGGTTAGTCTCAAGAGCATCTCCATACATCTGTATATTGTATATGTACGAGTACGTATTACATAATATGTATGAAGTCTATATATACGTAATTTTTGTTGTTGATTTAGCAGCACTGCAAAGGATCACAGAGGCAAAGCTCTCAAAACTACACAGAATAAAATGCTGACACTTTAAAATACAGCAGAATTGTTTTCTTCAGGCAGGAGTGTTGTGTCAGATCACTTCACCTCATTTGCTCTGCTTTAGAATTATTCCTTTCATTTTCTACAGGGTGTTGGTACTGTTTGAGAGCTCAGACTGTCTCATCTCATTCAGAATACTTTTGACCTGATGTATTATTGTTGTAGCCAACAGGTATTAAAAAAAAAAGAAAAGAAAAAAAGCCAGGGCAGTTAGGATTGCATTTTTGAGGTAGAATTTCTCTTTCTTTTCTTTATCCCCTTTAAAGTTTTCTTCTTTTAGCTGGGAATTTTTATGTGATTGTTTTCTAGCTTATCTCATGTATTTTTAATAAAAATTGATGTATCTTTAATGGAAACTTGTGAGTGCAACTGACTGAAATAAGGTTGCAGATCTCACAGACTGAGTTTTAATTTGGATGACTGGAATTGGGAGTTAAAAATTTCATTATTGTTTCTAAGGAGTTCCTCAGATTTGTTTATGATTCCTGGTCATAAAGGACCTGATCTCAGGTGGCCCTGCTTTGAGGAGGATGTCATAACAGATGTCTCCAACCTTTAGAGTCTTCTGTTTGTGCAGAAACAGGAGAAACCATGCCTGGGAACAGCTTAAGGGCTGTGCAGCCCAAGATTTCTTGCAAAGGCTGAGGAAGCTCACTTAGCAGTTTGTTGTGTGGATGTGGCAGTCTGAGCTGCCAGAATCAGCCCTACAATATTTACCCCTGAAGTAACCTCAAAGACTTCAGCCATATTGATGCTTGATCAGGTTTGCTAGTTGCTTGTGTTTACTCATAGACTTCCTGATGGCATATTTATTAAAACTGGGCATGCATAACAGAACAGATGTTGGATGAGACCCTGCTGCTGCTTGGAGAGTTGGAGAATTCTGTTTGACATCCATATGAGGAGATACTTTCTGAAAGCCACGCAAAGGTACTGAATCAGAATAATTTATTCTTCCTGTTTCCACTTTCTAATCTTTCAATAGGGGTACAATATTAAAAGTATGATTCTTAAGAAAGCAAGAAATTAGAAAGCAAATTCATATTTTTTCATTTATTTTAATGGAACAGAAGCCAGATTAATTACCTCTTCTTCCTTTCACTTGTGGTTCTTTTCCTAAAATCTTTGTTTGGCAACTGGAGCAGTAGATCTTTACTAGTTCTGATACATTTTCTATGCATTTACTCTGTCTTTTTGGAGAGTTTGGATTTTGCCAAATATTGCGGGGTTTCTTACTCTACAGCAGTTCAGTTATACATTTACATTCTGAAACGGGACTTTAAATGAGAGACATGAGTGCAGAAAGGCCTAGACTGTCAGCCCAGAGGCTCTTCATAACTTTGCACCGTAAGGGACAGAGCTGTCTAGCAGAGAAAGGCTTTTGAAATATAGGGTAGCATGGCTATAATAGATCACTAATGAGAGAAGTAGACATAAAAGGAATTCTTTCATGTAAACTGCCTTTTTAAAAATGGCTGTATTATTTAATATTATTTAATATTCTGTATCTCAAGAACAAGAAGTAGTGCCGCCATGTCTATTCATGCTATTCAAGGGTTCTTTTTATGGATAATGTATCTCAAAATTGTATTGTCTTGACATTTAATTTAATTGGACTACACACATACATGTAGCTAGTCACGCGTATATGTATTCTTTGGAATAGAGCCTTTAAGGAAACATAAAAATAAAGGACCAGAATAAGTGGTGGGGTTTTTTTCTTAACTGTAGAGGGGAAGCTTTCACCATTATATGTGAAAGAAGTTTTTTGATTTCAATTGCATAACATTTTTGGGAAAGGAGAACTGCATTTATAGGGCAATACGGGTGTTGAATCTTTTTAGATTATTCTGTAAAGTCTTAAAGGAAGCAGATGTTTGAAAACTGTCAGTAGCAGTTTCAATAATACTGCCTTAATGAGCTAGGTCTCTGTTTTTAGGAGTCTAGAATAGAAAGGCAGAGCCTGAACTTTACGTGCATATGCATGCAGAATGCAGCTGGAACCAGCATCCTTAAGAGAGCTGTCTATATTATAATAAACACAGTTTTCTTATGCATCAGAATGCAGTTTGGTTTGAGCTTCATTGAGCTTGTCACTTAGTTGGGTGAAAGTGGACTTTTTAGAAGGACTGGTGGGCGTGTTCACACTGTGGTCACTCCTACGGACACACCTGAATTAAGCTATTGAAACGGATGCTGCAGCACTGAGTGCAGTGCAGGCCACTGCACGAATATTTGCTCAGCTGGTGGAGTGGAGGGTTTGCAGTCTGCTGAGTTTCATGCTACCACTGCCACTGGTATGCAATTATTTTAGGGGAGCTGGATGCACAAACACCATCCAACAAAACTGTTCTTGGTCTCTTTTGGAGAATGTGGAGATACTGAGACTGCACTAAAATGAGTTGCAAAGATCAAGTTGATGAGCAAGTTTCAGAACTAGTAAGACATAGAGCTATCTCTGTGGGACCTTTTGACAATCACTGGGAGATGGCACCAGTTAGCTGGAGGTAACGCCGGTAAATGGAGTACTGTGGCTTCTGAGACCTGAGTTAGTGCCTAACTAGTCAAGCACTAGTTATACTGTTGTTCTGACTGGTTAGCTTGCTTCCTCTGACAGAGTGAAGTGCAATTTTTTGTAGAATAGCCTCAAACTAGCTGAGTGCTCCTGAAAATGCCACCTTTATAACATTTTGAAAGCAGCTACTTCCGTAGTGGTAACACCTGTCAAGCAGAATTTAAATCCTAATGCGACCTACCAGATTTAAATTTTACAGTGAAACTCATGGAAAATTCTGCCACTTTCTCATAATCTTCAACATGACTCTAAAAGACAGAAAATAGTATTTTGCAATCTCTTTTGACGGGAATCTACTGGTCTCATGATGCCCACACCCATTATGGGAGCAAGTAATTCAGTTTTTCATTATCAATGTTGCTTCCACAGGTGAGTGCCAAGACAAACATTTATAGAGTTGTATCACTGAATGGAAAGATTATATCTGTACGATTGTAACCACTCCCAAGTTTGGTGGTAGAAATAATTATTAGTGTCCCACATGTGCACATCGGATTCTTTGAGGGATTTTGGTTTGGGTGTTAAAGCATTTTAGGGGCCTGAGGACAGGAGAAACATTTGTCATAGGAGAATTGTCCTGGCATCACTGACATTTAGGGAAAGTGTATCCTCTTTCTTAACCTGTAGTCCTAATGAAATCTGAGATCTCTATCAATTCACTGAGGTATTGTTTTATTCTGAAAAACTCTTTTGGGACATTTTCTTGTCATTATACAACATTCTATTGGATTCTCAACTGCAGTATGGAAGAAATGCAAAAATACTTCTACTGTGGAGTCCATTGCAAAGGTACATGCTTGATGAAGGTCTGGTGCATAAACATCAGCCAGCTTGCTTCCAGGACCTGTTTCAAATAGTGGCCCAGGACTGACACAAAAATGTGTGTTATTCTAAGACTATCATAAATAAACTAATTCAATAGTAGTCAACATCAATCTCAAATATGAGTATGTTGTAGACACTTAGGTAAGCATTTTATAAGCCAGAAAATATGTTATTTTTCTTTTGTTTCATAGTACCTATGAGAATTTAGTATCTGGACTTCACAGATCATTGGAATATGATAGATATAAATGCAGGATAACCGTGGTGAACATACCCTTTCCTTTTTAAATTATTTTTATTTGTAAATATTGGAAAAATTTGGATATCTGGTGGCTTGTTCCTTACACAGTGTGTCACACCTTTAGAAGCCAAAGGATCCTTGGTTAAGATGGTAATGATTTGTTCTATTTGCAGTAAATCTGTGTGACACTTTAGAAAACACTGCAATCTGACTGCATTCTATGTATTTGTCACCACTGACCAGCTTGAATTTAAATATAGATGGAAGGAGCCCGTGTCAAGTCTCATATTTCTCTTAAATAAGCAGGACTAAAGTATTGAGAATTTTATTTGGAGAAGTATTGTAACTTTGCTTTCCATTCTTGCTTTAGTAAGTGCTCAGGAACAATTAGAGATACGGATTCATCATGAGCATTGTTTAACTCGTGTAACCTACTTCTGTACCTGTATGTACATACATGTGTGTAACAAAGAAACCCCTGAGTTTCTTTCAAATAAATTTTAGAGAAAAGTCTATGTGAAAACCACATCGATTTGTTTCATAAGAAAGCCTGTACAATGTATATTAAATTATCTCAAAAGAAGGAGCCAGAAATATGATCTGAAAGCATGAAAGCCAACATTAATACATATTGTGCTCTTCACATAATCCCAGTAATTTCTCATGGTTCCTGTGACATGTTCTCTGTTTGCAATAACCTGATTTTTCTGTCTTACCTAGCTTTCTTGCTTTTTTTACCAACCACTAGCTCTGATACTAATCATAAATAATGCTTCCATCGTTCAAGATCTCTGTGATCCTCTTTTAGTTGCAATGACTAAATACCCAGGAATGCCTCCTTCTGAGTGTCTTGTCCTTATCTTAAAATCCCACTGGAAACTTTCAATCACTTTTATATTTGCACAGTTTTATCTTGAAAACATCCTATGGCCTCCTTTAATTTGAGATCAAAATGAAAAGTAAACACAGTTTTCTACTGTCAATAGCACTTAAGGTGTGATGGATTACCAATTAGAGAAAATAAATTAAAATAATTAATTCACAATTTATTGTAATGTATTAACAACATGCTGTGATAAGCAGATGCTGGGTGTATTTGTAAGTGAGATCAGGAGTTGCAGTAAGTAGCTGATGCCTGATACTGAATTTTGATTTTTTTATTTCTTCACGTATTTCAAGACTTGCAGCTTCCTATATAAAGCAGAAGGTAACAAAAAGTTAGTTTTGTAGTTTTGGAGACCTACAGACTTGAGCAATGCTACTTTGGTTGCTCTTCCTGTGTTTTCTAGGCATTCCTGTGATTTGGAGAGTCAGCGATGGAAGTGGGGAAAAAGTGGTGAAAGGGGTTTATTTTCTGCAACTATTCTCATTAAGAGTGATCCTAAAAGACATAGTGGGGATCCCTCTGGTTCCTCTCACTCTGCCTTTTTTCCACCCTGGTTGTTGACTGCTTACAAATCCCTGTAAGCAGAGGGACAAAGGTCAGAGACTATTTCTTTCAAAA
This sequence comes from Gymnorhina tibicen, assembly GCA_013399875.1. Classification (NCBI taxonomy): domain Eukaryota; kingdom Metazoa; phylum Chordata; class Aves; order Passeriformes; family Artamidae; genus Gymnorhina; species Gymnorhina tibicen. The sequence continues at coordinate 98,202 of VXAZ01008291.1, read as the reverse complement.
ACAGGGGTAAAAAACTTCTAACACTTTTCTCCTTATGCAATTGTAAAGACATATAAAGAAGTTTGAACAAGTTTTGGAGTGCAAAGCCAAGAAGCAAGAGAAAGAAGTGAAGCAGAGCAGTCCGGAGCTGAAGAGGAGGTTTTCATTCAGCAGCAGATACAGTGTCAGAAAGGCAGCTGGCTTCTTCAGTCCTTTCCTTGGAGACTGCAAATTAGACTAAACCGGACAGGAGTCCAGTTGTGACCTTCTGTGGAACAGCTTTTCCCTACTATCTGCCCATGGGGGCACCAATCAGTTTCCTGTTGTAAGCCCACTGTAACGGGATGGGCTGAGCTAAACTGTACTGGGACCCAGTATGGTGTGAACTGGTAGGGGAACGATTCAACACGTGCACAGTGCACACTACTTTATTTTGTAATATGTTCTCACATAAACAAGCTGTTACTCGCACTTCCAAACAGCACATGCAGCCAAGTCCTCTAGGTGACTTCAGCTGGTGACAGCCTGCACGATTGTGCTCCTAACAGTGTGGTTCTGCTCTTGCAATGCTCTGTGTGGAGGAATGGAGTTGTCTCATTTACTATTTTTTTCTGCTCTTTCTAGTCAGCTCTTTCTGATGGTTAACTAATAAAAAAGTTGACTGTCTCTCCTCTTCAGACACGATTAGAGGTAATAAACCAAGTGCTTTATGCTTCTGGGGAATAGGTTTTCCTGTGGAGTATTTTGAATACATCGTGGTTATTCAAGTATCAGTTGTTCCTACTCTCACTTTGACTCTTATTTTCTATAAAATGTGACAATTAGTAGGAAAACCAGATTCTCTCTTGTACCTTATTTAAGTCTTTGCTTCTGTATTCTGTAGAGTGAGTGATACAAATACCTATCTTTGCAGTTTCGTGTTATATACGGGCACAGCACATGCTTTCTTGTTACTGAAAGCATGGCGTATTTCTTGCCTTACCCTAAGTTGCTGCTATTTTTCTTTTATGACCCAGATTTTTTTGCTCTTTTGGGTAAAAAATAGGGTTTGAAAACTTTTGAATTCTGCTGAAGAACATAATCACTCTTTCATTTATGATACGTATGAGAAAAGTCTTGTTTAGGCATGATTATTTTAGTTTATGAAGTTGATGCTTAGAATCTTCTGGAAAAATATTTATCTGCACATCTGTAGATGTGTTTGCCTTTCATAATAATTAACATTTTACATTTGATAACTTGCTATCAGTTTGGGCATTTCCTGCTTTCTCTAGAGGCAAATTTATCCAAGAGTTAAGGTTATTGTTACTGTCATAACCCATAGAAAATGTTCTTAAGGTGTTATCAAGACTGTCTTAAAGATTTCTGCATTGGAGAAGAAGATCAACTCCTGCATCTTTACCCTGCAATTATTTATTCGTAGAGTCTTTTGAGCTGTCAATGCATGATAAGGAATATTCTCATAATAACTATAGAATTATTGTCTATATATTTTAAGTGTTGCAGCTACCATTTTAAAGTGATTTTAACTACTTGAAGGAGGTGCATGATTTTCTTTTCACCCATGAAACAGTAATGCATTTTCTTACTCATACAAATGATGCAAGGAAGGAGCTATCTTTGATGCTAGTTCAATCCTTCCTTATTAATTTCTGTCCCTGAGAGACCTGTTTCAGTTTGGGTGGCTTATTATGTCACTTGATTCAGCTGTGTGAACATTTCCAGCTGAAGGCTTTGTCTTGGGGAACTTCAATACAGCAGCTTTTTTTGCAGTTCATTTGCTGTCAAGTTTAATGAAATTCAACAGATTTCTAAATTAGGATCAGGCCCACAGTTAAGTCTCTTAATAAGTTAGTCCCTTATTTCCAAATATTTTTCTTATGAGCTGGCATTTGTGCATCTTGGTGGACATGCATGCATTTTAACCACCAGTTGAAAAGAAAAGTATACTCCACGGAGTTGCAGCCCTCATCACCATGTCTCGGTTATTAACAGCTTATTATGTATACCTGGGAAAAGCTTTCATTGCACAGTCCGTGAAATGGTTTCCAGAGCTGAAAGATAGTAACTGCTTTTTGGCTGGATGTTGAACACCTTCAACCCTTAACAATTTTTGGAGGACAAAAGAAGGTTTGGGACCAACAGGAGATGCTTAATATTTTACAGGGTCAAACTGAATGAATTTAAAATAGAAGAAATACCTTACATAAATCCATCTAGACATGCAGTATCTTTTAGACACATTTTTGTCTCTATTTGACAAATCCAAGGATGTCAAACAAGTCAACTTTATCCCAGTCTGAGTTGACATCAGTGATTCCTGTGTTATACATTTCTTTTACTTGTGGCTAGAGTTTACCTTGCATGTTACTAAATGTTTTGAATTTTACAGAGTCCTTGCCATAGGTATGTCCTGTAGAAATGATACAAGCCCTACACTGTAAACAGACATTAATGGATCAATAGTAAGGCTGTCTTTGCTGTTTGGTTTAACTTTTATTCTCTGTTACAATTCTCAGTATTGAATTCCTTTATGCAGCATCTAACAGACGGGTTTGGTAGTGATTTTCTAAATACAGTAGACAAAGATTTTCACAGCTGTCCAGATATACTTGTGTTGAAAAAAATGAAACCATCCAATGTGGTCTTTTTCATTAAGGGTAGTTTGCCTAAATCACCAATATTGCCTTGAAAATCATATTAAATTTGATTAAGTGTTGGCTTTTTAAGAATTTATTCTTTATTTTAGTTGGATGTAGGTTTACTTCTATCTAAACCAAAATTGTTTGTCACCTCTCTGAACACAGAAAATGTACTTACAGTAACCGCAAACTAAAGCTGTGAAACTCCCTTTAACTGCATGCTGTGCTTTGACTCCCTTTAATGCGTAAAGCAGAAATGGATTTATAGAGGTCGTGGTGATTGTACCCGAGAGGTCTTATGTAGAAAGACCCTTTCCCAAGCCTTTTAGGCACTTAAGCTTCAGAGGAAACAGAATAGGGAGCAACAGGTTGTCAGTGCTCTTACACTTTTTCTAAAGAGAATACTTGCTCCCAGATATTACTTAATAATTAATCTGTACTTCGGGAGCTTTTTATCGTTGGCGTGGAACTGTAACGTGTTTTTTCCTCAGAAAGCCTAGATCAGATATTTGGGCCATCCAAACTTCTGAGGCTTAGTCTGAGAAATGCTCAGTTTTTGAGGAAAAATTCACTGGTTTTTCTTCAAAATCTGTCTCTTAAACAGGTGTTGTCCACTTGGAAAAAACCATGGAAAGTCACCTATCATGTGCGAACCCTGTTTGAGTTTGCAAGGATTTTTGTGCCATCAGAACTGCCTTTTCTCTGTACAGAAAGGGCATTCCAAAGGCTTGCTTTTATGAACATCTGACTGAAAGCATGTTTAAGAGACAAAGTCATACAATTTAGTGTACTAAATTAATAACATTTATCATTCCTCTGCCCTCCCAAAACATGGAGTTGTTTTGTTCTAAATGGCTAAGAGAACGAAACTAGTATTGTACCATATAATGTTTTTCAGAAAGTTATTTGAGTGGCCAAATATTTTAAAAGCATTTTTTCTTACGTCAGCAATCTTCTAGAAAGCATTTGGACAGGTGTGGAGCTGCTGAGATTGATCAGTGAGTGATAAAATTCTATCAAAATACGTCAGAGAAGACATTGCTAACCAGGAGACTCCTCATCCTAAACAAGTGTACTTCTCTTCTGGTTCCTCCTAACGCTGATCACAGGCTGCACCTGAATATTCTTGGTAGAGCCAAGTTAAAATTTATGATTAAACTGATTGTCTGTTGCACGAATGTCATGCTATCTTGAATATTTTTTAAATTTTTAGCTATTTGTACTGCTACATAAGGCTCTGCTTTGTTTTTTCATGCTCTTATCAGCAGGTCCTGGATTAAGGTATGGCCTGTAAGTAATCTAACATCTTCTAGCTTTAGCAGTGGAGGAAGCAAAGCTTCTGGTGTAGCTGGCTCTCTGCATTTAGCAGCATACTTTGTCAAGATGCTTCTGATGAAAGTCCTATCTGGTTTTAACTGCATGGCTGCAAGGCAAAAGTCAACTCCTCCTGCTTTTCTTTCTTTTGTGTTTTATTCATTTCCCTTTCACATGCCTCTTCGTGCTACCTAGACAATAATCTTGGTACAGATACTTCTCCTTTCACCCTGCAGCAGGAGAAAAACACTTTAGAGGCAACGATGTACTCAAGGTAGATTTTTCTTGCTATTAATATTTTAAGATCCTGCCTTTGGCGGAAATTTGGAAAGTACCACGTTCTTGTTGGGCTGTAGGAGACAAGGTGGGGTTTTCTTCTAGCTTCAGCTGCAGAATGATTGACACATGCTGGAGCAGCAATTACCACAGTGAGTTACCCTAGGGTTGAGCACCTGGACTACTAAACAAAAAAGTGTTCTAAAAAGTCTTCTGCTGGTAGATACAGGCTAAATAGGCTTATTTATCTATTTTAAAATATCTATGCTGTAGTTAACGTATATTTCTCAGTTCCAGTTTTAAGCCTCCTTTGAGCTACTACTCATTGTGGCTTTCCATTGCAGATATCTGTTGTGATTTCTACATCCTTCATAAAATTATTATTATTAATTCACTAGGTTGCCACCTGCTTCTAATATCTGCCCACTCTGTGAGATTAAATTTGTTTATTTAAATAAATTTAAATTTATTAAATTTAAGTGCAAGCAAGGCATCTGCAGGGTGTTTTTAAAGGTGAAGAGTAACAAGGTGTCCCTGTTTCTACTGGCTTGACACTTATGCCATTGATATGCTGTTGTTATGTACATGACTGTCATAAGAAAAGTCCCCTTAAGACTAGGGGTGACTGTAGACCATGTAGAGTCACTAAATAAATCTTTTATTTAATCTCTGCTGGTTTCCTGATTACTGCTGTCTGGACCATTAGAAATGACCCAACCTGTCTGACATTTCACTGGTAAAGGCTGACAGATGAGATCAGGTGGCACCTTTGTGCATCCACCACAAAAGGCCAAGAAAAGCTTGCGTTAGATAGTCCTACATCTATTGTGCAGACACTGTACAACCAATTGTACAGCCTCTGGCTTAATAAAGGAATGGGATCGTCCCCTGAATTTCAAAGGTAAAGCAGAGGTTTCCAGTAGCACACTTACTGTAATTAGGTAGCTGACATCTAAGATGTTGAATAAGAGTGTTTTCCAAATTACCTGAAGTATTTTGAAAAATACCATTTGCTGAACTGATAAATCAGGCTGTAACTTAGCTCAAGTAAAAGTACTGCATTAGCACAGAAAGAACTTTTGCTATTTTACTTACTGAAGTTTAAAAACAGCTGTGCAACTTTAAAAAATGTTTGCATTCTCTTGTGTTATTTTTGTAGAAAAAAGATCTTCAAAATATTTAGAGGTTTTTTTGCTTTTCTAAACACTGGTGTGAAGTTATGCTTTTCAGAATATGTGGCATACTGCAATATTGTTTTCCTTTGTGAGTACTAAAAAGTTTGTTCCAATTTGGAGGTAAAAATTTACAAAAGCACAGCAAATTAACAGTTGTGAAGTTCTTCTTTTCATGTTTTTTTTCCTCCAGAAAAGGAATCAACTGCCAGATTGAAAATTTTGGTACTGCATGTGTTGCTCAATACAGAAAAAAAGATTGGGTTCTTCCTGGGTAAATTTTTCATTCTTTAGGTGTTGCATTTAGTTTTTCCTGGGCTGTTGGAGTTTGTTTATTTGGAGTTTCATTTAAAACCAAGGAGTTTTCCCCTCTTTTGTTAAGAAGACTTTGTCCATGGAGGAACTTCTGCAGGTATTAGCTTTATACATGTGATTTCTACAGCTGATATGGAACTGTGAATGTTCATGCTTAATGCAGAGATTTAATTCTTCTTAGAAAAAGGATTCCAGGGTCCATAATGAGCTTAAATGCACAGATGGGTGTTATTTCAAACATAAGTGCCAGAGTAATTTCCAAAACCAGCAGTAAAATGGTAAAAGACCCTGCTGGTACATACACAAAGTCACCATCCATGACGTGAAGGCAAACGGAGCTCAAGCTGAATAAGCATGAAGCACGCATCACAATACACACAGGTATTTATTTGCACAACTGAGACATTTATATTCAATATATATATCTGTATTTTTATATATTTAATATATATTATATTGAATTTAGTAGAATTTATCAGAGGTGGACAACAGCAGTAAACAGCACCTATTGTTATTTTTAACCAGAATCACATTATCTCCAAACTGTGGAATAGCTCTGAAGAAAGTTATCTAACTCTGGGGAGCCTTGTGTTAAAAGTAAGATTAGAAAGTAACTACAATTAGACTAGATCACAAAAGCTAATATCTTACCTAAAAGGAAATATTTCTAGTGTGTATTTTAAATTAAAGGGAGGGGGTGAGATGTGTGAATATTTAATCACTCTGAAAGTACTTACAAATCTGATGTTTTCTGAATAGCATCCTGGCATCTGAATGTAAGTGTGATTTAAGCAGTAAAGGAGATAGATCTTATATCTTACAGCTGGCAGGGATGAGGAAGGCTAGGAAGTTGTTATCATCTCTGAAAAACTATTCTTGACAAAAGGTATTTGCTATCTGCCCAAGGAATATCAATTTTCACATGAACCTTGTTATTTTTGCAAGTCTCTGCTGTTCAGTTGACGTGTTCAAAGTTTATAAGGGCCCATTGGCCACTAACCTGGGATGTTGAATGAGGACAAAGAGTGGACTGGTCTTAGTACTGCGTTTTAGAAAAAACTACCACAAAAGGCTTGGAAGGGTAGATAAGTGAATGGATAGTTAGAAATTAATTCAAAAGTGTGTTTTCCCATGTCATAGAAGATTTGAAAGAGATATTATGCTGTATATAAGATTTTGCTCAATCGAAAACCAGTTTGTCCTAAAATGGCGATAATCTTGGAATGTTTACCAGCCCTGCCCTGAATATTTCCATTACCAGACATGCTCACGTAGGGACAACAGCAATGCCCACATGCAAATACAGATGATATCAATATTAGTATTTTAGAATTGCACAGAATGCCCTTCAGTGCTCCATTAAAAAGAAAAAGATCACTGAAATGTTGCTCTTACCTTTTAGTAACTGTTGTTGGAGTGTCTTTCAATCTGATGGCATTATTAATGCTGGTGGTTCGTAAAACTTGCAATATACTTATTCTTCAGCTTTGTTTCCCTTTCATGCTTGCATTTGGGCTGACCAGACAAATACAAACTACGGATAGAATTGTTCAGGTAGGTTTGAAATTGACAAGAATGAGTCTATCCATCCACAAGTGAGAACTTTTGAGCCATGGCCTTTGGAGACACGTAATTATTAGTCAACAAATAGTCCTCTCACTGGTGATTGATGTACTGTGATCATTTTCACTAATCCTTTCTTTGATTCTCCTAATTAATTGATGAGGGAGATTAGTAGGAGTGTTTACGGACCAGGGGAAAACCCAGGAATACATTTGTGCTGTTACCTGTTACCCTTTCCTTTTTTCCTCTCTTTTCATTTAATTACTACGTAGGAAGAAAATATTGACTCATATCCTGGGTTTGCCAGGTACACCTCACTGCTGTGTTTTTTTACACCTACACCTAAATGCAGTCTTAAGAATGACAAATTCTACTGTCTCAGGAAGCAGAGATGTTTTCCTGTCGGTGTGCTGCTGGGTCCAGTTGAGGCACAATCAAACAAGAACAAGGCCAATGACTTTGGAAGTACTCGTGAGCCTTTATTCCTGATCCAAGGTCTTCGGATGTAACCATGCTGTCGTTCAAATAACCTTGGGCTCTTGGCTACATTTCTGTAAAACTGCTACTCCACATAGTGAGCACATCAGCTTTATGCATCATTAATGATACTTGATATAACATAAAATTATAATTGTGTGGATTGACCATGCTTGATCTTGACTGCAGCCTTTCATACAAAATTAAACTTCAAAGTTTTCTGAACTAATTTGAACCAGCAGAATTACCTTATACGACATCAACACTTTGTAACTACATCATTTTTCACATGGTAGGAGAAACCCCAAAGACAAATTTATGTCTTTACAGAACTGCTGTTTCTTACATGAAATGTGGTACACATTTTTCTCAGAGAGAAGCTTCAGCTTACAAGACGCATAATTTATTGCAGTTCATATAATGAGCCCACTTCCACAGTCTTTGAATACTTCACGCATTTGCTGCAGTGGTTACAACAGCTCTTTTGCATCCTGTGAAGGTTTCATGGAATTTCCTATACTTGTATCTCCTTTCTGAAGTTTCTAATTTTGCAAGCTATAAATGGAATATTTTTGGAAAAAAATAGCAGAAGCTGTAATTTTTAAAGGTAATATCTGGAAAATAATAGCTGGGCAGGGACAAGAAGCCATTTTTTAATATTAAGTTTCTCTTAAGAAGAAATTTTTTATGTGTCATAATATCTCAGTGAAGTAGACCTACTCTCCTTAAAGCTGAAGAGCATTTTCTGATTAAGAGAAGCCTTTTTTCCTTTGAAGGACTCTGAGATTTGCTATTTTGTTTCAGTGATTGCATGCTGTTTTCCATATTCCAAATTCAGAGTACTATGAACTAGCTGTCCCCAGCAGCTGGTCTGTATTCCCAAAAACCAACACAGCAGGAACAAATTTCTTCAAGTTGAATTTGCTACCATTTTGGCCTTTGCCTGGGAGAAGAGTGCTTCAACAGTACAATATTCAACTTGCTTGTGCCACCAAGAATCCTTTCAGAGAGAGGTAGATTTAAGCTTCTGCCTAAAAATACCTGGCTATTGAGTGTGGCCTTGAACCCAGTGTTCCCTGCAGGTAATGTGGTGGTGTATGTGGGGGCACCACGGCCAGACCAGAGATGAAGGAAGGAAGGGAGTTGAATGGTATGGCTGAAATGAGGTTGTTGAACCTCAGTCCAGGAGGAAGGAGGAGGGAAACAGGGAAATAGGATACAAGGACAGAACAAGGCTTCACTTCAAACCCCTTCATTTTGTACATTTTAGGAGTTTTTTGCTCAAAACCTTATCTTTTAAACTGTCCTGACAGCCCTCTTTACAGCTTTTCCCATCTAAGAGGGTGCTGAATTATTCATTCTTCTGAACTGATTTTACAAATTAATTTAAATATATTATTAACTACAGCTGTATACAAAAATATAAAACTGTCGTCTCATGTAAGGGACACAATGAGACTTCTGATTGAAAACATTTCTGCTGCCTTATAACCTATACCTTTATTATTTACACCTTTACAAAGACAGCTATGCATATCGCCTCGCAATCAGTGGTAGAAGGATGGATTTGTTCTTGTTGCCATATGGAAAACATGTAGTCACCTCAGAAGTAAATATTTTCAAGCCTAGCAACTCATGGTGAAATTATGGCATTTTAACTTTTTCAGAGCAGATGGGAAAGCAGTCAAGCAAAATATGAGACACCAGATAGTCTTCTGAAAAAAATTAGAGTTCTAAATGGTATATCCAATAATGGAGAACTGACTGAGAAATCAGACTTATGCATCCTCAGTAGGTCTGACATTTCTGGCACAGTGGTGTCCTCAGAGCAAGAAACAGAACAATGACCATATAATGAGTCAGTCACCCAAATTACTTGTCCTTTTTGCTGTGGGATAATCTGCATGGCTCTGTTTCTGACAATCTTCACACTTTTTCTTACTTGGGATTCAAACTGTATCCAGAAAGAGAGGCCTGGCAGCCTATTGAGACATACAACAAATGGAAACACACTGAATTTTCTGGGAAAGCTGAGATGGAATCAGTCTGAATCAGAGCTACTTCATATCAAAGTGTACAAGAGGAACAAGAATGCTGCCAAAGGAAGTAAAGCAAGGCCAGAAAGGCTTGGACTCACTTTGCGTACTGAACATTTGTCTTCTCCCTTCAAAGTAATGAATCAACATTAATTTCCCACACCTTTACATCTCATTGAGTTCCTGGGCAAAGTATTATCTCCCCTGATTTAGGGTTGTGCAATAAGCTAGTTAACGTGCATTGATACAAGTGGTTACGCTCCTATTGTCACTGCCCTTAAGTGTTTGCTTTAAACCCCTGTTACGTTCAAGTGGAAGCCTATCTCTTTTTACAGGTATTAATCATCCCTTAGTCAGAAGTCCTGGTGTGGGTGCAGGTGAGCTGTGCTCAGGAGGCATTGCCCTCAGCAAAGGTGTTGCCTCACAAGTGTGTGCCAGTTGTGCCACTGCTAGGTCTGAAAGGAGCAGTTAAAGACAAGGGTTAAAATAGAGCCCTGCCTGGATGAAAGACACTCAGGGTTAGTGTAGGATTGAAATTAGGAAGTGAGGGATGATGTCTCTCAGTAACTAGGGCAGAAATAGAGTTGTGTCACCTGTACAACATGCAATTGGGGTCTGTCTCCTCCCGTGGAAGAACTGCTTGTCTTTTGGTTTTTGATGTCTTTCTGAGCATCTTTGTTTCTGCTCTCAAGATAGTGCATTGCACAACTGTGACTTGAAGACTAGTATTTCATTCAAGGATGGCTGTGTGAAGAACATTTGTATGTAGATGTGACTCCTTGTAAGACACTCCTCATAAGGTATCTGAACTGCCCTCTGGAACAGACTGTCTGTCTCCATCCACTGTGTGTTCGTGAGCCAATTGCATTTTAACTTTTGACAAAGCATTAGTACTTTTGAGCCAGCTTGCATATTTTACTGGGGTATTTATGCTTTCTTTCATTCTACAAATATTTTTTCCTCACTTTGAAAGGAATTTATTTACTTTTATTTATTATTACAGGTATGATAGCACTGATTTGACATTTGAATTGTGTTGTCTTTAGCCTCAGCAATAAGTAGACAGTTTGGGACAATGTTGTTTCTCCAGCAATATTCCAGTCCTAGCAAAATCATGGTCCTGAAAGGTTATTTTTAATAGGGCATGTGAGATCTGGGTAATCAGGACCAGCAGAGATAAAATACATCCTCAGCAAGATGAGTGCTCAACTCTAAATGATCCTCAGAGCTTGACATTACCATGCCTGCTCATGATGTGGTAAGAACTGAATCTGACAAGTTTGGCTGTAGTTAATGTCCTTTCAAAGCATGAAGGTTTTTGGGAGTTCCTGTCCAAAATATACACTGGCTACAGAAAAATCAGACAGTTGTGTGAACAGCAGAAGTCAGGAATTCTGTTTTCCTCTGAGTTTGTAATTCAAGAGTGAGTTTTTAAGGACTGAGCTCTAGCCCTCAAAGACATCAGTGTTTTTTCTTATTATTTTTCTGTCCTTGAATACGTTATAAAAACTGTAGGAATGTAGTATTTCTGAGGCCTCTGTCCCGTTTGGGTTTCTTGGCCCATTGATTCAAACATAGGTTTTCAAGGAAGTCAGACATGCTCAGCCCTTTGCCCTGATTCCAATGTACAATTTCCTTATGACTTCCTTAGTGCTCTGCACTGAAAAAATTGTGCCATGCTTTTAGTCTCTCTTTGCATCCATCCTTCCTGCTTAGAAAATGAGAGGGATGGGGTTTTCTTGCATAATGAAGGATCAAGAGATCTTCATCTGTGTTCATGAACCCTATTTGAGATATTTTAGATGGCAATAAAAGGGAGTGTTTGTAAATTTTTGTCCTGAAACATTCTTAAAAGGCTGCATTAACACTGCACATTAGAGTGAGATTTCACAGTATGGTTTCTGGGAGGAAAATCTAGTTAAAAGCTTTTCATCAGACTACTACCCTCAGTAAACCGTGGGGAGCGTGCTCTGTGCCAGTGAGTGAAATGAACTGGGTTGTGAGTAGCCTCTTAAAACATAGAACAGCAACCTCGGCAGCTCAGTCTGTAATGTGTTCTTGGTGACTGACTTGCCCTGCATCACAGGGGTATTTCTCGGTGGTGAAGAGTGTTTTCTAAGCCGTGAGAGATCTCCATTACTATTTTTGTTTGCTTGTTTTCTTCTTCCTCTCTTTCAATGCTTGTTGTGTATGAATTTTTTACTCACTTTAATTTCTGGGAGTTACAGTGTCTGACCTTCTCCAGAAAATACTTTAATCATTTGTATATTATTTTGATGATTGCTTAGTCTCCATATACAGTTAGTTAATATACAAAATAACAAAATAACAAATCTGTAGATGCTTTGTAGATTTCTCTCTAGACTAGTAGTAAGAAATCTCATAAAACTTACAATCATACAATAATAGCATAAAATCTTACAAACATGGGATCTCATAAATTCATTGTCTGTGCTCCCTTCCTTGTGGTCATTCATCAGTGCTAGACAAAATGCCACACGGAAATTATGTAAGTTACAGTCTTTGAAGCACATAATAATAACTTCAGAACAGGAATAAGTTAATGGGATGTGTAAAGGTATGCTATCTTGGGGCTCGCTATCTTGGATTAAAAAAATTGTTGTGAGTAACGAATGATTTCCAGTTACTTTCATGATTCCTCCTCCGTGTCTTCAAACTCTTTTGCATTAAATATGTTCACTGCAAATGGCATGAAAGCAGAAAAAAACCCCAGAAAGGTAGCAGAACATTAGTGTCACAAAGAGAAAGCAGACAAATTTGTCAATGGATGCCATATCTTCTCCATCAGGAATGGCAGGGAGTCTCTGACAAATGATGCCTGTGTGATAGCTCTTCTGAGAGACACACAGCAGATATCGTCCAGACAAAATGAAATTGGGAACTCTCTCGTCTGTAAAACTGCAGACCTGTTTTTGTTTAAGAAGAGTTCAACCATCACAGGATATAGGGGTTTTCTGCAGGTGCTGTTGTTCCTGGGCTTGTTTATGGGAGGGAGGGAATTTGTGGGGTTGCCACCAGATACAGTGACAGCACAGTTTTTCCTTTCTACTCTTGATTTGTTGACTTGATTCACTGCACAACTTTTGTACAAAGAGTTAGCAATATTCAGAATGTCTTCCTTGTATTATGGGACCAAGCTGAAAGCAGAGTTTTCAAAATTGTATTTAGGGAGGGCCAAATAGGGAATGGGACATTGTCCTAGGGGGTAGGCAGCAAAATGTGTCTGCTCTGTGACTTGGGATGGTGAAGATTTATAAAGTGCCTTTCCAAGCTGTTGTTAAAGTTCTGCAGGACATGCTTGAGATTCCCTGCTCACTGTCATCCTGAGGAAAGCCTGTACTTTGCAACAGTTGTAACTCAAGGGCATCTGTGTCAAAGTCATTACGCAGACAAAATACTCTTATGAGTAGAGACTGCAGGATCAAGCAGTATAACTGTCTCTTTTGGCAATTGGAAAAAAATACTCAAGTTTTAACATTGGATGGGTGTTGTCATTTCTGACGGCAGCAGAGCTCTGGAATTTGCATTAATTGTCAGAAGTGCAATGACTGTACTGTTTTAACAGTTGGCACAAGGAAATCCTCATTGAGAACGAATGAGTCATAAGAAGAAGTAGGTTTATGCCCAGCAATTAACTTCTTTTTGTCCTACTGTATGACCTGTTAGGTACTGGCACTGGGCCATCATGACAGAGGACATCAAGATACCTGTTATGCTTACTTCTCCTTTTATTTCTTTTTCTCTACAAAACAGAAATTCTACATATCCTTAATATGCAAAGTTTGGAGATTTTTTTTTTTATTAGTTACAAAAAAAGAGTGAAGAGAACAGCAGAAGCTCAATGCAGTATATATACAGGATAGTGCATGTATATAGTGCATGCAGTTTTGTAAATCCTACCTTGTAAGCAAGTCCCAAAGTGTGATTATACTGAGTCTCCCTCCTTGCAGAAATTTCATTGGCCTCTGAGAAACATCTGTATGTGCAAGGAGGTTAAAAAACCTTGCAGAGCCACATTGGCAGATTAAAGTTTGCAAGATAAAGACAGTAAAGAATTAAAGTTAGACTTCATTATACTTATAGTTATTCTGTGTCCTTAGGGCTTGTTTTAGTTTATATGCAATACAAATCATTTACTGAAGCTCAAGTCTATGAAAGATATTCCACCAAAGAGATGTACAATGCCAAAGTTTTAGAAAGTGGTCGCTTTTTCTGATTGGTTGTCTTCATTTGTGTTCTACTTCAGCTTTTAAACTATTTATTTAATGGATATCTTTGAAATTGTTCTTGTAACCAAAATTTTGCTTCTGACTACATTTAGTAGAACTGAGGTGCTCTGTTGGGAAAGACAGAGAAAAGGAATATCTGTGAAATAGGCATGTAGGTTTTAATTTAAGCCTACCATATTAATATAAAGTTTCTTATGGGTGAAATAGTTTAGAACTCCTGTTCATTGTTAACAAATGAAAACAAAATACATATTAACACTGAAATTATGAGAACTTTGTGACTGATGTAATTTTGCTGCCAAAAGATGGCATACAAAAGAAAAAATAGCATAAATTAAACTCATATTTGAATTGTAAATATTTATCTTAAGTTTATGCATTATGCTAGTGTCAAGGTTAATAGCATGTGTGTGTATGTGCTAAAACACCTTTTTATCCACATGATGTACTTTTATATTTTCCTTATACTTCTTAGTTAAGAAGCTAAATAACATGCTTCACTTACTGATTTTCTTTTTTTTGGAAAACAAAGTCTCATCACTGTACTTTGATTTATACTTGTGGCCTGTCAAAACGTGCTGGGAAGAGGCGGGTGAGAAAGGCCTGGAAGCTTCCACTGGACTCGAAGTGTGTGCATGCAGCATCACTGGCTGACATGTGACCCGCGGGGGCAGCAACTACAGAAGTATCCGGTAGCTAATCCTGCCCTAGCTGACATCAGATTAACTCTTCTCAGACCCTTCCGGACAAATGAAGAGCCGTATTACACACCAACTGGGATCGCAGTAGCAATCTGTGGCTTTAGGGCTTCCGAGCAGGTCTGTCTCTGGAGCAGGTCCTGCTGCCAGCAGCCTCGGCAGTGCGGCAGCAGGACCTCACTAAGGGCTGACCACTCCAAAACTGAGCAGTGTTTTCAGAACAGGCGGCAAACTTACTGCTTGTTTGGAAGAACGCAGAAAGGAGGTAGTGTTTTGTACTGCCCCACAGTGCTTTGGGGTTTAGAAAGGTTCCCTACCAACTTCCTAAAAAGAGGTTGATTGGGTTTCTATTTGTAATTTTTTTTTTCTTGACAAAACACCCTTGTATAGGAAGATTGTATAAAGAAGTAAATGTCATAGTAATTTTCTTTGTGGGTGAGAGTTTTCCAATGTGTGGCTGAAATGTATCCAGCAAAGTCCTCTGGCATGTTGCTGCATATTGCTGCTGTGGTGAACTGGACTGCTATTGCCCCTAGGGTTATGCACACATTTAAGTACATCGCTTGATCAGGGCCTAATTTTAGATAATTTTTGGTTCTTTCAGCTCTTGGTCTACTGATGTTCATAATGCCATGTATGAAAAACAGCTTTGCTATGATTATGTTAAATGAGCCACACTTCAGGCATGAAATTTTTGGAGTAGGTGGTACTCTTTTCTAGATGACCACCTATATTTTCTTATATTTTGTCTTACTCCTTACATGTGTTCTCTTTTCCAATTAATGTAGAAGTAGAAGATTGGTACTTAGGATGAGTATAGAATTCTCTTCTTCATAGGTATTCTCTGTACTGGTATTTCCCAGGGGAAATCTTTTCAAAAATGAAGTTATCATGATAACTTTCTGTTTATTTTGTTTCTGTTAAAAATTTCAACCCAGAGGTTAAATGGCCTGACTGCCTTTTTTTTTTTTTTTTTTTTTTTTTCATTTTGTCAAAATAAACTTCATTTTTAGGAGCCTTTCTGATTTTCCTATAACTGTCCAATTTTCTCATAAAATAACTACTTTTCTTGGTACTCAGGCTTGGCCTTTAGCCATATTCTGGCATCTAAAAATGCCAAATTAAACAAATTATTTGTCTGTTGCAGAAAGCTCTGCTTTTGGAGGGGTTCAAGGCCAGTCTGGATGGGGCTTTGAGCACACTGGTCTAATGGAAGCTGTCTCTGCCCACAGCAGGGGAGTTGGAACTGGATGATCTTGAACGGCCCTTCCAACCCAAACCTGAGTATCTCTGAATATAGAAGTCATCTCTGAGTATAGAAGTATGCTGTAGCAACCTCAGACTTATCTGACTGATTTCTCTCTTTCTTTTTTTATTTATCCTCTTCTATGAGCCTTTCTGTTCTGGGGTTTGGGTCCCCCCATTTTGTTAGAAACATTTCTTTCTAATTATTAAAAATTATTAAGCTGCTTTTAGTTAATTCTCTACTTCACATTTCTTTCAGCTTGAATGTTTAAGTACCTAGACATCCAGTCTAAATTTTTATCTAGCTTCTAGATTATTGACTTCATTGATTTTTATGCATTTGTGGCAATATTTGTATTGTAAATGCTCTGAGAGACTATTTGCTTTTAAACTGGATTTTGCTTTAAATCACAAAACATATTTTCACTTGTCCTAATTTGTGTTTATTTTCTGTCAGTTTTATATAAAGTCTCAACCGATTATCCTAGTTCAAGGATCACAGAAAAAGAAAATGTTGATCCATTCTTTTTTTATTTTATGCCTCAAAGAAAAAAAAAGACTGTAAGAAAAAACAATTTTGACAAATTAAAAGGGAGAAGTTACTACTGAAATGTAGGTGAAATACCTATAAAAAGCAGAAGTTGATGGAAATTGTGAACAGAATTCATGTGAGGTACAAATATACTTTTAAGGTGAAAGCCAGTATAGGCTTTTATATTTGTGCTCTAAGTTTTGAGCACATGTAAGAAATCCTGACCTCACCCAATGCCAAGTCCCTCACCAACACAGGGGAACTCTTATCTAAGAACTACTTTCTGGAGTGAAAAATTACTAAGTCATCACAGAGAAAACACAGATTGATGTCTACTCTTCACTTGAAGGATATGATGAATCGCACTGAAACTAACGTTGTAAAACAACATTAATAATATCTTGTTTATGTTTAAACTTACACATGCTTTAAACTGTGTGTTATGCAGTACTCTTTCCAAAAAAGAAGTGCAGGTAGGTTTGGGGTTTACTTGTCACTTTGGTGTGTAGTGCTATGTATCCATGTATCCATGCCTAATAGCATTAATAACTTGATGACAATTAAGTTATCTTGTGACTGTTCTCTTTCATCAAAAGCAGGTATCCGTTGCTAGAGAGCAGTCAGCATCCATCCCAGGCTATGCTAAGACTTAAAAAATAGAAACTAGTCATTGCAGCCCCTAGGAAAACTGCTTGTGTTATGCAGACTATTATCTCTTTCTGAGGATTTGCTCATTTGGTTTGCAGAATATTTGGGTACTTTACTAAATTATAGGCAACAACTATTTTTTTTTTTTAATACAAGCAACCTCCAAGCAGAATGGGCGCCTCTTGCCGTGATGTTACTTCTTCCTGCTGACTTAAACAGTAAACTGTTACTGTGTAAAATGCAAAAGTAGGGAGAGACTTAGACCTTGAGGTAACAATATTCGTATGGACTACAGAATTCAACATTTTCTTTGAAGTTTATCCTTGCACAGAGCAGGCCTGCTTATGTTACCCCACTTGTTGGAGGAGTATGTGCAAGTGTAAATATTGCATAAATGAAATGCTGTACCCTGCTCAGGCTTGTATTTTACTCACAGTTAGTATTTCAGTTCTGGAGTTTAATATTTGCTTTTCTTGAATTTTTTTTTTTTTTGGCCAAGAAAACATAAATCAATGCACAACTAAAAGAGTTTTTAAATTCAATTGTTTTGAAGTGGTTCCTTCCATTGAAGCCTGGCAAAATTTTTTTTTTCTGGTTGGTTGGTTTTTTGGGGGGTTTTTTGTTGGTTGTTGTTGTCGTTGTACAAAGCCAGTTTTTTGACCCGACAGAAAAATTTTCAATACTATTTTGGCTCATGTTCTTGCCAATTAAAGGTACTAACAGCATTCCTTATCACAACAGAGATTCCTATTTCCAAATGCTACCTAATCTGTTGAAGGAAAACTATGGATCTGTGCATTTGACTTCAGTTTTCTAGTCCTCTCTAGCTATTTTATTTTAGTCATAACAGGATTAATACATTTTTGTGAGATAAATAGGGTATGAAGGAGCTTTAAGAGGTGTTAGTGTGCAATTTCTTTTTTATTTTCTGTGCCTGCTCTACAAGAAGCTAAGCAGAGAGTCTTTCTTTTTTGTAGGGTTGTGTTTAATAGAAAGTGGTTGCCTCTAAATGCATTGTATTCATACAATAATCTAGACTCTGGCACAACTATACTATTTGCTGCTCCTTGGAATGTAACTCTTCATAAGACTCAATTTCAGAAGTTGCCCTAACTCCTCCAGAACATCAGTAATTAATTTTAGAATCCTCAGGAATCAACAGAGGGGTGGGTGCCAGTTAAAAGCAGGGACATGATGGTTGTCCAGTGTTCTTCATGGGGAAGACCCATGGATGTTTTTACCTTTGCATGGAACAGCCTCAAGCCTCCTTTGCTAAGGAGCTTGCAGGAGTGGGTTCTTGATTATACTAAGTAAGATGCATCACAGCAGTGATGGTTTATTTATCTCACTCTGAATCCCAAGTTTCCTGGAGATAAAAGGATGAGAAGGTTTTCTGATATTGATGGAAAATGACAAGAACTTTGAAAGTCAGGAAGAACTAATCATCGAGTGACCTATTTGATGCTCTTGTTCATCAAATGGTCAACTAATAGGGCTTGAATACAATTGTCTATTAAATTGAAAGCCATTTTAACATTTTCATTTTAACAGATGAGGAATAGTAAAACTTAAGTGTTCAAAAAAATTCAGCTCTGAATTAGGTTCCATAATGAGTGAGATGGAATTATCTCGCATTGTCATTCCAAAGCGTGAGAAGGGAATTTGTCTGCTGTTTCTGGTTCACATCCATCTGCCTTAGTATTCATACATTTAGCAGAAGAAGCAGGAGGTGATACCTAACAAGAACTCCCACAGATTCAGGCTAAAAGCAGCTTTTCTAACAGCAAAGGAGATGAAGGGGGTCCGATTCCTTTCTCTGTCCTCTTTGAGTGCAACTTCACCAGCTCATGCAGCAGGGCCATGCTGCAGTCGTCACACACTGTGATAGCTTCAGAAGATGGATACACGTTCAGAGAAAGAGTATGCTTTGTAGCCTCTTGTCTTCTGACATACAGCCAGTGGCAATCTGTCCTTTAATAAGGTCCAGTATTGTTCTGCTCTTTAACCAAGATACAGATGGATGTAAACAGCCAGTGGCTTTTCCTTTTGATTAAGGTCATTACTACCTGTTCAGTTCGTTCTCGTCTGTTTGTTGGAAACCAGGCAAGGACAGTGGTTGTACCACTATGGAGAATATAAGGTTATAAAACATCAGAACTTTGTGTAATGATTTGTAATGGCATTTTTCTCTTCCTTTCTTGTAAGGCAGTAGTGTTCAAGCCTGAGGACACATTGTACCAATGAAGACCAGGAAAATTTCTACATTTTTTCTGAGTATGTTTTATATGTTGAAATGCCGTACCCTGCTCAGGCTTGTATTTTAGTCACAGTTAGTATTTCAGTTCTGGAGTTTAATATTTGCTTTCCAGTTTTCTGGAAATATTTGATTTCCAGTTTTTCTGGAAACACCTTTTTTTCGAGTTGTCTTTGAGCTCCTACCTGAAACCTTGAAGTAGGTGTTATCTAATACACTACCTACAGCCAACAGTGAGGGACACAAACCTCTAGGGGATGACTTAGACTTGCAGATCACAAAATCTGAATTTTCAGTCATTTCGACAATGGCATTGCTTCCCTGCTCTGCCACTCTCAGATCTCCTAAATCTTTCTTTTTCTCCATGTCAGACTAACTCTTATTTTCAGATCGCTCCCTGCACCAGTCCTTGATGTTCCCCTCCCTTTCCCCTAGGAGAAAATCTGCCTTGTGTCTGACTCACTGCCATGTTTAGCCCCCTCATGCTGTTGAGTGTTTGTCCCACAGAGCCAAGATTGTTTCCTCACCCCACCCCTTGATTTGTGACTGTACTCAATCTATTCCTTGTACTCAACCTCAATCTCAGAGATTTTTCTATACCTCTTTGAAGATTACCCATCATTTACAGTCATAATTAATGATAAAATATGCATTACTAGGAGACAAAACTCTTAAGTGCTGTTTCATACTGACTGTATCTCAGTTTTCAGGTTTCTCCTGCAAGTCCAAGCAAGCAACTCAGTCAGCTCAAATTATTTAATATTGTATATATTGTTCTTTGCCTCGGTTTGCCTTATTTGACAACCATTCTTCAGGTTCATTTATACGAATATTTCAGTAGTGCCAAGTTCTCTTGAAAACTCAGTACACTTCAGTGAAGTATTTTTGGGTATGTGTCTGTGCATGTGTGAATATATATATAAAAATATTATATATACTCCTGTACACATATTTACCCCTCCATTACGTTAAGGTTTTTTGTATCTCCTTGTCTAAGGTAACTGGTGAAGATATTCAGGGTAAATTGAGCAGTTGAAAAAACATTGTTTCAGAGTGATTACTGATATATGTCAAATAGCTTACGTGGTGACTAATATTTTAAAATTAGTCATTATTACTTAATGAGGATCTCTAGTGAGAAATGGCCAGAAATGACCAATATCCATTATGTTTGTTAAGTTGCAGGCTCTTATATGTTATATTAGCAGAAAAAGCTGCAAACTAGAACACAGTCTTCATTACAGAAATTATTTTCTTTTTTGTTTCCCCCCAGATAACCCTTCCCAGTTATTATTTGGGTAAAATTTTCAGTACTAGGAGCAAGCTGCTTTGTTTCTTTCTAAAAGGCACGGTTTGGTACTCGCTGACAGTGGATCACGGGGCTTTGGGAATTTTTGCAGATTGGGTTGTTATGGTTGGAAAGGACAAAGGAACATCTTTCTCTACACAAAGTTTGGGCTTCAGTGAGAATTCTGGCTTACTAGGAACGTCTCTAAGATGTCCTATGGATTTAAGGTTTTTGTGGTACCTTCACAATACTGCACGCTACTGTACAACTGCTAGCACATCACTCAAGGTCCTTGACAGGAGGCAAATCTGGGTTTGCAAGAAAGCCCTCAAGGTGGCAAGGCAGAACTGCCCTCCGTGTTTCCTTCCCTTTTATTACTCATTCATGCTGTTGCAAACTTTTTACAGAAACAAGGCCCTTTGCATAGCATCACTTATCTTCAAAAAAAGATTCTGTTGAATCAATGTCATCCTTTTTGTTTTCTGTCTCCTCCTTTCATATTCCTTGCTCAAGTGTTGGCTTACTTAACTCAGAGTTAAGTGGATTCAGTCGAAACTCAGCTCCTTTTGTATATCACCTTGCAATCTAAGGAAAAGACTTGTTTTAAAAGAATCAGTCTATTAGTTTTGCATTCATGAACAGTCTTACCTGCAGGCACGAAGTGAGGTTTGCTTTTTTCCTGTGGTTAGTCTCTGGTTCACAATATTTATGTGCCATATTTTGATGCTACCTGATAACAATTGCCAGTGTAAATTAAAGTAGCCACGAGGTAGTGAATTTGACATCCACTGCCTGTGTCCCCAAGGGACCACCCCAGAAGTGAGACTAATTGGGTGCTCAGTGTCTGAAAACATTTGCTTTCACTGGCCCTGCCCCTTACACAAAAGCTCAGGAGGGAATGTTTAAAAATTTCCTTATGTCAAAGGCATCATTTGGTGGGTAGCTGAGGTAGGTTTTGAAGTGCATAATACCACTGGAGCTGGTGCAAAGCATGTGGAACAGATCCAAAATTAGCCCACAGACCTTAACTGCGTGATGACTCAGGTAATACTCCTTGCAGCTGAGGTTTTTCTCCTCCTCCTCCCTCCATTTACTTAAAAAAAATATATACTCCATATTTTTATTTATTTACCAAACCCTAGTTGCTTGCATTGGGCCATTTCAGGATCTACTTTATCTGATTTAGATTTTTATTTAATTTTTATTTCTGTTTTTCTGGGCAGGTGTCTAAACAGCATGTTGGTTCTGAGCTGGGGTGGACATGTAGTAGTGAAATTAAAGACTTACACCTGGCTTCTCTTTTAGAAGATCTTTTAGAAGGTCTTCACCTTGCAATGATACAGAAGATGTATTTGTGTCTTTGCCCTTTAATAGACAGACCTACCTCACCTCACAGTATTTTCTAATCTGAGCATCTGGACTACAGCTTGCAAATGAACTAAGTAACACTTAATTTCTCCCAAAAAATATAAACATATGGATTGTTTTTACAAATAAACATTGAAAAGTAATAATGGTTTATATCATTAGAGATGTTTTCATAGCACTGGAACTCTCCATCAGGTTTGACAACTTACACATAAAATATTTTTAAGTTTAAAGAAATTCAGTTTAGTTTTACTTACAATATAGACTTTTCTCTATTAAATAAATGAAATAAAATAATCTTAGTTTCAAACTTTTAAACCGACCGTTCTGGAAAGCTGGGTGAAAATTACATGATGAGACATAATTTTCCTGGCAAATATTTTTTTTCAATGAATCGTCACTTTCTAACGAAACAGAAGCATTTTGAAAAATTCCCAGGTTGATGCTTTCTTGATCAACCTGCCTCACAATTATGTGTAAGGTGTATGTTTTTGAAGCCATCTCTCAATGACCAGGATCTCCAAATTCCCCTTTGTGTAGTCAATAGGCATCAAGATATCGCATCCATATTGTGACACCTCTACACTGGAGATATCATGATACCATCTCATCCCATAACACCTTCTAAGTCTGATACCTGCTATACTTGGGCCATTTCTTTGGGCCTCCCCCTCTTTTTTAAAGATGCTGGTTTTCCTCTCTGAACTCCAACAGTTTTATGGCTTCCCACAAAACTCTTTTTCCTCACATTGCTGGTCTAGCTAACAAAATCAAGACAAGTCATAGATTTCCCAATGTCCTGTGGAAGGAATTTAGTCAAATATAATGTACTTTCCCATGTCCACATGCTGATATGCATGTAAAATTCTTGTCTCTTAAACACCCTTCTGCAGGATCTTGGTGACATGATGACTAAGCTCATTTGAGGATTTACTCATTAGATGTTGCATGCCAGGGATTTTCATGGATATGAGTCACCAGAAAATCTTGTAGTTACTGGGTCTGTGACTTGTCAATAACGAGTAGCTGGCCCTGGGACAGAAGGAGAAATCTTGAAACTCATCCAGGTCTTTAGATTTAGGTTTCAAACTGGTATTCATGGTCACTTTCGCATCTTGGGCAAACTTATTTATCTTTCCAAGTAATCGCAGCTGAGAAGGTGTTGTTTCTTCTTTTTAAGTAATTTCTTTCTTCAGAGAACACTGACAATCGCACTGGAGCAGTTAATATATTACATGTTGACAGCCAATAATAGTCCTATCTGTTGGATATCAGTGGAGGAAAGTGAATGAGTTTGTTAACTCTCTGAAATTGAAAAGCGAGTCACATCAAGAACATTTGTGTTTCTTGGTAGTATTTAACTTCCAAGGCATGCTGCGATGCCATGAGACAAGAACACTCTCACTGTGCAATTGTTACCAAATGATAAATTGTCTACACCTGGTGAGCTAACACAATCCTTCTTCTCCAAGACTACTGACCTATGGAACTGAACAATACCCATTGTGTAAGAAGGAGAACTGGAAGCTCACCAGCCCCAGTGCCCTGCCAACTCAGCCAGGTCACCTGGAACACTGGGGTCTCTGACCACCAGGGACCACCAGAGACTCTGGTGGACGGAAGAACGCATGCGTAAAGGGGAGGGAAAACATGTTAATGATTTCAGAGAAATTATTATCATATGTATGTTTAGTCTGGGACAACCAATGAATATTGAACACATATAAACAGGAACTTTCTGTACTCAGCATGCATGGATTTGGGAGGAGCTATTCCCCCATGTATCTGGCCAAATATAGAATGCCTGCTTCTTAATGCTACATTGGTATTAAGGAGGTTTTTTTTATTTTAGCAAACTTTTGGTAACACAATGAACAAGTTATGCGAGAGCCTGAAGTATGAAAGAAAAAGCCTAGGATAACAGAAGTAATCTTATAGAAAGCCCCATCATCTACTGAATGTTGTCTGCTCATGGATGTTGATAGAGTGTTTTGAGGGACACCAGAGACCCATTTCTGGCTTGCTAGGCTTTTTAAAAATAGAATTGTATGACAATACAATTGTATGAACAAGGAGTATCCAAAATATTTACTGCAAAAGAGATTCAGCTGCCAAAGATGATTTTTTGCTGTTATGGTACTCTCAGGTGATTGAGAAGGGCCTGGGAATAAGCACATTTTTCACGTCTTCCACTCCACAGTCAGCCTGTGGGCAGCATGTCCAAGTGCACCCGATGGCCTCCAGACAGCACAAGCCCATCTGTCACATATCAGACAGACTCAAGGAAAGCAGTTCTTGCCTGGGTTTGGGACTGCACTGACAGGTTTGTTGTCTGCATACACAGCCGATCTAGCCCTGAGAGTGGCCTTGGGCACTCTTGAGGAGGCAGCCCACTGGTATTCACCAAACCCAAATCAGGATTTGTGCTGCTCTTTCGCAGCTGGGGAGGTACAGAGGGCTGATTTTGGTACTTACGATTCAGAAAGTATAAGCTACATGCTCTCAGTGACGTAAGGAATCTCGGAGGCTATCACCCTGGGAAACATCTACTACCACCTTTGTGCACTGGCTTGTCTCTTTACATGAAATGTGGCTTCAGGCACGTGGAAGCATCTCCAGAATAATGGATAGATGCCATGGCATTCTTTGGGTTGAACCAAGCACCTTTTGGAGTGGAATCCACCCCAACTGTGGGTTTGTGTCCATATATATCACTGTATATCTCATATGTATTTCTTTTCAAGCAACAGATTATCAGAGAGGCAATTTGCTCTTCAGCTAAGTAAGAAATTTCTAAAAATCTTTTCATACAGTAAATATGCTTCTGAAAATTCCAGCATGTGCAAAATTTCCTCCTTATTTTCTTCCCAGAATGGCTGCTAATCAGATGAAGCGAGTAAAAATTAATATAAAGCATATTTGGACTTGCTTCCCTGCCATCATAGCTGGCCCTTACGAAAAAGAGCAAAAAACAACCCAACCAAACAAGAAAAACAAAAAATGGGCACAGGTAACACAATTGCAAAGATTGGACAATTTTAAGGAAAATTAAAAGAAGAGGCCAAATGGAACAGATGTCAGGTTTTCTCTGCAACTGCAATGACAGTATTTTTGTCATCTCATCAATAAAAACTTTTTAAGGGAGAAAAGGAAATCATCATGGTACTAAGGACTGAAGGGACTGTGAGAGAGAAAATTCATAAATAGATGAAATAATGATCCACATGCAGACTTCCTGCCACCAATGATATTTTACATCTCTATAAGCAAATAGATACAATGGTATGTAAATTAGGAGACAGTTAGTACAAACTGGTAAGTTAGTTCTGAAAAACGCAGCTGAAAAAAGTGGTTTACTCTCTTTGGTAGAGTTACATGGAAGGCCCAGTTGACTCTCCCATGGAAAACCTCAGCTGATTCTCACAGGGCCCATGCAGACATTGTAGAATGGAATCGCATTCCATGGAATATATGAAAAGAGGGAGCGGGGAGAAGATGTGCAAGGATTTATTGATAAAGCACAGATAAAGTCCAGCCCTTCTGCAAAGGACATCTGTAAAGTGTCCCATCACTGTGCACTGACTTTAGCACCGGTTCCAAGAGCACCTCCGAGCACCGCTGTACCGCAGTGAAGTTTGTTCAAAACAGAGAGGAGCCCAGGGCCTTTCAAAATCCACCTACACACAATCAGTTTGATGAGGAATAAAAACATAGTCTCCCTGTAATTGAAACTGGGTGTGGTTAGAGCAAACCTCATTACTGAGGAGGGACTGGTGAGGAGCTGGCAAAGCACCGTGTTGGGATGCATGAGGGGTACCTGAGGAACGGGTGGGCTGCTCAGAGTAGGCAGTAGGGACCATGGGAGGCTCTTCTCAAGTTATGTGCTGCTGTGGGACTGAAACACAGAAAGATATCCCCCAATAACCAGCACTTCTGCTCTGTATGTTTGAATGGAAAGGTCTGTGGATGGCAGCCCTGCTCTGATGGACTGCCTTACTTACAGTTATGTGCAGCAGGGAATCTTCCCCACTCACATCCCCTAGGGATTTCCTCCTCTGGCTGATGGCTCTATCTGGGCCATCTGTGTGTGAAGGTGAATATATTACATAATAAATTATATGATTTGCATACAGTTGGGTCCAGGTCTCTGCATGTTCAGTCCTGCAGTCGGAAATGGTGAATGGAAGGTTTTATTTCACATCTTAACAAATGACTCTACTGGGCCTATAATCAAGCTAAAAGGCTACAGATCAGAATGTCAGAGACATCAATAGACCTTGAGCTTAGCTGTAGGTTGAAGTAGGAGAGAGCAAGCATCTGCTTGATCTAAGAAAGGCCTAAACTAGAACTGAAAGAAAATCACTTTTTCATGAATGAAAGGTGAACTGGACTATGCCTTAGGGTGGGATCATATACAGGAGGTGGTACTGTCCATAAGGAGGCCAGGAAAGGAGTCATGACTGTCCTATGTCCTCAGAAGCAAAAATCCACAATCACCTTACCATCCTGCACTACTGCCTGGCACCACAGATTCACAGAATATCCACAGCTGAAAGGGACCTACAAGGATCATCAAACCCAACTTTTAAGCAAAGGGCCTTACAGGGATTGAACCCACAACCTTGGTCTTACTAACACCCTGCTCTACCCAACTGAGCCAGTCTCATCTGCTTTTCAACATGGACCAGTCTCCAGCTATATTACACAAGGGAAAAGTGCCCCAAAAAACTGATTTTAGCTTGTTTCCATCAAGTCTGCTTTCTTGGGTTAAATGTCCACATCTTTTTTTTGAGCAATAAAACATTAACACTATCTTTTGGCCTATTCCTGTTGAAATTATTTTTCCCTCTGCAAAGTTCTGTGGCACCATCTCCTTCTTCCACGTTGTTGTGGAGAAGGTTCATGACCTCTTCTTGTAAGAACCTGATTTTCCTCATGTGTCATTTTACTCTCTGCACGGTACTTTTTGTATTCTTCCTTCTTAGAATCATCTGTTGTAGTATTTTTCAGAAACTGTGACAGTTTGTGCTATGTTTCTGTGTGATTGCTGTCTGCTCTAATAATATCTTTCTGTGATAAGGACATATAGCTGGTCTTTCCCTTGAAATCTATTAGCAGGAAGAGCAAACTGCAGAATGTATCATTCACATTTTCAGCAGGTCGGAATTGATTCAAATTTTCTTTTTGTACAATTGTCAAAGTGCTATTTACAATTCAGTACCTAGTAATATTTCTTTGTGGTTTTGTAATGCTTCTTAGAGGGACTTGCTGACTGAAGGAGAAATAATAATATGGTGATTGCAACTATCAGTTGGTTTTGGTATCTTAAGACAGTATTGGATGTTTCAAAGTCACAGAACAGCCGCTTCACAGTTGGGAATCTGATATTTGTAAAGGACACAAACATCCTCCCAGTTTGAGAGTAACATTTCTATATACGCAGGCTGGAGTGGGCCCGTAAAACAGCCCAGTTCTACAGGCTGTTGATTTTAGAGGAAAATACATCATTGGGATGGTGCAGCCCTGGTTCTTCTATTTAGTTTGAGGAATTAAATAACTTGCAATAAAAAGACTATTTCCTTCTGTGAGCACATTTAACCTCTTCCTGTAATATGTATCAGAAAGGTGTTAAAATAGCTAAAGATCTTGAAGTATTTTTCATATTTCAAGTCAGTTAAAGAAATTTTAAATACACTACAGAAGTTAAAGATATAATACATAAATACATATTACTGTATACAAAAAGGGGCAAGTAAAGGTCTATTTTCTACTTCTTTTGCATAGAAGTGTCACAGTCATCATCAATCAGACTTTGAGAGCACTTGGAGAGCAAGGTAACTGGATTTGCCTGGACTTACCTTTTTGTTGCATTTGTGAAAATTGGAAGTGCCTCAGCTTTGATTTGTATTTCACGTTGCTTGTCAGTTTGTGAAGAAACATCTGTGTTATCTGTGTATTGCAGAAAGCCTGCAAAAAACCTGCACTCCAGCTGCTCATTATGTCTATGCTAAAAAAGCACATAAACATTTTAAATTGGAGCACTTTCATTTTAAAAAATGTAGTACTACTATTTCAGTAATTTTGCATTTTTTTCCTTTACTTGTGGAGATCAAAAAGTACTGTCTGCTGCTAAAATTTTAACTTTCTTTCCTTTGTGTTCAACAGTCTCTAATTTTTACCAAGGAATTATTAAATCATTTACAGAAGTTTTCTACCAAAAGCTCCTGAGCTTTGTTATTTTATGTGGCTTCTATTTTATTCTTACCTCCTATTCCACAAAAAGATTCCAGATGCATTTATTTTCCAGCACTTAATTACCACCAAAGATCAGATGTTTGGCTGATTCATAGACAAACTTAGAGCCTTCCTCACGGCTTTGGTTTTTCAAGTAGGAACTAGCTTCCTGATTTCACCTTCTTCCCTCTTGTGATCTGATTCTCTTTATGAGTAAGGGCTTCATCTCACTTCATTCTTACATGACTGCAAGATTTTTCACTGTAGGTAAGGCTGGGTTTTACTTTTTTATATATATACATTTTTATATATGTATATATATATATATATTTATATACACACAGAGAAATTTTTATAAAAATATATTATTGAATTGAGTTCTCTATAGCATTTTTAAAAATTATTCTCCTTTTTCTATTAAGGTGGTGTGGTAAAAAAATATAGCAATGCTTATAACTGACTGTGGCAATATTTGTTCAGAGAATTCATTTCAGCGAAGGGCACTGCNTGGACTATGCCTTAGGGTGGGATCATATACAGGAGGTGGTACTGTCCATAAGGAGGCCAGGAAAGGAGTCATGACTGTCCTATGTCCTCAGAAGCAAAAATCCACAATCACCTTACCATCCTGCACTACTGCCTGGCACCACAGATTCACAGAATATCCACAGCTGAAAGGGACCTACAAGGATCATCAAACCCAACTTTTAAGCAAAGGGCCTTACAGGGATTGAACCCACAACCTTGGTCTTACTAACACCCTGCTCTACCCAACTGAGCCAGTCTCATCTGCTTTTCAACATGGACCAGTCTCCAGCTATATTACACAAGGGAAAAGTGCCCCAAAAAACTGATTTTAGCTTGTTTCCATCAAGTCTGCTTTCTTGGGTTAAATGTCCACATCTTTTTTTTGAGCAATAAAACATTAACACTATCTTTTGGCCTATTCCTGTTGAAATTATTTTTCCCTCTGCAAAGTTCTGTGGCACCATCTCCTTCTTCCACGTTGTTGTGGAGAAGGTTCATGACCTCTTCTTGTAAGAACCTGATTTTCCTCATGTGTCATTTTACTCTCTGCACGGTACTTTTTGTATTCTTCCTTCTTAGAATCATCTGTTGTAGTATTTTTCAGAAACTGTGACAGTTTGTGCTATGTTTCTGTGTGATTGCTGTCTGCTCTAATAATATCTTTCTGTGATAAGGACATATAGCTGGTCTTTCCCTTGAAATCTATTAGCAGGAAGAGCAAACTGCAGAATGTATCATTCACATTTTCAGCAGGTCGGAATTGATTCAAATTTTCTTTTTGTACAATTGTCAAAGTGCTATTTACAATTCAGTACCTAGTAATATTTCTTTGTGGTTTTGTAATGCTTCTTAGAGGGACTTGCTGACTGAAGGAGAAATAATAATATGGTGATTGCAACTATCAGTTGGTTTTGGTATCTTAAGACAGTATTGGATGTTTCAAAGTCACAGAACAGCCGCTTCACAGTTGGGAATCTGATATTTGTAAAGGACACAAACATCCTCCCAGTTTGAGAGTAACATTTCTATATACGCAGGCTGGAGTGGGCCCGTAAAACAGCCCAGTTCTACAGGCTGTTGATTTTAGAGGAAAATACATCATTGGGATGGTGCAGCCCTGGTTCTTCTATTTAGTTTGAGGAATTAAATAACTTGCAATAAAAAGACTATTTCCTTCTGTGAGCACATTTAACCTCTTCCTGTAATATGTATCAGAAAGGTGTTAAAATAGCTAAAGATCTTGAAGTATTTTTCATATTTCAAGTCAGTTAAAGAAATTTTAAATACACTACAGAAGTTAAAGATATAATACATAAATACATATTACTGTATACAAAAAGGGGCAAGTAAAGGTCTATTTTCTACTTCTTTTGCATAGAAGTGTCACAGTCATCATCAATCAGACTTTGAGAGCACTTGGAGAGCAAGGTAACTGGATTTGCCTGGACTTACCTTTTTGTTGCATTTGTGAAAATTGGAAGTGCCTCAGCTTTGATTTGTATTTCACGTTGCTTGTCAGTTTGTGAAGAAACATCTGTGTTATCTGTGTATTGCAGAAAGCCTGCAAAAAACCTGCACTCCAGCTGCTCATTATGTCTATGCTAAAAAAGCACATAAACATTTTAAATTGGAGCACTTTCATTTTAAAAAATGTAGTACTACTATTTCAGTAATTTTGCATTTTTTTCCTTTACTTGTGGAGATCAAAAAGTACTGTCTGCTGCTAAAATTTTAACTTTCTTTCCTTTGTGTTCAACAGTCTCTAATTTTTACCAAGGAATTATTAAATCATTTACAGAAGTTTTCTACCAAAAGCTCCTGAGCTTTGTTATTTTATGTGGCTTCTATTTTATTCTTACCTCCTATTCCACAAAAAGATTCCAGATGCATTTATTTTCCAGCACTTAATTACCACCAAAGATCAGATGTTTGGCTGATTCATAGACAAACTTAGAGCCTTCCTCACGGCTTTGGTTTTTCAAGTAGGAACTAGCTTCCTGATTTCACCTTCTTCCCTCTTGTGATCTGATTCTCTTTATGAGTAAGGGCTTCATCTCACTTCATTCTTACATGACTGCAAGATTTTTCACTGTAGGTAAGGCTGGGTTTTACTTTTNGAAGGGCACTGCTATCCTTTGCACTGTAACTTAAAAATTGCTGACTAGATAAAATTTTATAACAAGCACATAAGAAACTGCAGTTTTTCAACTGTTTCCATTTTTTTCCAGTTTTTCATATTCTTTTCAAATGTTGTTCAAAGCTTACATTTTGCTGCTGTTAGAAAAGTAAGTAAGTGCTGTGTTATCTCCAAAGGAAATCTGGGGTAAAATGGCTTTTTAAAAGATCACTGCCTGCATGGAAGGGTTGAATAGTGTTTCTTCTGATCAGACACCCTGATTATTTATTCTTAAATAATGAGCTTTCAAAGTGATAATCTGCAAAGGGTCTTTGATAATTTGAAATATATAGTGCCTCTACTAAATTTGTATACACAGTTATGCAGAAAAGGAAAAAAAAAGCAGAAAAGCAGTTTCTCCAGAAACTGGAGAATGCAGTGAAATATACAGCAGCATACATACCTTCCATCCCACAGGACAAAACGGGGTAAACCTTACAGGGTAATCTCTAAACCTTGTTGCTGTAATGGCTGTATTTATACCTTACTTGTTTTTACCTTATTGCTGTTGCTCAGAGGTTTCTCTCCTACCTATCAGACATTCAAGGTTATTCCTAACAAGCTTATACAGAATTCCTGACGGTACTGTGTAGGTATCAATTTTTTTTTAATATCACTTTGCAGGAGGTTTGTTGGTTGGGGTTTGGATTTTGGTGTTGGTTTGTT
>VXAZ01008291.1:34462-64910 GCA_013399875.1 Gymnorhina tibicen | reverse complement strand
CTTTGATAATTTGAAATATATAGTGCCTCTACTAAATTTGTATACACAGTTATGCAGAAAAGGAAAAAAAAAAGCAGAAAAGCAGTTTCTCCAGAAACTGGAGAATGCAGTGAAATATACAGCAGCATACATACCTTCCATCCCACAGGACAAAACGGGGTAAACCTTACAGGGTAATCTCTAAACCTTGTTGCTGTAATGGCTGTATTTATACCTTACTTGTTTTTACCTTATTGCTGTTGCTCAGAGGTTTCTCTCCTACCTATCAGACATTCAAGGTTATTCCTAACAAGCTTATACAGAATTCCTGACGGTACTGTGTAGGTATCAATTTTTTTTTAATATCACTTTGCAGGAGGTTTGTTGGTTGGGGTTTGGATTTTGGTGTTGGTTTGTTNNNNGAGGTTTGTTGTTTGGGGTTTTGATTTTGGTGTTGGTTTTTTTTTTTTTTTTTTTAACTGCAACAGACTTTTCAGACTTCAGCAGAACCATGAGTTAATTACAGTTATTATTGTTGATAAGTGAAATAGAGCATAGTTGGAACGTCTCAGTCTTCTGTAGGCGGCATAAATGTCTTTTGGTCTGGTGATTTTCATATCCAGAAACTCTCACTTTAAGTAAGGGGTGGAGTGCTTTATGGCAGTTTTGTATTTGTTGTAACAAGAAAAAGATACATAAGCTCTCTCTTCAACACGCAGGATCAGCCATTTAAACACTAATGCTTTTCTTTCTTCATTCAAAGCATTTTTACCTTGTATTTTTCAAGTAAAAATAAAATAAAGTAAATGAAGAACAATTGTGTATCCAGTTCCTAAGGAGTGTCAAAGCTTTTTCTTTGAAGAGGTAGCTTAAACTAGACAAATCAAAAAAAAGTTTCACAGTCTGATTCTGGATATAAAAATGCCTGGCATTCTCAGAAGATTATGCTTCTCACTTTATTCAAACTAGCAACTGGCAAACCTCTCTGAGTTTTATAATGGCTGTAAAGTTTGGTCCTGCTCTGAATTTTGAGAGTGTTAGCTGACACCTCTCCAAATTACATAGCTATCCT
Source organism: Gymnorhina tibicen (assembly GCA_013399875.1). NCBI lineage: Eukaryota > Metazoa > Chordata > Aves > Passeriformes > Artamidae > Gymnorhina > Gymnorhina tibicen. The sequence goes on along the minus strand of VXAZ01008291.1, from coordinate 63,859 downwards.
TGACTCCTGCAGTTTTCCTCTTGTGCTCAACAGTCCTTCCCTGGAACAAATTCCCCCTTTTCTGTCCCTTCATCTCTGTTCCCTCCCACCCAACCCTTTCTGCCACGTGTTACAGATCTTCTGTGTCACACTGTCCCTTCCTGCAAGCATCCTCTCTTCACACTGTCATTAGCTGACTTACTTTCTCCTTTCAAAAGAACCATCTTCCCTCTGCTGTCTGTGGAGATTCGCTTTCAGAGTGCCAAGGTTTTAGCCAGGAGAATTGTGACAGTGGTGTTTTCATGGGCCTCATCTGAAACAATGTTTTCCAAGGGTTTCAGAATTTCAGCACAGATGTTCAGAAAGGAATCAGAAAGTTGGATGTCAGGCACATTTCTTATGGTAGCAGTAGCATTTTGCCCTTCCTACTTTTTATATAAACAATTTTCCTCCAGTAGCGTGTTTTTCATACCCAGATAAATTAAATCTTTACGACACAATGGGAGGTTTTATTTTATCCTTTTTGCTTACTGTGTAACTCAGATGAACTTCCCTTGGTAATATTTCTGATACCTTTTCTTCTCTGTCACTGCTGAAAAAAATACGTGTCTATCGATAGGCATCAGTCAAAAAAATTACTTTCTCCTACCTAAAATGGTAACAATTGGACATCTGTGGATTTGTACATCTAGATGAGAAATCCAAATGTTAAATTAATGTATTAACAATGTTTATAGTTTTATTACCCTGTAATTATATCATGCCCTCTGATTGTTTTTCTTTTCATCCCTGTCTATAAAATGTAGTTGCCTGAACCTGTTGTGAATGTCTACACTTCTAGTGTCAGTCCTAGTGATGTTTTGCCAGGTTCAGTGGAAGAAAAGGCAGTTGTAGGGATGGAATTGTTATTCTGGAGGATGTTAATGCCTGCCAGCTATCAGATGGTGAACTAGAGACAGCTGGAGACTTGATTTGGCCCAGTAGCTATGTTTGGCATCCTTTCTGCCAGAAGGCTGAGTGGAAGGGGTCATTAAATGCTGCCTTGAATAGTGGTGTCTGGGAAGTTACAGCAAGGCTAAGCTGTGTGGTGTCAGGGATTTAACTGATTGCAATAACACGGGGAGAAGGGAATTGTCAGCGTCTTCTTAAACGCAGAGTCTTCCGAGCGCACCGTTGACTGAGATTTAGTGCTGTTGTTCTCTTTCTGTTAGATTCCAGGAAAAAAATTTCTGTATGTATCTATATTTTTTCATCTTCCTAGTTGAAATAACCCTGCAGAAGTCAGCATATTGGCTAATCATGGAAGATTAAGATGAAACATTATCATTGTTTGATCGCAGCAAGGAAGTCCTTCTGATTGCTTGGTGACAACCGAGACTGGGCTTGACTTTGTTCATACCTGTGGTGCAATTGCTATTTCATTATAGAACTCTATTTTCATGACGTGGAAGATATTTTGTACTAGTTATTCCTTATTTGTTAATTTTAAATACCAACATGCATTTTATTTTTATTTTCTGACTGAAATTAAATATTAATAAATATTAAAATATAGGTTATTCACTAATTACACTGGATGAGAGTCTGAGTTCTCTCTGCTGGTTTGGACAGCAGTTTCTGCAATGAATGTGGCAAAGAGCTTCATGGAAAACAATCCCATCATTCACGTAATTTCACAGAGGCAAAGAAGTATTTTGCCGTTGCTACATCTATCTGCTTCAACTGTCTGTGGGATGGAAAATGGGAGGGGTTTGGCACCCAAACAAATCTATGGTAATTTTTAGGAGGACTACAAAGCAATGTTTTCTGTTGAAAATAAATGCAGGATAGGGCCAATGAAATAACAGAGAGATATCTCAAGCTGCAAGACTTTTAATGATTATTTGTAAGCAACACTTTGCTTTTGTATTTCACCTGATAATCTCTGAAGTGTTTATGGGTAAGTTTTATAACTCGTCCTATCTGGTTCACAGAAGATGTGCAAAGCACTGTCCCACCAGATACACTTGTCTCCAGTGAGGACAACTGCCTCCAAGTGGGCCATTTAACAGAGCTAGAAGGTAAATCTCTGAGTTCTGGTTGAAGTAGTATGACAATCCTGCAGTTGGAGCATACTTAGCTTTCTGGATTGAACATGATATTAGAATTCAGCAGTGGAAACTACAGAAAAACATGTAAACAGATAAAATTCCTCCTCTTCAGCTTCCGTTCACTTAAGGTGTTTTCAACACCTTAGTTATCGGCTAATTTTTCTACTAGTGCTCCTGAAACCACCTTATCATCAGCTGATTTCCATTTTAAGGGAGCCTGGGTCTGAACTTAGTGGAAGATCCTGACTCACTGGAGAACTGGAGAGAGTTCTAGCTAAAGACTGGAAAGGGGTCATCTGATATATTCCCATAAGCCTGAATTGGTGTTGCTTAACTGAAGGAGCTGCAGCTCAAGCTGTCAGTCAGTTTTGGCTTATTGTAGATGAAATAGGTCATCTGCACTCTGTTGGTGACAGAACCATCACCTCCAATTCTTACAGCTGATCAGTGTGCTTTTCCTGATGCCTTTCAGGAATTATCCACTTGAAATTTAGGAATGGCAGAAATCAAATGTTGAGCATTGGGCAAAACTTCTGTTGAGAACTCGGCCATGGATGTAGAGGGGTGGTTAGGAAGGATTGATAAACTGGTGCATAAACTACATTGGGGAGGGAGGCCACATTTTTTTCTTTTCTTTTACCCCCTTTTTCCAAGACAGTCCATTAGAGTCTCTCTAGCTAGGACACAATGCAGAGAAATATCAAGATGTGTGTAGCTATTTGTTGTCTACAGAAGACTCAGCTCTGACCTTCACGCAAATGGCAGAACTGCACAGATATTAAAGGTAAAATTTCCACTGCTACCTGTGGGGATTTTACCACGGGAAAGAGAACAGGTCTGGGCCCAGCATGTGAGGTTGGTCTGTGTTTGCCAGGGGTTCTGTTGACACTGAAGTTCCTAAAGAGAGATAACCATTATGATGGCCAACTGATACTTAACAGTGTCCTGTCTGGGCTTGCCCAGATGCATGATTCACTTGAAATGCTTTTTACTTTGAGTCAATTGTATGGCTTCTGGCACTGAAATTTTTAGCAGAGAGATACATTTGCTGATTTTGAGATCTTTTGAACATGCAAGTAATGCGTCAGGTTTTGGGGTCACAAACATAATCTTGGCTTGCCATGATGGTGCAAATTTTCACTGTCATCTTAGAGGTGTTCTTCTTCATCCTTTGACCCTGTGTGTAATGAACTTGAAACCAAACATGGTAACTTTAAGTGGTGCAGGCTGAGGTTCAGGAAGCTGCTGCTGCCTTGGCACCTCTACTCTTCCTCCGACAGTGCTCCACTCATTATTGTGGAATTTCCTCTCTTTCCTCTCTTATAGATATAATTCTTGGCCTCAGACACATCTACACATTTTGCATGGGAGTTATTGTGTTTGCTCCCGTTGGACTACTCGTATAAATTTAGAGAAATGCATGTGGTAAGGGCTCTGAGTCCCTGAAATCCTCTTACAAGGATGGCCACATTACCTTACTAATCAGAACAGCTTGAGAGCTGCCAAACAGTGTGGCTGATGTACCATTACTTAGATTTTCAAAGCACTGGATTTAGAGAGGTTCCTTCCTGGAAAATTAAACAGATAAAAGGGAATAAACAGATTAAAAAGAATAATGTGGGCAGACTTCACTACACAACTGGGATATTATGCAGTCTGGTTGATTCTTTGATCCGCCTATCAATTGCCATGTTAAATACTATTTATGCTGAGGACTAATACGAGAGATCTCCTATTTATTCCTTTGCTGTTTCAAAGTGTGGAATGATTGCTCAATTAGTACCTTGGTTTGCAGGACCATAGTCATAACATAGCTTTTGTCAGACTTAACATATTAAGGACAAGAAACATGTGTTAATTAGATATGAAGTGTATATGTAAAAGGGCCGTAATTCTGGTATTTTCTTTTCCCCAAAACCCAACCCCCAAATTTCATACACATTTATGTATAACAATGAATGGATGAATTAACGTGAATGAAACACGTATTTATAAGCTAATTTAACATGATTTTATTGCAATACAAATTTTTAAAATAATGTCAGCTGCATACAAGTTTCTCCATTTTTAAAATCTTGGATAGGATTTTCTAGTACAATCCCCTTCGTGGTGTAACAAGCAAGAAAGAATCTGCCTTTCAACTCTTATATTCCGAATGTGGTTCTAGACCCTGAACTTTGAATTTATTTGCTCATGAGATTTTACTCATGCAAAAGTTTCACTTGAAATAAGTAAATGCTTAAGTGACTAAGGATTGTCCACATGGGATCAGCTTTACAGGACTGAAATTTTACTGTGTGCTAGGTGAAAAACAAGACAAAACCAAACAAAAAACCAAACAAAAAAACCAAACAAAGAACCAAACAAAAAAACAAAATAAAACCAAACAAAAAAACAAAACAAAACAAAACATTTTGAGACCAGTTTGCCGTATATCAAATGGCTGGCTAAAATCTCTTCTCCATAAATGAAGACGTGCCTCCATAGTCATTAACTAGCTTTTTAAAAAAGTATTTGGGGAGAGGACGAAGAGGAGAATAGCCACTAAACAAAGCTCACTTTAAAATACACAAGCACACTATCTTTATGCATTCAAATCTTGAGCCAAAATTAACTGAAGCCTACATCAAGATTCACATTTTCTTGAATGGATTTTTCTCAGATTTATCAGTGGAAAAAATTTTTAGAAGTCTAGCAAATTATGCAAATGGAGCCCAAGCTGTACTGCTGTAACTGTAGTGGTAATCACTGCGTCCCCAGAATCTCCCCGAACAAAAAGGTTTAAGATGCAGTGACAGAAACATAAAGCTGAAAGTCTCTACAAGAGACTGTGCTTGTGTAAATTGCTGTTAAAAGCCTCCATGGCAGCTAATCACACACTGCTTTGGAAAACTTGTTTGACTGATTTCATACAGATTTTTTTGCTGCTAATGAAGTCAATCTCTTCTTTCCCGACATGGAGAGCAATTGATCACTTCATTAAATGCTTTTTTACATAATCTCCCATCTCTGTACTTTTATATCCAAGTTAAACATATCCACTCATCTCACTTTTTATTCCATAGAGCTTGTTTTCCCAGTCTGTTGCCATTCGTATTTTTGGAGTGCAGTGCAATTAATCTCTCTTTCAAAGTCAAATCCAAGAAAGGATACAGCACTTAATCTGTAATGAATATTAGAATAATTAGCTTCTGAGTCTGCTATATACCACTCCTCTGAATAACATCCCAGGATAGGTTCCTTTTTCACTTTCTTTCTAAGGCTTCTATGCTGTGCTCCATCTCATTCTGTATCTGCCATTTTTTCTGAACAAATGCTTATTATATTAATTTGTCAGTTTCAACCAAATTTGACTGAAGAATGCATGAGGATCCATAGTTCTTATGAATTTTGTGAAAATCTGTGTCTGGTAATAGAAAGCTCAGCTATCCTCCTAGATACAGACACCTGACAGGCTGGGTGGTTGGCATGTACACCCTGCCCACTCTGTCATTGCAATTTGCATCTGGCTTCCTCTTACATAGGCATGTGAGGCAAAAAAAGGAGCATAAAGAGAGAGATTTCACAACCATGAGAGTATATTGCAAATATTTTTGGGGGAAGCTGACATTTAGGAAGGGATAGCTGCAGGTGTTGATTCAGAAGAGGCTAAAATATGAGCTAATATTTCATTCGTTCCACCACTGACAGCCATTTGGAGGGGATTTTTGTTTGTTTTGTTTCGCAAGTAGGTTCGGTCATTTGTTAGTTTGTTGTTCAAAGCTTTGACCTGCTGGCTAAGTTTCAGATTGCCATACACTGTAAACCTTATAAGAGTTCCTTCAATTGTGCTACTGGATTTATGGTGTTCATGCCTTCTTCCCAGGTGCAGTTTGCACTTGGAAGTATATAATCTAAATTAAAAAAAAAAAAAAAAGTTGAGGGGATTACCTGGGTAACTGAAATGCAGTATTTAGATGCCCTTGATAGGAAATTTCAGTTGCTATACATTATAGCAAGGAAAGATGGAAAAGAAAAAATGATCACAAAAAGTCACAAAAAATGATCTTCCTATACCTTCACTTTTTCCTGGAGGAAATCTGGACATTTTCTTGGCAGCTGGAGTTTACCTTGCTCATGCTTTTATAAAGTTTGTACTGAAATATTTAACACACAGCATTCCTTTCTTACCCCAGAAGTTATGCTTACTGCATGAAAACTCTTCTGCAATATGAATATGTTAGATCAGTCTGCTGAGACTTCTGTTGCCCTGAGGAGTGGAACCAACTGAGCAGAGACAGAGACTGACAAAATATTCTCACTACTGTTACCATGATCACCTTTAACTCCGAGGTTACCTGTGCACTTGAAGTGTTTTGAAGAGTTTAACTTTGTTGTCTGCAAGGGACAGGTTGTTTGGACACAGAATTTCAGCCTGCAAGCCTCAATATTTCCAGAAGGGATCACATAATTCAAGTGTTAACAGCAAAATAGATTATAAAGTCAACAGTTGCGATAATATCACAGTTTAGTTGATTAGCCTTGACATAAATTAACTACTGGTTCATGTTACTTATATTCTTCCTCATTTTCCATTCTTACCAACCTGATGCTGTACTCATAACTCAGACAAACTATAATAATATAAATGACAAAAATATGAGTAATTCCAACTGTAAATATTAACATATGTGAATGCTGTATATGGCTGCAATATTTGCATTTACAGTGCTTATGCGATATGCCAGAGTAGACAAAAGGTGCACAATTGTTCTATTCATGGCTTAATTTTGGAATAATAATAGAACATTTATTTGAGGTTTTGTGATTTGTATTGTAGAAAATTAAAGCTTTTCCCTAAATACTGTCAGGCAAGACATCAGTTGAAGAGCAAAAGAATAATTTTTTTTGTATGACTTGAAACAGTCCACTTTATTATATTGGGTGCTCAGTGTGGTGCGAAAATATCTGCACTTTTCATGCTCTTTTTAATATCAAAGATAAATTCGAAGCATGTTACTTTGTTAAAGATGAAACTCCTGCTTTTAAAAGAGCACATATTGGTCTGAAAAAATAACTTCGAAACCAGCCATCATCCTGTCTACCTTGAGAACAAAACTGGGAGGATGTGAACGGCCAAAGATATCCATTGCTGAAAACTAGGTCTTGTACATGTGCAGTGTCACAATAATTCACAGGATTTTCACTTTTCATGTTAATTATGATGGATAGAACAATAAAAATGTGTGATCACCTAAGATTCATGTAAGTCATCAAAAACCGAAACAGATATTAACGTTTTGTAAGCAGAGTGGGTATGCTGACCATTGCTCCCAGGTCAAATTTCCCCTTAAGCAGGGAGTCACAAGGATGAAAATGTTCCTCTCCTTTGTCTAACCACATGCACACCTGCATGCACTTGTATGTATATATGTGTACAGGTATTTCTTTCTAGATATCAATTTAAATGAAAGCACTAAAACCAGATTTATGGTAAGAGGCTGCTTTATAAGCTATTATATCAGCATTTTTGTGAATGAGGAAAGGACAGGAAGCCAATATGTTTCTGTGCTTCTGTCTATGTACCAAATACAGAAATATGCACATGAAAGTGTATGTATTTATATACAAACATACATAAAGTAGAAAAACATAAAGGCTTGACTATGAAGCTAAAAATCTGAGAGCAGATGTGTCTTTTCCTTGAAGTGGGACTTTGTGGGCTGCAAAACCACTTTTCATCATTTTGGAGTCGTCCCATGTCGTAATGTTGGAAAAATTAGATTCACTTGCTGTCTTTCCCATTGGTTCTCGGGTCTTACACAGTGCTTAGAGGCACTTAGCAAATAAAAAGGCAGCATAGAAATCTTCAAAGAGGTGGATAGAATTTGGAGTGGCAAAAAGAACCATAGCATGAAGCTGTTGTGTAAAGCTACTGCTCTGCATGTCTAAGAGCCACCATGGGCTGTTGGGTTTGGACAAGTGGTATCCAAGATTAAATTGTTCTTGCAGGTCTTTGGAAGCCTAGTTCTGCTCCCAGACACTTTCCTGATTCTGGTCCACATTTTGTGTCCCAAAGAGATGTAGGATGGAGCCTGTGTTTTTTGCCCAATAATAAGTTGTGGTGTTTTCTCTGAAGTGTCACAGCTGTTCCTCTTCTGTTTCTTCCATTTATGCCAATGCTCTTACAAAATTAATGTATTTGAAGCAGATTATTTTTCTTATCTCAAATTCCGGACACTGTGTTCTGAAAGAAGTTTGTTTAGATGGTATTTTTGTTTGGTTTCTATTTAGTTAGTTAGTTTGTTATTGTTTGGTTCCTTTTTCTGTATAGACCATTCAGAATCACACACAGCAATGCAGACTTGTGAATGCTCTTACCGGGTAGGTCAAAGGCTTGGCAAAAAATAAAAGTCTTCTCTTCTTTCCTGACATACTTAGTGTATTTTTTCATTTGCACTTAAGGTCTTCCTTATTTCTCCATTTTCCAGTATCACAAGTTGCCATTTATTATTTTACATGCTCTGTAGTGAAAGAGAGTGTTCCTGTGTAGGTCTGATGAAAAAACCCCAGGTATTTTTCAGTTTGACAGATCTCCAAAATTGTCTGTAAGGCTATGTAACACTGCAATTGAACTTCATATTCCTGCTTTAATTTATAACATTTTAGGACATATTCCTTCTCACCTAACAAGTAGGCACATGGTAAGCAAAGTAGTAATTTTATTTTTAAAAAAATCAAAAGAGGTACAATTGCAGTGCATCAGTCTACCATTCCTTTACACTAAAAACAGGTTGCTTGGATGAGTAAGAATGACTCACAAGAGCATACTGATGCTTAAAAAACCTGACGTTACATTTAACCTAATTTATAACAGACATTATTAACAGACATTTCAGAAATAATTCAAGTTGCTATGGGATCCTTTGTAAAAGCAGTCATGGTATGTAATGTCTGGGACTGTGTTAGACTGGGTTACATAACTTGCTTAAGTCTTTTTCTTCCCTCCTGTTTATAAATTATTGGTGGGGTGAGATACAAAAGTCACCACAAAATCTTTGGCCTTTCTTGGGGAGCTTGTTCATACTTTCTCATTACTCTGTGTGTGTGAGTATACTGTGACCTATCCACATACTCGTGTTTACATTGCCCACTCTGGCATCACCAGCTGCTTTCATTTTTTCAGTGAAATTCTGTGGAAGCTTGAAATATGCTTTCTTTAATAAATAATTTTTATCATGTGTGGTTGTTGTCTCACACAGCTTTTGAAGATTTCTTTACAAATGGATAAGTTCCTATTTCTCAATTGTTACCTTTCTTATTAGGCATTGAAGTTAATTTTTATGTAAGGAACCCAGGTATTCTGACTGTCTTGTTATCATGATCTATTTTGGGACAGAACAAAAACAACATGAAGCAAATTTTTAAANGTTTTTTAAAAATCATTCTTAAAATCATAAATCAGGAGGAACATTACAGAAAAGCTGAGTTTTGACACACAAAGTGTGAGCCCAGAAATCACACTTTTGTTTTAGGCAATGTAAGGAAAATAACTCTTTAATTTCTGAAGAAAAACATTTAGAGGATTGTACTTTATCTCTGAGTTTCCAACTAGAATCCTGCCACCCAAATCAACTGAGATTTTGCAAAACAATCAATAACATGACGTGAATGCAGTTTATGTAAGTAGGAGTGCATAATTTTTAAACAATGTTTATTAGTAAGCAGTAAGAGGAGCATAGGCAAATATTAATTTTGTTTGAATTCAGAAAGATTTATCTCTGATGTTAGTCAATACATAATAAGCTCAAGCCCTTTGTAGCACGGTGCTTTGATGCTGCACAGGTCTGGTTTTGAGACTGTTTCTATACAACTGTAATTAAAAATCAGAAAAGCAAACTTCCTTACGGTTAGGTAAAATGTACTGTGTGTACTTGTTCTAAAACAGCACCAAGTGCATTAGAATTCCATAAATATCATGCTAACATGAAAATAAATAAATTTCCTTTATTTCTTCAGATTTTTGCACTGGTTACTGGAAAGACCAATTTATAGTATTCATTTGCCCAGGTGTGCATTCAGAAAGGTGATTTTCAACAAACCAAAGAATTCTGTCTTCTTCCTCATGAGTGAATATGCTTTCCTCTCACTAGGAAAAGAAAAAATTTCAAGTACTCTGAAATTTACATCCGTAAGACATTTTCAGGACCAAGATGATCATCTTTGCAAACAGATTTTCTGCAGTCCTCAAAACCTGAAGAAAACAAAACCTTTGCATTCACCTTACAAGGGTAACAAAACCTTTCAAGGTCATTAATGTTTAACATGAGTAAAAAAAAATAAAGATGTGGAGACTTGATTTTAAAAAAATTCAGAATCAGCTAAAAAGAGCTTTTTGGGTTTATCAAGCATGGTTCTACCAAACCCTGTATTCTGGGCAATGAAAAAATAGACAGCTGAGCTGCACTGTGATGGTGGTTGAGAGCAGGGGTAATTTTGTTTGTATATTACCCATTTTAATAAATTGATCAAAGACATAAATATATTTATATTATCTATATTTTATACATAATTTTTATACATAAATTTTAATAAATCACAATAGCATTGGGCTTAATACATCAAACACATGTGAGCTGATTTAGGAATCTTGATTTTGGTAGTAGGGAGATAACTTGTACTATCATATCTCAGTCCATTAATACATTTAAGCACACCTTTGCTCTAAGCATGTGCCGAGCTGCCTGCAGTACTTGCCCATTTGTTTGGGTCTGTAGCTTTTACTGCTCTTTCCTTAAAAGAATTTGCAGCTGCTCATTGCAAAGCATTGTGCTCTAATACTAACAAGAGGCTCTTCCAGGCTTTCTTAACTTCTTCTTGGGTGCATATTGCCAACAAGAATAAAGTTTTCACTGAAGATGATTGGAGGAAAACTTGAAAACCACTGTAGGTTTTAAAATACTCAGTAGTCACTGGGTTCTCAAGCAACAACACACCTACTGGTAAAAATCCTATTAAAAGCTATTCAGTAGGAGTCCAGGAAATTTAATCTAAAGAAAACAATTGATTGTCTAGTTCTCAAGGCACTCACAACAAGTTTTAAAAAACTGCTAGCTAAAAACATAAGATGATGTTTTTATGTCTTTTCTCCCTTTTTCTCTCTCCCTGGTCACAGGCAATTGATGGCCACAAGAGACACCCTGTGAGCTTGTCCCTGACCGTGTATCAGATGGCCTCAGCTGAAGACCAGGTGAAGTGCTGGATATTCTTGGTCTCCAGCATGCTTGGCAGCCCAGCTTGGAGATTGCTGTTCATAAGGGCAGGGAATGTGCCAGCTTTCACAGATCTGTACTTGCAGGAGGAGCACTAGACCTGTGAGGCAGCACCCTGCCATCCAGCTCCTGGCGGGCACCCAGATGCTGTGAGTAATCCTCCAGAGGGGGAGGCATTCCAACTGAAGGGAGCCATCTCTCATTCCTCAAGCCCCCAGCAAAAAACCCAGAATGAGCAGCTGTTTCCATAGGAAGAATTAGGGGCTCACCAGGCACATGGGGCTCCCAAGATCTGTTCTTTGGAGGATTTTGAGGAGCACCAGTATCACATATGCTTAGGTAGAATGGGAGAACTTCCTCTCATGTGAAGGAGCCAGGATTGCAGATCTCCTGGCCACTCTTGGCTTTTTGGACCCTCAGCTGCTTTCCAGTCCCAGATGGATGTAAAAGGCATGCTCCCATTCCTCCTTGGCACCAGGTTGACAGCATGGAGGTGTAGACAGCTATGCTAAGTCCAAGAAGGTGGGAAACTCAGCTTTCTAGTGCTCATCAGAAATGTCACTTTGGTGGTCCATGGTCCCCACATCAGCCACAGCCAAGCCCAACACCCATAAGGTACATGGGGCAAACCTTAGGGCTGTGAGCTCCAAAGGTGAGCAAGCAGTTTGGCCATGCCAGCACTCATCCTTACGCCTGCAAGCAAAACTTTTTCCACATATTCTTTATTCCGCTGCCAGTCCTCTGAATCACCTTCCCTTCTTCCCCCTACTTGTACTCACATCTAGCTTGCCTAATATTTTTTGAAAGATGAAAAAAGCGTTAAGTTTTCTGCCTACAGATGTTTTGGGATATCCCTGCCTTTGCCCTCTTCACTGGGCAAGGCACACAGTGCAGCAGGAACAAAAATGTGACTTTTTTCTTGATCTTTATTGCTAATAACTTCATACTAAACAGCAGAAATAATTTCAAAATACCAGGAAAGCAATTAAAAGAAAAAAACCAAACTTGACATGTAATAAATAATTTAACACCTCACCCTAACACAACCTGCAATGTCTTTCAGTCACGTCATGGATGTACACTCCTCGGTTTTTGTGGTGCTTGCATAAATTTCGTTAGTATGAACAAAGTAATATTAAAACACACACATAGACACAATTTTCTGGCTTTTCGGTTCATTATGAAATACTTTACCTCTGGGCAGATGACTAATATGCTATTAAATTTCTCTATCCCTGAGTTGTGTCATAGCCAAAAAAAGGGTGCAGTCACTCATAATCTTTATTAAATGAGCTGAATACACCCACTTGGGGAAAATGCTGTTGTATGACTTTAATGTGTCCTGCAGCAGCATTAACATGTTTTCAGGTCATTCATCTTCATGTTGTGGACCTACAATAATAAATCCATGGTGAAAACTGGGGGAAATTTCCCTGCCTGTGCTGAGTAGTTTGGGAGGCATTACCCAGAAGGTTTAAATTTTTACTTAGCAGAACGAAAACTTGGCTTATGCTGTATTGTGAAAACTACAGTCTAGTACAGATGAGAGTTGTTCACTGTCATAACAAGGCAGTTGCTTTTATTTAGTAATAAAAAAGAGGTCTGCACAGTTGTACCCCAACACTAGCCAAATTTCCACAGTCCCAGTTCAGATCCCCTCCCTACTAAGGACCCCTCATATAATTTTCCTTGTTTTCCTGGATTATTGGTTTCTTATCTGGAAACCAGGATAGCTGAATTGCTTCTTTTGCTGCTTCCGTTTGCAGTGGGTTTTGTGGGCCTGATCTGCAAAGGCTGGCATGGCCCCTCTCCAGCATACTGGGGCTGTGCCTGAAAGTGGGGTATTTGATTGATACTGAGGTGTCGTGGTGCTGCAGCACTGCAGCTAATTCCCCTTTTGTTGCTACTTAAGGGAGGGATAAATCCCATGATGAACTTCTGGTGTAGCAGGTCACTGCTGCAAACTATGGAGTTTATGTCCCTGGGCATGCAGTGAAGTCTAGCAAATCATTTGTGTGGGGCAATATAATTCTGAAGAAATTTTTATTTTCGTCTGTTTTGTTACAAAATTGTAATCTCCTTATGGATTAATTTTTAGCAGAATAGACATTAAACTTGAATTGTTTCTTATTGACTTTATTATTAATTCTGTCTAGAACTAGACATGAATTCCTATTTTTTTTCTTTTTAAACAGAGGAGCAAAAACACGCGACCACTAAAAAATCATAAATAGAAAATCCAAATGGATTGTGTAACATAAAAAAATGTCAGGAAATCTTTTTTGAATATAATTTAGGCCAGAACCAGCCTATTTTCAAGGTGGAATAGAAGACACTTCACTTTACCAGCCATTAAAACTTCTCTATAAATATTAGCTAGATTAAGCTAGTAATTTCAACAGGAAAAGAGTTTTCTCTGGTAACTTGCAATGAAGAAATTTCCTCATCACTGTAACTTCTTCGTCTACCTTTAGAGCTAGTCCTATTAAATGTTGCGTGAATGATTCAAAGGCATTTAGAAGAACAACACGAATCTATTTGCCCATACAAGAAATTTGGGATACGTTCTGGTAGTACCTGACACTGACAAGACTGAAAATGAATTCACCTTATGAACAAACCCCATTCAGTGTCTTTTTATGAATGGAGAATCATCTGGTTTGCTTGTATTTAGGGATACATTTTTGCTTGGGTAAGGAAATTTTTTTTAAGTTAAAGAAGAGATATTCAGAAAGTTTTTTTTCTGTTTGTAGTTTTTTTTCTGTTTGTAGTTTTTTTTCTTTCCAAGCTTGCACTTATTGAAATGAACTTGGAATATTTTAGACATTTTATTTTGTAATTAAGAGGTTCCTTGTCCTCTCATTGGGGCATATTCTAGAGATAATGCTGTAAATTCTAGGAATTCTAATAAATCCTAGTTATTCTAGAAATTCCAATAATATAATGTGTAAACTCTAGTAATTCTAAGAAATATCTGTTGCAGCAGAAGAACAATATGGAAGCTAAATTTTAAATTTTTTCAAGAAAGAAATAGAAAAATTCTCTTGATAACTTCATCAGTAAGAACTACTTCCTTTACCCCTACTTATTGGTACATTGGATTACAGTAGAAGTACCTGAATTGATGAAACAAAGGAACATGAACAACATGAACAAAGTAACAACTATCAGGATGATAATGAATCAAGGGCCTTGTTGAAAATTGCTCTTCAAGATGCACATTTATTGTGAATGCCTTGGCTTTATGACTTTTATCCTTAGCCTTACAGTGATATATAATAAATCCTTAATTTTCTGTGCAGCAACATTTCTCATCTCATTTCTTGGACATAAATTGCCTAAGGTTGATCTTTAAAGAACTTTTAAAGTGTCTAAATGCTTAATAGAGAAGATAAAGAAATATGACTGTGACTAGAATTCCTCTGAGATACAGATTAGATTGCCAAAACTACTCTACTAATGAAAGGCAAAACCCCCATCTTTATCTCATTGTGATTGTCACAACAGTAAAAGTTCATATCATGTAACTATTTTAATTTATTCTTCTGTTTTTCTATAACTTGCAACTTCATTCAAAACAGATGCAATTGAAAAACAAAACAAAACTAAACTAAACTAAAAAACAAACCAAGAAAAAAACCCAAAAACCCCCCATACACTATGTGGATCAAAACAAAGTAAGTATTTCAAACCCTTCTTTGTGAAAATCACTTGGTCTTAAGGGTTGTTAGTAAATGTAAGTGATTAAAAATTAGGGTCCTATGAACAACTGTTATTTCATAGTGCCAGGCTAAAGACAAAGACAAGACAGCAACCATACAATGGTACAGTTCTTACTAAAGTAGCAAACCAGCAACTCATGAGCACATTAGAAAAAAGATGAATAATTTAGATGTCAAGCTGACACATACTGGACTAGCTTCCTTACCTGCTAAAATTCATAAGTCTATACAGGTCTCATAGTATGATTCAGATCTCATAATTTAATGAAATAAACTTAATCAGAGGCATTCATTAAATAACAATTCTGATAGAGAGGTAATTAAGAATGACGAATTGAAGACCTACTTTCTTTTCCTCTATCATTCTGTGAAGAGTTCTACAAAGGTGTAATTTGCTAATTAAATCGTGTGATCCAAATCAATGTTTCAGGCACGTAATTGCTTGGTGTTGTGCTCTTCTTGAAGGAAATCATGGAAATTTCCACAAGAATTAAGGATGTACCTTCTTTTTATTACTTTTTTAAACTATCCTCTCATTTAAGATGTTGATAATGTCTTTTTCTGTGCTGTCTTAAAAAGAAATGGACTAAAAGCAAGAAAGACTTAGAATTTGGACTATATCAAGATTGGGTGTGCTTAAAATTGTGTATTTGCAAGAATCTTTCAGGAGTAAGCTGGTCTTTAGTTCAAGTACAGCAAAATACTTAACTGCACCCTCATTTCCATCTCTGTTCATGGAAGGACAAAAACGCATATTCTACATGAAGGGTGTATTTCTGCAATTTTGCACAACTACTTTATTTTGGTTTTTCTCCCCTTCCCTCCTTGTTTTTATGTGCAAAAGTAATGCCTTAAAAATTAATGAAGACTCATTTTAGATGTTTTCGCTGTTTCTTCCTGATGCAGATAATCTCTGCAACCATGTCAAAAATGCAATATTATTTCATATTGCATGCTGTGTGAATGGAGATGGCTACTCTCTATCTCTGAGAAGCTCCACCATCAAAAGGTCAGATGATAACTTCATTTGTTAAAAAATACTGAATGTATTTAACATCTTTTCATTTGCAAGGATATAATTTATCCTTCATAACTGCAAATAAGGCTGATTGCAGTGCATAATTCTTAATAATAAGGAGAATTACAAACTGGAAATCATCCATTCTGGTAAAAAAAACCCCATAATCCTACTTTTAGAACAGATTTTAAGGGGTTTCCTTAAAATTACTAGTTTACTCAAGAAGAGTTTCTAGTTTACTTAAGAACAGACCTAGATTATTTGCTTAAAGAGTTTAAGTTTCCTGTGGTCAGTTCAATGTTTTTCTGTTTGTCTGTTTTGCTTTGGGTTTTATTCATGTTTCTAGCATTATTGTCATTACAGACATCTGACAGGTCTAATGTGACATGTCTTTATGACACCACTGGGATATTAATGAGAAGAGGGGGAAAAAATCAGTGGGACTCACATTTGAACTAAAGTTGACAATAATTTTGTAAAGTTATTACAAAAATTTTTTTCCATGCCCACATGCAAACCTTTTTTCTGGCTGCTGCTTCCTACCATCCTGTTTCCTAGTTGGCAAATGGAAAAGCTAAGAACAAGTGGCACAGAGCCTACAGTTTCTGTACTTTCCCAGAAACCTTCTCTTTGTTTTAATGCCTTGTATTCGTACTTACTTTATCTGATTTGTGACTGACTACTTGTACACTCTGTCATTTTCAGAAATTACTTAGGTAGCCACAGTTTGAGATTAGATATTAGAAACGTGACTAGCAATTCAGTTGTATTTATTTAGCTTCCAGCTGGTAGCAGATAGTTAACCATTTCCCAGCAGTGAGACTTAAATTCTGTGGATTTTCCAGTTTTCAGAAAAGTTTTCCAGAGACAATACTGATATGTGCTGTAGATATTGAAGGATGACAGATCTTCAACCTTGCAGTGGTTTGGGTGCCATGCTGATTTTCACATACTGCCCTATAACTCAGAGACATTTAGCACCTACCCATCACAACTTTGCTAGGTCAGTGTTGTTAATCCTCGTCTGGAGAGTAGTTAAAATCAGCATTTTCTTACCTGTGTTTTTGTGTTGTAGTGCGGCTGCTCTTCTCTGACTGCTCTAACATGTCTTGGTGGCATCGGTGACCACCTGAAAGTTGGGAATAATGCCAGGCCTATTCTCTGGCAGTCTAAACATGGGTTGTCAAGCTGAATTAAGTATTGTGTATTAGACTAGAAACCCATGAAACTGGAATATCTTCCAATAGCCATTCTGACTGCTTCACAACTTTGCTTTCTCTTTATTAGATAGATGTAAAGGACACAGAAAAAACTCTCTGACTTCATGTCTCAATGTCTCCATTACTTTTACAAAAGAAGTGACAGGAAGACACAAAAACATATTACCATCATGGAAAATCCCAAGAGCTTTGAGTCATGCCAGAATGATAAGCATACGTGGCCTTGGCATAGGATCAACTACTTTAGTACCCATTTGTAAAATTTTCTTATCTGAAAGTTTTTAAGCATGGTCCTATGCCCTAAAAAAAATTTATCCCAACTATCTCTGAAATTTCTGGGGTTAGTATGAAGGTGGCAGGATTAATGATATCAAACCATCTCCTGTTCTGTACGAACAGCGATAAACTCCTAAGTACTACTGGAGCACAACCTTTATTAACATGACCTGACCAGACTTGTTCTTCTATTGTAGCTCAAGATTAAAGCGTTTGTTGCAACATTTTTTTAACTAATCCTCTCTCTGGCTGACTCATAACAGCTGTTAAATAACTTGATATTTAGCTTAAGGTGAACTGAACCTATAAATTTAAAAGTGATATAATAACAACCCCTTCATTCATAGCAAACTGCTTCTGTCATCATTTGAATGCTTTATGCTGACCTCACTGTCTGCATCTGATTGAGCTGATATAATACTGTAGTTGACAGAAGATGATAACAATGGTGGTTATGTACTCCTGATGCATTATGGAAGAGGACAGACACCACATAGGAGTGAGAGGCACCCTGTGATGGGAGATGGAAAAGTTGACATAATGCTTTTGGAATGTCCAAAAGATTGTTTGGAGTTTGTTGCTGAGTGTTTCAATGGCAGCACATGCAAAAAGTACACATGCTTTGTTTTTCCTTATTTTCTTTACCCCCTTTGCCAGTTATCTGGTAGTCTCTCTTTCCTCCCACAGGGCTGTCCATGAAGTCATAGCCTTGTTATGAAGGTAGTGGTACATTCACGATTTTTTAATGCCCTCTTAGGGGTTCTGATTTGGCAGCAGCTTCTTAATAGTAATACTACCTGGTGCTCCTGCAGCAGCTCTTTCTTTCTTGACCATAGTGCCTTGGAAGTGTTGAGTTTTTCTGGTGGGAGAGGCTAGAGAAAGTAGACACCTAGAGAAGTAAAATGACTTACGTAGGGCCTATTCAGTCTTTTTATTCACAACTCCCTCCTAACTTATATCACAAGGAGTCCTCATGCCTTTTTTCTCCCCAATGAAGAGACAACATGCATATAAAGGCTTTTATTAAAACAAATCTATGTAGAAACTCAACCAGATGAAAAAACGCTTTTCTCTTGTTGACTAAAGTAACTTGCTTCCTTTTCGCATATTCTCTTGGGTCAATTTGCACTGCTCCCAAGGCCTCCTTTAACCTTCACAGTGATAATTTAAAAGACATTATCTTTCACTGGAATTGGATCTAGGGAGTGAGAGGGTTTTTTTCCATGTGCAGAGTTTCATGAAGACTGAAGTACAATGACAATTTTAAAGATCACAGGCACATTCCTGAAACCTGTTAAAAAGACACTCAGCTTTAAGCCTGTGTGAAGTGCCTTAGGACTTGAAGGTTAATGATTTGAGTAATGTGTTGTCTCAGCACAGATCTGAATTCATAAGATAATAATTCATACCCAGAAGTGAAAGTGCTCAGTTTTGTTCTTCCCACAGTAAACATGAGACCACAAGTGTTTATGGGCACCAGTGGTTTCAGGACATCTAATTTCCTTCTGTTTTGAGCTATATTTGTATTGTTGGGAAGCCTAAGAGTGCTTAGTTACACTGTACTCTGGGCAAACATGGAATGAAATAACAGCTTCTTTAAGAGCTGATAAAGCACAATAAGGCAGTGACACAGATCAATCTGTCGTGATACTAGTGTGAGCCAGCTGATAGTAAATCTCACTGTGATTTGTTGATCTCCTCTGAGTGTAAGGGGCAATGAGAGAGGGAGTCCAAAAATGTTCACCTGAAAAAGAAATGGAGGAAACGGACACTGTGAACCACTCTGCAGTATCAATCACCGTATCAATAAGAGAGAAGTAGAGACAGGAATGTGAAGAACCTTGACAGTCACAAGAAGTCACCTATATTTGGTGAGAAAGAAAGGAAAGTAGGAAAGTCTGCCAAAACAGAAGAATGGCTCAAAACCTCCTAGAGAGATGTGAGAGAGACAGGACAAGACTTCGTTTTTGAGAATGAAATTGGCCTAGAGTAGTCTGTGGTTGCCTTGTCCCTCTCATGTAGCTTTATCTTCATGTAACTTTGAGGGTTAAACAGGAATATCTCATATAACCTTTAAAAAAAAAAAAAAATTACAGACCTCTATCAGCTCAGGTGGTCCTAGTCAGACATGGTAATTTTTTTACTCATTTGAGGACATGTGTGAAGTAACCCAATACAAGAATCCAGCGGTAACATGTGTAAGGTGCTCAGTGACATTTTAACCAGCGGAAAATGAACCTGAGTGTTACTGGAAGCAAAACCATTTAACAAAAGACATGGTCAAAATGGTAGTGGGGATGGAGAATTACACTCAATCCTGTTCACAGGAAGCCATTCCTGCACAGCAATGGATAGCCCTAGAGGGACACTGCAGGTCTGTGACCTCTCCTTCCACAGCCTCACTAATTTTAGCTATGCAGGCACTGCTTCTGCATACATAGCCTGGTTTCTGTCAGGAAACTGAGCTGAAACAGAACTGTTTCAACTTTAACAACGGTATTAGTTCCTCTCTTTTCCCATTCCTTAATAACCCTTTACCAAATCTGAGTCAATGCAGTGAAGTTCAGAGATGTCTTTCACATAGGCAGAGGAAGGAGCCTGCAGGGAGGGGATCACAGGCACCAGCCCTTACCTGCAGCTGAGAATGCAATGCTCAAGAGACCTCCTGGCCATGCACTGTCCTCTGCCCAAGCTGGGAGTAGGGCTTCCATCAGAACTAGGGGTTTCCCCTCCTGGATGAGGATGTGATGTGATGGGAGGAAGCAAAGGATGGATGTAGTACATTGCACCACATAAAACTGGCCTTTATCAGCTGTGCTCTTCACAAGGCAAATGCTCCACAGCTGCAGTTTTACAGCAACAGGGTGAGGATCTCCAGGGGGCTTGGGCTCTGCTTCAGGGCTATGAACAATGCAGTGTCCATCTGTGGGGTCTTCAGTTAGCTGTCAGGAAAAATAAATAGCCACACAGTATGACATCCAAGGGCTTCTGGAAGAGGAGGAACCGTTTTCTTACAGACTTAAGTCTTCTCATCTTTCACCCTCTCTCTCTGCACACCTTCATGTTCTGCCAAGTGTTCCCTCTTAAACAGATACAAATCTTTGTCCCACACTTAATTCCTGTCATCAGCTTCGCTTTCTCTGCAATCATCATGCTGTTGAAATCACACTCTTGGAGGCACATAGTGAAATGTACAAATGTACAAAAAATTTTTGCAATCAGACACATATCAGGTTGGCTTACAAACACATGCTTGGAAAGTGGAAATTTTCAGCCCATTAGTGCCTCCCATTTTTGTTGTACGTAGAAGCTGTGCTCGTATCATGGTCACTTGTGGCTTTGGAAGAGAGAATATTGTTAGATTATTGGCACCAGAAACACAGGAGGGACTGGCTCAGAAGTCTGAGCCAAGCTCCATGATGATCACCACTCCTTTGGTTCAGAAAGTGGTGTTCGCCTCTGGCTCCTCCTCTCCCCTCCACCCTCCAGGTGGAGAATTCTGCTTTTTTATCTCAGACAAAAAGCCATGGGAAAACAAATACAATTTTTTTTAAATTTAAACATAATTATTGATCAAATTCACACATATTTTAAAGCTCAGTGCTATGTCCAGTGTCTCTCCTCAAAGCCAAGCCCCCTTCACACTCATTAAACTGCAACTTGTACCTGTTTTTCAATAGACACATATTGATGTACAGCTGGTGATGAGAAAGTCAGGTAAACAAAGAGAGGCAGAAGCAACATGAGCCCATGCATGAGCTTGTGGTGAAGGTAAAGTGTAGCAGTTCTTCAAAACAGAAAATCTAATACTTCTCTTTCTTCTTCAGGAAGGACTTTCTCCCAAGAGAGCCAGTAAACACTGGCAGGCAAAAAGGCAGGGAAAGAGTAAGTCGCTGGCTGGAGAACTCAGAGGCTATCAGTAAAGCTTTTAGTAGACAGTAAAATACAGCACAAGCTGCACACCTGTAGCATGAACAGCTTCCAGAAGGGCTTCTAGCCCTTCCTCTCTGATAAGATAATGTCAAGAAGGTCCAGTACTAGAGAACAAGAGAAGGAAAGCAATGCACTTCAATTCCTGGCTCATGCCCTAGGCTATGCCATGGCTAAGACAGATTACTGGGGAATGGGTGGTTTAGAGGAAAAAATACCTGTAGATATGACATGTATGATATTGCAAATCAACTGATTGGGTCATGATTTTTGAACCCATGCATACAAAGATAACCCCCCAGATACAGATGATTGTTTTGGTCTGTATGCATTGATACAAACACATACGCTGATGTGTGCTTACATGTGGCCGTCAGATACTCTTACGAGGGCCATGGAGCAAAGTTCCCAAGCAAGATAAGGTGTATATTTTGGGTTCTGCTGCTGTTACCCACTCTATCTGTAGTCATCATGCTATTAATTTGCTCCAAAACAGCCCAAATGCTTTCTCTGAAATGGAAACACAGGTATCTCCAGGGTTAGCAGGATAGAGAATTTCAGTTTATTCCACTTACTGAATCTAATCCGGCTGATAATCACAACTACTGATGCTTTTAAGTTATGATATTACAATTGTGTTCAATGGCTGCAAAACTAAAGATCACAAAAAATTCAGATATAAATTGAACAAAACACTTGCCAAATGTGAAGTCATATATTGCATTTTATGTGATGCATGTTTTGTGAAGAGTAGACTGTCTAATAGTTGGAACACTGAAGAGAGAAACTCAGTATCAACAATTCGTAGTGTTCTCTGACAAAATGGAGAGACTACTTAACTGTTAATAGGACAGCTTATATATCCAGAATTTCAAATGAACACTTGCTAGGTCAAGGGTTTGCCATGAGATGAACTTTTCACAAGCACTCAAAACTGTCAGGAAATTTTGTTCCCCTTTTTTCATCACTGAAGAGAAGAGAGCATCCCCAAACACTAACTTGTCTCTTGTCTGTGAAAGGCAGAGAATGTGGGGTTTCTCATATTTTCAGAACCTTACTACTCCATTATCATGATGAAGTCAAAATTCCATGCCCAGGGTCAGAGATTTGGTTGTGGAACAACTCAGACATTGGCCTTACCCCATAAAACATTCTGTGGTTAGTTTTCCTCATCCCTTCCCTCCGATCTGTGTCAGTACTAGAATAGAAATTTCATCCACATGAATGAAATTTCACCCACATCCTTGGGTTTTAGTGTCTCTCAGACAAGAGGAAACTCATCAAAGACCACTTTGTTCCTAGAATAAGAACTGTACATTTGCATTAAAAAGTCTCAGTTTGCTACTCAGTGAGCTGTGCTACAAGGCCAATGTATTAGCCCCCAAATTACTATACCAGAAAATAGCTGGGCTAAAAGTCTTTTAGTCAAACTGCTGGGACTGTTGAAACTTCTACCTGGCAAGGAGAAAATTTTCCATGTTTTTACAAATTTTCATTATCTTCGTGCATCAAGAGTCTTTCTTTATAGATTAGAGAAAATAACACACTAGTCCAGAGAAGAAGCGTTTGAATGTTGTGTTTATGCTGGTATTTGCAACTCCTCCATCAAAAAAGGTTTCTTTAGTTACTTATAATTAGTTGCTAAATTTAACAGGCCATGAAACAGAACAGTAGAACCATCACTGGTAAATACAGCATATCTTCTATNTTGATTGCTTTACATCTCCTTTTTTAGACCTGGGGCATTTTAGAAAGGCAGACCTTGCTACCAACTGTTTGTCCATTTTAGCATGCTGAATGTCACTGTGTGTGCTGACACAGTATTAGAGATATAATTGACAGGTGTCTCTAGGAGTGGGTGGAGGAGGCACAGGCAGAAATTTTTACAGAGCTCATCCTGGAAATTAATTATGTTGCAGAGGCAGCAAGATAAGCTCTGGTGGTGGGGAGGCATGAGCATGCAGAGGTATTGCCCAGAAAAGAAAAAAAGGGTTGTAATTATGCCAGGTCTATATAATGATGTTTAATAGCATGTGCAGTGTGATAGTTTATGCAACTGTAATATATAAATATAATGCAAGCATGACAACAGTGTTTACTGTTATGGTGTAGCACTGTTCAATTCTAAGATAACTCAGAGATGACTTTGATGATGGCAGTGGATATCTACAACTGCCTTAGCAGCCTGCAGTCATGGAAGAGTTAGCAGTACCCCACTATGGTTATGATTGATGCACCCAAATGCCTAGATTTTCTGGTACTAAAAGGTCTGCAAGATTCTGCTTTTGTTCCTGAGCATCCCTGTTGATGGCTCAAGGCCTCAGGATGTTGCATATGGTCAGGGAATCTGTAAAAGAGCACAGCCACCATAGCAGCTGATGCTCACGACCTGGTGGCAACAATGCTGGCCCTCTTCAGCTGACCCCATCCTTGTCATCCCTGGATTTTCCATTTAGCTGCTTAGATAGCATGACCTATGGCTCTCTGGCCTTCATTCGCTCCATTTTCTGGACAGATTCATCATTACTGAGTCACTTGCTGAGCTGATCCAAAAGTGACGAATCATAGCATCTTCCTATTACCATGTCTTCATCCTGCAGCTCTTCCCCAGGGGAAGACCATTCCCTGAAACCCCTCAGAGGTCAGAGGTGATCTCTGCTTTCATCATTCCCCTACACATACCAACCATGCCATTTTTGCACGTTTTGTCCTAAGTTCTACAAATCACGTTAAATGAGTAAGAGAATAAATCTCTTCATGACAATACCAGCCGTTTAATTGTGGTCTTACAAATATATTGATAAAGACAGTAGAACAGAAAAAAATTTTGATCTGATAAGGACAGTGGAACAAAACAGCACAGCTTTGGCAAAATAAAGGATGTAATTTAAGCAAACAGAAGTCATGCAAAATGCAAGCCGGTTGCCAGGTTAGCTTTGCAAGGCTGACAAAGCAGAAGTTATGCAAAGCAACAACATTGTGCTTACTCAAAATGGGGGTTGAGGAACAGCCACCTAAATAGGATGTGGGATGTTGAAGACAAACCCCAAAGAAACATATAAGGACTTCCGATAAGGGGTGTGACAATGTAAAATAAGGTAATACACATACATCAAGTAAGCCAATGAATGTGTCATCAGTGTATGATAAAAACTCAAGTTTTGAGCATTTACCCAGAGTTCAGGGCACTCAGTTAGAGGAAGGATTCTCCAAGTGACCAGCACACTGCAATAAAGAATGCTGCTTTCTAATACTCAAAACTGTGTTAGAAAGTTTTTATCTGGCCGATTTCAATATTAAGGCTTTATGGTTAGGCTAGGATAATGATACATTAGTATACCAGTCTTTCACCACAGATAATTCTAAACCTGATTGTTATGTTAATATATGCAATGTTACATTAAGGTTTTATTGTGGGTCAGTGGTACTCTGTCCCCTGCTGTGAACAGAGACCCCTACAGACACTGAGTTTCCTCTTCCATATTTATATAAAGATTTTTATTTTCTTTGATTCTTCCTGACATCATTTGCAATTTACAAAGTATGTATCACCTTATGAGCTATGTGACATAGTATAGACTATTTAAAGTGGCCTAAGTTTATTTTCGACTAAGTATTGATAGTAAATCTGATCCTACCTAAGTGGTTGCTGAGTTGCGGCTGAGCAGGGCAAAACGCCTACAAAAGAGTGCGTAACTCATCAGGTTGGTTTTGCTAGGACAGGAGATGGTTGTTATTGAAGGTTCTGAGAAGGACTCAGGTTACAGGACCCCCATCGCTCCCTCAGGACACAGCTGATTGAGTTCAGTGGTGCTTTTCCTCTCACCCAACCTGAACCCAGTGAGGCCAAGGGCACTTCAAGCCTGATTTCACCTACTTTTACCTGGTGTTTTGTATGCACTTATTGATATTTTCTAACAAAACCCCACGTGTATTTGAATGGAAAATATCTTCCAGAGTGTCTTATTAGGAGACAGTACTTGAACTACTGTTTCCCTGTATATGATCTTTCAGCATTCACATGTTGTTTTTCTTGTTTTTCCAAGACTCTGGAAATGAGTATCACTCCGCTGTAATTAGTAACGATCCCTCTGTGAAGGGATCAATTTCTAGAAGAGCAGTTGCATATCCACTGCCTACTAAAATATATGCCATATATCTAATACATTATATTGTATCATACAAGATATTGTACTTAATACAATATATTGTATCATATATTGTATTGTACAATATATTGCACTTAATACAATGTATTGTATCTTTTTCCAGGTGTGTTTGTATAAAGATATTCAGACTTTATTTTTTCTTGCTAGTATTTATTACGAAAATGTAAAAAAAAGAACAGTAAATTTTCCCAAAGCCTTTTTTTTCCATCCCATTTGTGAAGAAACTGCATGTTTGGTCCAGGCAGAACCTGTAATTTAGCTGTTACATGGCTCCCATCACCTCTGAGTCACATTCCCACGGGGCACTACAGCTTGCGTGATTGACTCCCTCTATTGCCTAGCTGTTTTTTAAGTAATGTTATGTCTCTTATCCCTTATTACAAAAACTCTTTTTTTCCTGGGAAGCTGATGCTAAAAAAATTTGGTCAAAAAAAATCATCAAATTAAACATAAAACTGGTGAAAAAGGTAAGGTGTCTTAACACACAGCAGAGTAGAAAGTTATGCCTGTCCTGAAATATAATCTTTATTAGATTTTGAACTGCACATATGCTTCAAACATTTGTTAGCTTAATAAGGTGCATTTGATGGAAGTACCAATTTTTTCAGCATGAGGAGTTTGAGCTTTCTTTTTCTCTTTCCAGTTACAGAGTGTTTTAGCATTACTATTTATTTACACTTGTGTAGAAATATCTCCCTACAATTATAATTTCTTCTTTGGAACACTGGCATTTGCATAGTGTTAAGTACATTCATTAATGTATGTGCCCAATTTTCACAGAAGACATTAGCAGATCATTAATCATTTGCGTACACTTACTGCTAATTTGGTGATTGAATTTACGCCAGCCTTACCAGAATGAGCTGTCACATAGCATTAGTCACGTTTTTTGCATTACGTTGGTGACAGAGGAAGTAGAACTTCTGAGAACTATTCAAATCTCTGTTAGAGGTGGTGGCAGGTCTACATGTCTTTTAAATACCTCCAGGGATGGTGACTCAACCCCTTTCCCTGTTCTAGCCTGTTCAAGTGCCTGACCACCCTTTCAGTGAAGAGATTTTTCCTAATATCCAACCTAAACATCCGCAGGTTAAACTTGAGACCATTTCTTCTCCTGTCACTTGTTATTGGGAGAAGAGACCAACCCCCATCTCCCTACCACCTCCTTTCAGGTAGTTGTAGAGAGAGAGAACCTCTCCCCTTAGCCTCCTTTTCTAAAGGCTAAACAACTCCAGCTCCCTCAGCCGTTCCTCATAACACTTGTGCTATAGACCCTTTAATGTGCTGGCTCTTAAATCTGAATTTACTGGGTGTTTTTTTAAAAGATTTTTTTATCCAAAACTTTATTTACAAGACTCAATAACCTCTAACTTGTCAATAAACTGGGTAAAATCAGAATTATACCGCTACTGATCCTCTTTTACCTTGTAAATAGGTTTCCACCAATAATTTCAACCCTTAATCATTGACGTTTTGCTAACAAATCTTGGTAGTAACAACCATATAGCTGTGTCATGTAGGACTTCCAGATCCTCCACATTTTCTTGAGATTTATGCATTAATATGGAGGTAGGTTGTATTAATTGCACATTTTGCTTGCAGTAGTTTTACCATTCAATTATGATGATATTCTCCCTTCACAGATCTCAAGTTCCATCTATGCACTGAAATATTTTCTGCCTGGAAAACCCATTCCAGATTTGGACACAAAAGTGATCAGAGTATCAACTGGTAATTATGAGGTGAATGTTTTAAGTAAATTTGTTGGGTTTGCATGGCCTGGTTTAGGTAATGGAGGGGCTACAGAGCTGGCTTCTGTGAGAAGCTGCTGGAAGCTTCTTCCATGTCCAGCAGAGCCAGTCCCTGGTGGCTCCAAAGATGGACATGCTGCTGGCCAAGGCTGGGCTAATTAGAAATGATGGTAATGCCTCTGTGGTAACATATTTAAGAATTCAAAACAAAAAGGGGTTGCAGAGCTGTAATTGTGACTAGAGAAGAACAGAGTGAGAACATGTAAGAAGAACAACTCTGCAGACACCAAGGTCAGTGGAGAAGGAGGGGGAGGAGGTGCTCCAGGCGCCAGAGCCGAGGTTCCTCTGCAGGCCGTGGTGCAGACCATGGTGAAGCAGCTGTGCCCCTGCAGCCCGTGGGGATCCATGGGGAATGCAGAGATCCACCCGCAGCCTGTGGGGATCCATGGGGAATGCAGAGATCCACTCGCAGCCCGTGGGGGAGGTGCCCGTGCTGGAGCGGGTGGATGCCTGCAGGAGGCTGTGATCCAGTGGGAGACCCGGAGGAGAGAGAGGGCCCTGCTCCCAGGCTGGAGCAGCCTGTCCTTGGAGGACTGCACCCCATGGAAGAGTGGCCCACACTGCAGCAGTTTGAGGGGGACTGGTGCCTGTGGGATGGACTCATATTTCAGCAGGTCACAGGGGACTGTTGCTCCTGAGATGGAGCCACGTTGGAGAAATTCATGGAGAACTGTCTCCCATGGGAGGGACCCCAGGGTGCAATAAGGGAACTACTCCTCTCCCTGAGCAGTGGGAGAAGCCTCAGGTGATGAACTGACCAAACACAAAATATTTGAGTCAATTTCCTTCTATGGAACAGTTTTCCTTAAAAAAAGTTTTCCCTAAATAGTTTTCCTTAAGAATTGTTTTTCTCCTCATGCATAAAGTAACGTTAGACACATTTATGAATAATAATAATTTCTTACATTTTACGATCTTTTATCGGGAAATACTAATTAATCAACCAAATAGCAACTACTCATTCTGTTTTGCATTATATTATGATGTTGCGATGCAGCTGACAATTAATTGGAGAGATAGACAGAATATTTAAATGGGATATCAAATACACTTCTTCAGCCTTGTCAGAAAAGTTGCTCTGCAGTAACAAGATGCATTTCCCAGACTGAAAGAAGTCAGACAAATGATTGCCAGGTAAACTTGCTGAAAATTTGTCAGGCAGCGAGTAGTTTATTTGGAATCAGTATGATCAAATATCTACACAATGTTAACACAGAATCATGAAGCCACAGAAACAACACAAACTAAAATTTATTCCAGTGCATACTTTCTTGGGAAAAGCTTGTTGCACATATGTATTTGCCACAGTATGGGAAATAGAGTAAGGCATTGTGACATCAAATTGTTATCAGAAAATTTGAGGTTTTTTCTGATTTTCTTGGGCATTTACTTTATTGTTGTTATTGTTGTTGTTTTTTTTTCCAGAAACCTCAAAATAAATATGGGAGAATTCATGAGACAAATTGGAAAGACAGAATGAGATGAGCAAAACAGAAGCCTAAAAAAAAAGGAAAATTAAAAGGATGGTTTAATGGTGACATTATTTAATGGTCATCATAGTGGTGGTGCTAGGTTGATGGTTGGACTTGCTGATCTCAAAGGTCTTTTCCAACCTTAATGATTATATGACTCTATAAAGATAGGAATATATGATCTGAGCTTTACAATGAAAGTGAAGGAAAAAAGTTCAAAAAGTAGTAAAATGTGCTAATAGAAAATAAAAAAGTCGTGTGGTAAATCTGTACTCCTACTGCTCAAGGATACATTTTAGCTTGTGGTTTAAATCAATAAGAAAAAATTTTCCACACTTTCCATTTTATTTCATGTTGTCCAGTCATTACATCCTGCAGAGATGAAAAATACTATCACTGTTCAGAAAGGGTACCAGTTGCTCCTTTGGCCAGAATGTAACTTTAAAAAAAAAAAAAAAA
>VXAZ01008291.1:23189-33858 GCA_013399875.1 Gymnorhina tibicen | reverse complement strand
AAAAAGAAGCAGCCTTCTGAGCAGCAGAAACACTGAGGACTGGTTTTCAGGACATTTCAGAAGGATTTTTTTATTTAACAATAAAACGACAGCGTTTTAGCCTTCTCCTTTGGAAGAAGATGTTGGAAAGAATTGTTTATTAACTGGCTCTCCCTATTCTACCCTCACAAGTCTCAAAGGAATCAGCATCTTTGAGACTTCTCTCCCTCTTGGATTGGAATGGCATTGGAAAGTAATGTAAAAAGTCAATAGGAGGAGGTGAGAAAGAAAGGTTCAGAGAAGCATAATGGTCAAATATGTCCAATTCTCTGCAGGAAAATCCTCTAAAATAACTATGTGGAGCAATACTTACTATTTTTTTAACCCCATATGCCTCCTTGTTCTACTTTGTAGAGAAATGTAAAGACCAAAAGATATTGAATGGCTACCTTTGTCTGTAAGGATCACTAGCCTCTTTTCTCTCTCTGTACTGAGTGCAAAGATTCTTTCACATGAAACCAGCACATGCTCTGTTTCCATAAGTCTTGTCATCTTCTGCTGTGGTCCATGACATCAGAGCACATCCAGTGCAGAGCATGAACTCATATCAAGAATACTTTGCTTTCTTTTCAATTTCTTACTGACTTAGAGAGGTAACTAAACAGAAATTTCCCCTAACAAGAATATCAGATGAAAAATAAATTAGATAATTAGGTCAAAGCAGCTCAGCATATTAGCTGTGTATTCTAGTTTGCTGCTTGTTTTTCTTCCCTTCCGTAGCCAGTATCTTTGTCTTATATAACAAGCTATTATTATTAGGCTAACTTCACTCAAAAGTATATGACTCAGCTATTAATAATACTAAAGATAAAGGAGTACTTACTGCTGGCTTTCAGATGAGTTTTAAATTATTCTGTTCCCACTGAGTCAGGAGCTCTTTGCCAAGAGCTTTTGAAATCCTCCACTTCTGCCATTTGAACTTGTGCCTTTTTCACAACAGTAAGTGGCACATTCAGACCCTCAGTATGTACACCCACACACCATGTCCTGACTGTTCACACATCAATTTACATTTACTTTGTTATTCTGCCAACCTTTCTTAATTCTACCAGTCATCCTTCCTTTCTGCAATTCAAATGAGTCATGGAATCCTGCGATCTGTTGTAGCATAAGATGTTTTCCTACATTCTTGTTGAAAATGGTTTTCTGAGAGCCTCACTACAGGCAGTGACTTTAAGTACTTTCTAAATAAGGTCTTGAGAATTATTTCTGTAGATGTATCTCCATTTAGCAGCTGAAGTACCCTAGCTCCATAATGCATCCTCCAACAATATTTTTGTGGTTTAGCTCCTACCCTAATTGATAAAATGTGGCACATCCTGTTTCAGGACTGGGAGAAATGCTCTTCAACCGTGTGGTCCCTTAGACTGTAAAGCTCTGTATTTGGTCTGGCTGAGATGGAGTTAATTTTCCCATAGCAGCCCTCACAGTGCTGTGCTTTGCATTAGCTGGAAAGGTGTTGACAACACAGCAGTGCCTTGGCTGCGGCTGAGCAGTGCTGGCACAGCACCAGCCTCTCTTTTCACCAGTAGGTTGGGATGGGCAAGACCTTGGGAGGGGACAGAGCCAGGACAGCTGACCCAAACTAGCCAAAAGAATATTTCATATCATATTAGGTCTGGTCAGCAATATAAACTAAGGGGAAGGCGGGGGGAGGGGTCTGGCGCATTTTTTATTGCCATGTTTTTCTTCCACAGCAATTGTGCGTACAGAAACTTTACTTCCCAGGAAGTGGTTGGACATTACCTGCTGATGGGAAGTAGAGAATAAATCTATTGTTTTCCTCTGCTTCCATGTGCAGCCATTGTTTTTGCTTTATTAAACTGTCTTATTCTTGACCTATGTGTTTTTTCCATCTTATTTTCTCCCCGCCCCCAGTCCCCCTGAGGAAGGAAGTAACAAAGTGGCTTGGCAGGCATCTGGCATCCAGCCAGGTTCAACCCACCACAAACTCTCAATTTCGCACAAATTCTAATCATGGGCCTTCTGTGAGCATACCTAAAGGAGGTTGCAATATGTTTCTGCATTGTTTCCTTCTAGACCTCTGCTTTTCCTCATGACAGGACTACTAACACACAAATCTTTTTTATGGCTGCAGCATTGTACACAGGTAACAGCTTTTCAGTTTGCTAAAGCTTGTTAAACTCAAATGGTCATTCATTACAGTAACAAGACACATCAGTCACCATAGGATAACCCTGCCCTTTTCTTCATCTAAAGATTTGTATTAATTGTTTAAAAAAAGAAAATTATGTTGTTAAATAAATATACTCCTATTAAATTAGAAAACAGGAAAAAAGACGTTTTTAGAAGCACGGTGGTGATTTCACAGGGCTCAGAAGCCTGTTAAAAAACCCATCCACATGGGGATTTTTAGGATCCTATTTCATTCAAGCAGATTAGAGATAATCCCCGTCTTCTGCTGCTTCCCTTCTGCTTTCCATAGTTGTTTGGGAATTCTCTGAAGTAATTGAAATTTAAATCTGTCTCATACATTGTCCTAAGCAAAGTTGGGCAAGGTTTGGCAAAGCCCTCTTCTTGAGAAGGGTGGGGTACAGACGGTTGAGCTGATAGGGGTGTGGGGGGACAATGAATGCATAGCAGTAGCAGGATGAATTCTTAACTTAAAATTAGTTTAAAACTAGGATTTGGACGACTATAACTTGTCACTGCTTAAGGAAGCTCTATGTCTGTAACTTAGTCTGGCTCAGTGGAAGAAGCACAGGATTGGAAGAGATGAGACATGGGATTCTGTTTCTACATTTTCATTGCTCAAGTATCTTCAACTGGTTCTGTCTCTCCTCTCTGCCTGTTTGGATCTCCACAAACAGTAAACTCTTTGAAGTAGAGACCATCTCAACGCATGCTGTGCAGTTACAAAACAGTCTTAATACTTTTGCTCATCTACACGAAAGATTTTACCTTTCAAAGATACACTGGTGGCTACAGCACGGCATACTTTCAGAAGTGAAATACCCTGCACATTAATACTCTTGTTAATCATGTTCAATTTATTTTAGCAGTTAAAAAACCAGCAGGAAAGGATGTTGATCCCAAGAACCCTGATTTTTACCTTATAGCTGTCTCTTAAATCTTGCTCAAAGACAAATAGTGGAAATTAGATGGATTTTCTTCATAGACAAAATTTCAGCTGCTGAAAACTACTTCTGTCACACAAGCATTTGATGGATGTTAAATACACTCAGTGCAGACAGCTCGGTGTGCAAGCTGCAGTGCAGGCTGCAGACTGAGCTCTGCTGGGACAGGAGCTCAAGCCCAAGCACAAGGCCATGAACTGTCAACCCTTTGCACAACTAAGGGCACAGGGACCTGTGGCCCAGCCAGGTGACTGGACACTGGGACACAGCAGGAGCCGAGGACTCTGGATGAAAAGGGAGACTTTGGCGTGCTTAGACTGTGAAGGTATAAAAGCCCAGGGGTTCCTTTGTTCAGGGTCCCTCCTCGGAAGCACCAGCTCGAGCTGTTATCTTGTTATTTAGTTATCGAACCAAGATTAAACTATTTTAAGGATCTGGACACCTGAGACTTTGTTATGGGAAACTTGGGATTGAGCTAGTGAGGAATCCTGGTCTGACCGTGAGTATGGGGGATGTAGCTGTGAAGGGGCTTCAGTCCCAGCTCAGGTGGTGTGAATGTGTCTGCCAGAGTGGCTCCTGGGTGGTTGGACAGGGAAGCTTCCTTAGCACAGGAGATTCCCTGTTACAGTCAAAGAGGTTTTTTCCCTGTGCCCTGAAACTGGATGAGACTCAGATGCCTGGGCAGTGATGTCTCAGGATGCACCTCGGTGTTTGACTGAGAACCAGAGAGTTTTCCAGAGAAATTATTTTGGGAAATCCTTTCCCTTCTCTCTGCTGATCTACAGACCATGGCAGAACTACTTGGTGCAGTAGCACAGCTCTCCTGCTCAGGTTTGCCAAATGACTCACATTGTAACAGGGACAACATGAAAGTTACTCCTAATGTCTCTCTTGTTATTTGGGGTACTGGGATCTCACTACAAGAGAGATCCATTACCCCATTACTGATCACCTATTTATAGATCTGAGCACGAGCTGAGATCTTCAGTATTTTGACACACTCTTTTTTTCTATCAACACTTTAGCCTATCATTCGTAAGTAGTTTTACCATCTCATTTGGGTGTCATTACGAGATGCATTTTTAAAATACTGTATGTTTCTAAACTACAGTAAGATGAATGCCATACACAACGGATACCAGCAGACATCAACTCATCGTTCAAAGCATTACCCCTTTACTCAGCTAGAAAGTAATATGTCCTCTGATCGGGGGATTTATTTTACTCCTTTTATGACACTAGATCAACTTAAAACAACTAAAATATTAGGTATAAAGTTTTAAATTTTTTCTCTTTAGCTTCCCTCCAAATATTTTGCAATAGTTAGTGAATTAAACTGTATTTTAAGCTGTCACCTTCTCATCTCAAGCATCCTTTATTATTTTGAAAGATGACAATATAAAGAAGATGTAAAAAACTTAAAGCTGAATGATGAGCTAGAAGATGACATACACCATGGTTTAACCAACTTTGCCACACAGGCTGCATTAACACAGAAGCTGCCCACACAATAAAAAGGAGCTATTCTGCTGCAAGAGGTAAATCACATTGCTGAAGGACATAACCTGTACCTGCAATGGACACACGTGTAAGAGTGTTGTGGGTTTTATTTGGCACCACCACATGTTGGCTAGAAGCACCAGCAAACCTCAGAACAAAGTGTTAAATGCTCAGAACCTCTTCACCTCCACAAAGGACCTGCTGGACCAGGTTTCTAACCATAGGGAAATGCTACTGTGAGCCTACTAAATGGGAGCAGGCAGAGGCATGAAAACGGTAAAGATCTGGTCCCATTCCCGCTACTCACCATCCAGAGCAAGGCAGTGTGGGATGGGTGTGTAATAACTGAAGGATGCATTAGAGCAGCAGTGAGTACCTGCATGCCCGTGGCCAGGGGTAAGCATGGAGGCAGTCTGCGTCACATGCCTCTGAGTCACTGCGCCTCCTGGGCTAGTCCCCTGGGAAGCAGTTTACAATTACCAGGACCTAACTTTTAGTCATCAAGAGCATACAGAAGGGATGCCTGAGCAGAGCCAAGGAAGGCACCTGAAGTCAAGATGCAGCCAAATAGGGGTTATGGGTAAACAAAATCCAGATGGAGTTGGAATAAGCATACCTGAGCATAAACCAATGAAATATTTAGGCCACTCTTTTTCATTCTTCTCCTTTTAATACTTGCGTGGTGGGTGTTAAGCTGATATGTATGTTAGAAAAATGCTGGAAGTAGAAGCATGTGGTAGAGGAGCAAATTCCAGCAGAGCCACATGGGGAGGCAGCTTTTACTCTAGCTACCGGGATTAGTTTTATAAGCACTTCTACGCACAGGTGATATGGATGCACTTACGTACTTCATGCACAAAAACTAATTAACTGGTATGTGGACCACATTAGAGAGAATCACTCACATCTTAACACTAGCAGACCAGTGCAGCTATTAATTAAAATAATGCTCATATTCTGTAACCATCCCCTACATGATCTGAGGTTCCTTTTTCTCTGTAGCATCACTGAAGATAATGGGGACTTTGAGTCTGTACATTACAATCAGGAAGAAAAGTATGACTGCATAAATGCAGTTATGGATTTTATTTTCTGAACTAACTTATGTCAGTAATGTAAAAATCAACTTTCTGAATTTCTCTATCTTATCTTGAAGATTTTACATACCTGAACTCAGAGTGTGTGTTTCTTTGCACATAAGCTTTCAGAATTATTGTATCAGTAAGTTATCTGTAAGATGAAAAATTCTCTTCTGTAAATGGCAGAGTTGCTCTGTCTATGGACTGTGCAATCGTCACTGAATTACGGTTATTTAGTGCCCAAGAAGCACATCACAGCTTTGATGAAGTCAGCTTCTTCATGGTTCCTCCTTCAGAAAAAAATCATGCTAGAGAAGGAATTTTCTGGTGTTTGTTTTGCTAAAATGGTCCCTTCAAGATACTTCCGCTTGTTTCAAATTAGGGAAAACCCAACTGCTTATTTCAGAAATAGATGGATCAATGTAAAGTGTTACAGTCCCACAGCAGAGTCAGTGTAAAGACAGGTGTCTTCAGCTACTGATAAAGGTCTTTTGAACTTCCTCGGTTAGCCTTTTGCTGGCATGCTTTTGAGGGTTCACAGACCTCTCTGCTCCACAAGACATCTGCAGAAACAATAAACTAGTAGTTTAGATAATGGATCACAATGAAGAGTTGGAAACTTAGGTTTTCAAATATTCCTGAACCTGACTCAGATGCTTACGTATGGCAGTCCTTAAGCTTATTTATGCTCTAAACTTTTTTGTCGTAATACCAAACACAGAAATTAATTTTTCTTTGAAGTCAGTTGAAATCATAAATCATTATTTTGGTGACAGGGACCAGAAAATTGTTTCCAGTATACAGGAGCCAAGATGAAATTAATATGGAATGTGAAAGAGAAAGCTACTTTCACAGCAAGAGCCAGTGGCAAATACTTTTAGGCTTCCTTTTTAGGTCAAATTTTGTCTGATACAGAAGGACACAGAGGATACTCTTCTTTTAACGTGTGTAATACTCCATCACTATTGAAAAAATTCTGTGAACTTGCAGGGCAGAAACAACAAAGTCTACAAGCAGTACAGCATAATGGGAACTCTTGACAGTGAGATCAGCATGAATGAATGGAGAAGGTAAACGGGACTTGACTGAGGCTTTATTTTCCCTTCTTCCATGCAAATACTGTTTCTTTGAAGTAACATTAGCAAAAGCAATTCAAAGCTCAGCTATGTGTACACAGCACTGTTATTTCTTTACAGCAACTTTTGTTGTAATAAAAAAAGTAAGACCTTTTACCTTGATACAGCGCTTTTCATCTTCAAAGCATTCCCATAAATACATTCTAGCTAATCTGAACACCCCTTAACACAGCTAAGGTTGATTACCATAACAATTCTGACTAGAGGAGGGACAGGGTTTAAATTACTTATATGCATGAAAGTACTTGATGTCTGAAGAGGGATTAAAACTCAAGGGTCACTACGTCCTAATTGCCCACTATAGACCTTTTCTCAACTTTTGTTTGTACTGTGAAGAATTATCTACTCACACACAGATTGTTTTCTGTATTTAGCTAAATAATATACCACTTTTGTAATTAAATTGTTTCTTACACTAACAATAATGTTTCTGTTCATTTGACCAACATTTCCAAGCTCTGCCAGCCATATGACCAAAACTGTTAAGACAGTTTTGGGGAACATAAATTGTCAGGTCTTCCCAGACTTCTAGGGCCTTTCAGCGTTTTCCGGTATTGATTACATGTGGACTTGCACAAAAATTCCCTTGAGATATAAAAAATTACTTCACATTTGAGTTTGAAAGGCCTGATATATAAACTACATATTCTCATCTAAAGGTTCTTTTGTATTTTTTGAATGGTCCAAGGTGTAAATGAGACTTAATTTTTACACATTATTTTAACTTCAGCTAAGGAAACACTGCCCATAAGACACAGCCAAGAAAAATACTGAGAAATCAAAGCAGAGAGATTCCAAGTAATTGTGCATTTATTTTATTTTTGAAAAAATGAAACATCACTAAACTGTTCGTTTTTATTCAGATAAATGGGTTTACAGTTCGTCATTTAGAATATGAAGTACAAAGGGCAATCTCTGGGAAAATACAAAGCTATCACTTTATTTCAAGGTTTTCTTTTCTGTAATGTCATAAATGGAATTGTGAACTGAAATTGTAACCTGTGTAGTAATCCTGTAACAAGTATCTTTTTAATAGTTTATGTTCATTGTGTTTTCCTGAACATCTTGGTTTTGTTGGGATGGTGTTCAAGTACCTGCTTCCAATTTCAAATGGCTGCTGTAGAAAGCTGACTACTCACAATGATAAGTGTAGTGTTAAAGACTTCTGGATTACAGTTTCGTGATGAACAGTCACTGAACTGGATTCCACCTTTCAATCCTGTAACAGTATTTTAATTTTAAGGTATTCAAAACCGAGATATCAAAAGCATATGGTGTACAGAAATGAAAGCATTCAAAATGTGCATTTCACAAAGCACTGTTTCTTACCTGTTACCGATCAGTTAAATAATTTTGAAGGCTTAAATATATGTACGCCTTAATTTAGGTTATAATATTATAGAAGTAATGAGAACTCACTAACTCTTGATAAACACCTCACTTGAAGATGTGCAAAATTTCATATTGATACAGGTTTTCCTTCTAGTAAACTGCTAAACTGAAATTCACATGGTATTAAATGTGAAAAGGTACTTCAAGAGTGCAGTTTTTTAGCTCCTTTTCTGATTCTGAGTCTAAGCTGTCCATCCATTGTCCAGACTTTGCCAAAACAGTTGCTCAGACTAGCCATCTTCAGAAACTCCACCTAATGAAGCTTCCTTCGAGCTTCCAGCTCAACAGCTCTTCAAGTATCTATGTCAGTAACAATCCAAAGTGAGCAGTCTTTTCTGCTTGCTGCTCTGCATTCAGATTTAATGTGGATATATGGGCAGCATTATGCAGAGCAATATTCCTACAAAACACACAAAACATCAGAGAATCCACAGGTATGGAGTTGAGAGTTTTAAAGACGAGTAAGAACCAAATTTTAACTTCCAGTCCCTGAGAGTGCAAACACTGAATACTCATACTATTTAAGCAACATGAGCTCTCATATTCAAAAAGCAATTTTGAATAAATTGCATGTAGTTGTGGTCAAAGATGAATACTGCAACACACCTGACACAGCTTTTTATAGCAATTCAGCAGAGGAAAATTGTAGGATTAAACAGAAAGAATTGCCAAGGATTACTCATTAAAAGATTCTGTACTCTAAAAGCAGAACATATGCCTTCAACAGAACGAGAAATGGTAAATTTCAGTCTTGTTGTGGTATTATGGCTACACACTGAAACTGTGTAAGAAGTTAGCTATGACTTTACCTGAAAAACTGTAACTTCAACTGAAGAAGTTAACCTGTAACATCACTCATGTCCTTCTTTCTCTCTGTATTAAATCATGGTTTTCCAAAGTAAATTTCTTATCACTATGGTCTACATTTTGACCTGCAGTAAGAAGGTTTCAGCCTTGGTGACAAACATCCCAAGAGTGCACAAAGATTGCTAGCACACACTGAAGACAGTGTTTGAAAAAAAAGTGTTTGAAAGTCTCTAAAAATAGAAATCTTTAAAAAGTGTTTAAAGCTGCACAGAGAGCACATTCCAGCTGAAGCACAACTTCAGCACTAGCTGCTACTGCCTTAAAGTTATCAGGACTATCCTTCATCTTTTGGTATACAAAGAACTGACACAAGATCTTAGCAGAAAAAATTTAGGACAGATGTCCAGTGATGAATCTGAACCTGCAGTTACTAGCAGATATGTGACAGTTTTTTAACAGGCAGGTAGCACTGAGGGGCATGTGAGAATGGCATGTCTGGGTGGCCAAGGTGTCTCCAGTAGATAAAGCTGCTTTAAAGAAAGTATGTCAAACACTTTTACAAGCAAGTACTTCCAATGAACAAGATAATGGCTATTTTTGAAAGCTCTACATTTGATATAAATATATATAATATTTGTAACTACCTATAGAAATAAAATGCATAAATATATAAAAACTATTGATGTTTCTTAAAATATAGGATTATGTTATGGTAAAACAAATGTTCTTTCTAAATGTATAGACATGCAGCAACAAGAAAAATACCACAGATAGGAAAGTTTTAATTATTAGTACACAATAGAAGTGCTTACCTTTTTCTATCTCTTGAAGCTGTATTTAGCTTGGAGAGCTAAACACGTGTAAACTTTCCATGTATACTTCAAAAAGAAATATTTTTCTTTTTTGAAAAACATGCTCCTGTTTGTTCTCAGACATATTTTTGGATATTGAAAAGACAACCCTTAATTTAGAGCACATTAAAACTCTAAATTAATTGGGTTTTTTTTATTTAAAACAAACCTCTTCTACGTCATTAAAAATATTTTAAATTAGGAATTTTCATGTAGGTTAGAGCTAGAATTTTGGTCTCATTTTGCCATTTCTGGCACTACACGGCTAATAAGCACTTTTTCGCTTCATGTCACTGTTTTATAGAATGCTTCAGGGATTTTGTGGTGCAGTTTAGCTCCACCTCTGTTGGCAAATTCAAGGATTTGAATGGGGGGAAGTCAAATAAACTGCTGTGTTTCCAGGAATATGGAAAGGTGGTCTGACTGAAACATAGACCCTCTGAAAGTTAAGTTTCCAGAAAGACTGAGCCAGTGCTTAGCAATCTGAGCACACAGCTGCACCTTTAAGTAGACATACTATTTCAATCACACCCACCGCAGCACCGCTCCGGTTCCACGCAGCGGAGGCTCCGAGAGTCGCAAATGAGCGTGCAGGTCAGAAGGAATAAGAAGCAGGCAAGACGGACGCCCTGCTTGCGAATCAAGCGGCATTTAAGCACGGTAGGGCTCTCATTCCCCTCACGGGCCGGGTACCCCCGAGCCGGCCGCGCTCCCCGGGCGCGCCCAGACCCCGGCCCGGCGCTCCCCAGCCCGCGCCGCTCGCGGGG
>VXAZ01008291.1:0-23097 GCA_013399875.1 Gymnorhina tibicen | reverse complement strand
CGGCGCTGCCGAGCGCGTGGCGGGAGGCGCTGCCTGCCTTCCTTCCTTCCTTCCTTCTTTCTTTCCTTCCTTCCTCCCTCCCTCCTGTCCGCTGCGTCCTTCCCTGCTTCCTGCCGCCTTCCCACCTTCCCCCTGCGCCGCCTGCCGGGAGGGGTCCCGGGAGCGCAGCGGTGCCCCTGTGGGGGGCGGTGCCCGCCCGAGCGCTCCCTCGCCCAGGCCCCTTCAGGGGCTCCCGCGGCCGTCCCGGAAGAGACGCTTTTTTTTTTTGTTTTGGGGTTGTTTTTTTTCGGGGTTTTTTTGTTTGTTTTTTGGGGAGGGGAGTGGTTTTTTTGGTTTTGTTTGGTTTTGTTTGGTTTGGGTATTTTTATTTGGCTTGGTTTTGGGGTTTTTTTTGTTTTTTTTTTTTTGTTCTTGTTTTGTTGGGGTGGGTTGTTTTCTTGGTGGGGTTTTTTGGTGTGTGTGTGTGTCTTTCTGTTTTGGTTTGGAGTTTTTTTTTGTTCTTTGGGGTTTTTTTTAGTTTTTTTTTTAAGGGGTTATTTTTGGGATTTTTTTTTAATCCGGAGAAATCTCCTTTTCCGGGTGGCCGACCCCGTTGCGACACGGTGTGTCGTGTTTGTCGTGAGAGAGACCGTGGCGGGTCTGTAACTGCGGGCTGTGTTTGTAAACGTGCACGGAACTCTTAAGCTTTGGCAGAAGTGAGCAGTGCAAAACTTCCCCTCTAAGACTTGTCTCCTGTGTGTTTGAAAAGCTGCTCAGAGCGGTGACGGTACCAGGGGCAAGCAGGCTGGTGGTCAGTCTGTAACTTGGGTTTTTACAAACTATGCATTATTTTTTTGCAGTGAAGTAACTCCCAGTTGTTTTGGTGCGTAGAAAACAATTACAGCCTGTCTTCAACGTACAGGTTTATTCTCTTAAGCATAAATTATACACAGTTTGATGTCTATCTCCTGTTAAGCAAAATTATTTGTAATGCCATCCTCGCCCCTTTCTCAGTATCCCCAAAACAGAAGAGAAGAATACAGAAGGGTTAGTTGGTGGTTGTCAAAAAGACCCATAGATGATCATGGCATTTACTAGTGTTCAAGACCCTCAGACGGACAAGTGTAGGCTTTCAGTGTTACTGCACTGATACCTCTATGCCTTTGGCTTAAACCTACTTGGGGAAGTTCACCAAACATCAGGTGAAGGAGGGCATACACTTCAGTGTTATTGTTACTTGGACTCCCACAGAGAAATGGGTTTTATCTTTGTAGTTACTGGTGTGATAACTTTTTGTTAGGTTTCATTTCTGTTGCTCTTCATCCCAGTGTTTGAGATCGACTATATCATAGTAAAATAATTTGTGTTTCACTCTACTGCAATGCCATTTTACTTGAGATTTAATTCCAGATATCCTTCGATACAGCCTCCATTAACTTTTACCAGTTATATCCTTTGTCTCCCTTTGTAGGATGCAAAGTCTGGAATGGACAATACAGTTTTACATCTTTCCATTCTTGAGGTCATTCGTAGATGTGAGGTCACTCCTCTGGCTTTTGAGGAAAGGTGAAATCGTTCTTCCTTGTCACATTCTCTCTTGTCTTCCTGTACCTTCAGGGTGTTGTGGTTTGGAAATGGTGCTCTCCAGTTTAGTGTTCCCACTGAAACCACTCCAAACCACGTGTCTTCCCACTCCCTGCAGCAGAATGGAGAGGAGAGTTGGAGGCACAAAAGGTGAAGAGCATGGGTTGAGATAAGAACAATTTACTGGAAACAAGGAGATAAGAAAACAAACAGTAACAGAAACAATATAGTAACAAAAGTATACAGGAGAGGTGAGCAGCTCAGCTCTATATGCAACTGCTCACCACTATGCAGAGCTCAAAAATACCCAATTGTAATGCTACTGTGACCCAGGATCCCTTCGCGCATTTCTGGAAAATGATACAAAGTGGTATAGAATAACCTCCAGGTTCTAGTTGTGGCCCTCCCAGGCTACTGCAAAAATTAACCCTGTCCTGGCCAGAACCAGGACGTAGGGTATCTCTCCCACTGAGCCTAGAGCATCTGCATTCCTTTTGATAATTCACTAGAAGGTTTGGAAAACAGAATTTAGTATAGAATCAGATTTTTGTGTCTAGCTCCCAGATGCAGATAGTATTTCTGGAGATCATGTAAACCAGAGGAAAAATAATTGTCTGTCAGGTAAAATTAATTTTAGGATTAGAGCTGCGAGCTGTAAGTTGACCTTACAGGATTCGAGAAGCAGCTGCTTCAAAAATCTCTGCTAGCCTAACTTTGTTTCCACTGCAGTAGCTCTCCAGTGAATTATAAGTGAGCCCAGCAATTCCCTAGCCAGTGTTGTCTCAGGTGGCCTGAGGGTTGTCCAGACTGCCACTGAGGTAAGTTTGCAGTGGGTAAGAAGGCAGAAGCAAACTCAGCATGGCCTAGGTCTTCTGTGCTTTGGGTTCTGCATGCTGGGAGCTGTGAACATTTTGCAAGCTCATTGCAGTCTGCCGTTTCTGACAGCATGGCTATTGGTGTAAAAGCCTACTCAGGAACTGAACAGTGCAGCCAAAGCATGTATTGCTGCCGCTGCAGCAGCAGGATTATGGAGCCTGAGAGCAAATTTGAGAGCAACCACCTGCTGCCACAGGCCAGGCATGCTGCTTTCTGTACAGGAGCAGTCTGTTACTGTGATGGATCTGTGTGTTCATAATGATCCTAAAACATTGCCATTCCAAAATAACTTTTATGTCATGTATCTGGAGCTGCTCTCTCCAGTGTTGCACTCTTTTCCTCAGTCCCAACAACTTTCACTTTGCTAGATGTAAAAGTTCAATTCCCTTTTGAATCTTAAGTCATAGGGCACTAGTAAAACAAGTGTTATACTAAGCTAAAACTAGTAAAGTTGCTGAAGGAACATTTTATTTTTCCATAGATGGAAAGATATAAAAAAGGCACCATTTTAGTCCTGTCTTCTGTTAATGTAGCCATCATCAGTGTTTACTGAATGTTTGCATGAACAGTGTTAAGGATGGTCTTTTACTGATTTTGAGTTTTGTAATTGTTCCTGTTGCATACCTTCCATGATTCTTAAGGCAGTATGTTATTCATCCTAAAGTGTATGTAGTTTTCAGGATTTTCATGAGCAATCCAAGTCGGAACCTTCGTGATAGCTAATCAACACGAGTAACATGGGAACAGACCCAGCAGTACTACTGCAAACAATGATCCAGGTCTTCCCTAAAGCTTGTGTGTGTATTCAGGGTCGGAGTATGAGGGTTTTTACTGCTATTTTCCTTTGCACTTCTCCTCGTGCTCCACAGGGGGGTAGCAGAAGGAAGTCAGAGATCAGTTAAAACTATCTAATCCTATCGGCGTTTACACCATTAGGTGTGGAAAGCTTTGTTAGAGAGGTATTTGATGTGTAACAAAGACCACAGAACCTCTGCTTGTTGAAAAGAAGTGCTTGATGAGCCAGCTAATACAGTGATTGAACGAATGGGGTCTCTATGAATGTGAAAGTAAGAAAAAGCTAGAGTAAGAGGCAGCTGTCTGTGTGTTGTGGAAGGAGGGTGTTGCATGTCGAAGTCTGGCGGTTTTACTTGGGAAGTTTTCAGTCTTTGTGGTAATAAGTTATGTCACAATGGTTCAGATTTTGTTCTTCCCTGATAAGCAAATCAGTCATGATATGTATTCAACTTGAGAGTGATACAAACTTTGGAACAACTGGTCACATTGAAGAAAAAAAAAAGCACTGTCATTTTCTCTGTGTGTGATAAATGGTGATATCACTTTTAAATACCATTACTAAGCTTTCAGTTGTGAAAAGCTTGACAGTAACGATTCCATTCAAAGAGTTACAAGTGTTCTGAACTCAATGGAAAACTTGACTTGATTGAAAGTCTGATTATCCATAGAGAGACAAAAACCAAGTTACTTTCCAATGTTGAACTAGAAACAAGAAAAATTAGATGCATTTTTCTTAGCTGGAATATGCAGTCACAGGCAAATCAAAACACAACAGGGATTTTAGTTGGGAAACCTCTTAGATTTTGTCAAGTCAACACAAAAATTTTTTCCAAAAGGTTTTCTTTGTTTTGGAGGTATAATATCATATAGAAATGCCTGTGTCCTGGTTACAGCTATAGTAAAGTTAATTTCCCCTTAGTAGCTGTTAAGGTGCTGTGCTTTGGGTTCAGAATGAGAATGGTGTTGATAACACACTCATGTTTTGGGTTTTGCTGAGTCATGTTTATCCTAAGTCAGGGACTTCTTTTTTCCCTGTCTCATGCTCTGCCAGGGAGGGAGCAGAGGGGGTTTGCAAACAAAACCGGGAGGGAGCGTAGCTGGGACAGGTGACCCGAATTGACCGAAGGGGTATTCCTCACCACAGGATGTTCATGCCTGCTATATAAACTGAGGGGGTTACCCAGAAGGGCAGCCAGTCTGGGTGTCTGGCATTAGTCAATGGGTGCAGAGCAATTGTATTGTGCATCACTAGTTCTTCCCTTTTTGTTATTTTTTGTTATCATTGTTATTATCATTTACCCTTATTACCA
The DNA here is from genome assembly GCA_013399875.1 of Gymnorhina tibicen. Classification (NCBI taxonomy): domain Eukaryota; kingdom Metazoa; phylum Chordata; class Aves; order Passeriformes; family Artamidae; genus Gymnorhina; species Gymnorhina tibicen. The sequence goes on along the minus strand of VXAZ01008291.1, from coordinate 18,553 downwards.
TATTTTACTTTATTTAACAGTTATTAAACTGTTCTTATATCAACATACAAGTTTTTTACTTTGATTCTCCTGCCCATTCCGCCACAGTGCAGGAGGAAAGAATGGGGGTTTGAGCGAGTGGCTGTGTGGTGCTTAACTTCCAGCTGGGCTTAAAACTGTGACAGCCTGGTATTCAGTATGGTGGTTATGTGTAAGACTTTTTGTCCATATAAACAAGAAGCCTTTGTTTTAATGAGCTTTCTACATGTACTTCTCACTCATTACAGGCATTCCCAAATAACACTCTGCCTTCTTATATTGGAAATAAATGTTTAATGGCACATCTTTGTGCATTTTTTCATAGCTTTTTTTAATTTGGTATCTTAAAGAGGAGAATCATGGGGTAAGAAATCGGCAAGCTAAATAACAGTTGTTTAAAACTGGGTATTTGAAATGTGCATTCTGGAAAAATGTGGTGGGCATACTATGCTTTGTTGATCTGTAGTCTGGCGTCATCTCGAGAAGATACATTTTGTAGCTGCCTGGTTAGTTTTTCAGGCATGCAGTTAAATGTAAATTGCAAGAATACTAATACGTACTTTTTGTGTAAGATTGGAATTATCGGTGGAACTGGCCTGGATGATCCGGATATCTTAGAAGGAAGAACAGAAAAATATGTTGACACTCCTTATGGCAAGGTCTGTATAACTTTTCTATTTATTACTGAAACTTTTTGCCAATTTCCAAGATGTTTATATGCTTTAAGAGTTTTCCATTTGGTAAATGAATGTATAAAAGAGGTGCTGGCACAACTGTTCTTTTTGGTTGCTCTGTTGTGGGATTCTTAATTTGTAGAAACAAAGTATTACAAAGATGATGTGCAAAGGAGTCTATACCTCTTCTCATTTGTAGATTGGATGAATTTAGAAACTCAGTCCTGAATTTACAATCAAGGAATAAACCTTCTCTTTCAAATTTGTGCTGGTGTGTGACCTCTATTATCTGTCAGATCAGTCCAGGAACCTTTCTGAATTGCAGAAGACTGTCCTTTGAGGTATATGAGATACCATTTTCCCTGTAACTACTGAATTATGTTTTACATGCCGATGTAAAATTATGCTTATAACCACATAATTTGAAAACTATTTGAAAATAAAGCTCTGAAACTGTTCTTATGACACTGGTACACCTGAACAATTCTCCTTCACATTGCTTCTGTCCTTTTCCTCAGCAGAAGGGAGTGGAGGCTAGGGCTGTTGCTCTATACACAGCACTGAGTGTGTTTTGCAGGATAATTCCCGGCACAAAGCATTGTGTAAGGGGGACGAGAGTAAAACTGAGATACCATGGTGTAAATCCAAACATGAATTCAAGATAATGTCCTGAGTTGAACTGGGACTGTTAAGCTGACCTGGATGGAGTCAGGTCACAGCCAGAGAAAGAGAGCACAGCCAAACAGCAGTCTTTGATCCTTTTACCTGTAATGGCCTGTCTTCCTTCTTTCTCTCTGTAGATCTGAACTTCTGATATTTCCTCCTGTATAGAATCACATTAACTTCAGCGACTGAATGCAGTTTTCATCCTCATGAGGAGCAACTGATGGATCAGCCTTAGTATAAGATGTGCAGAGCTTAGTCCACAAGTTACAGCTGCACAAAGTGCGATGGTTTTCTATTGAAGCAGAAACAAGCCTCACAAATTCAATTGGTATTATTAGGTGGATCAATATTCACTTACTTTGCTGCTAAGACTATTTACTATTCAGGATGGAAGTGTGGCAACCTGCCACTCATTTTAGAACTACAATAGTTGAGAGGAGCAGCTATTGCTGAATGCAGGAGGGCAATTTATTTTTATTTAAGTGTGCCTGGAAAAGTTTAGAAATACCTTTTTTCCTAAAGGTATGTTTTGTTCTTGATTGTTACTGGAATAAAACCAGTTTGGGACTTTTCTGCCGTAAAGATACTTTTTCATAGAGCTGTGAAATCAGTGTAGACATAATCTGCCTGAAATTTTAAGAAGTAAAGGGCTTAATCTAAATAAACTTCAGAATTCTGTGGTCTTTTTTTTCCCAAGAGAAACTGAGATGAAACACGAACCTATTTAGTTCAGGCAAAACTAGGAAGAATGAAAATGAATGAATGTCAAAAGGAAATTGCAAGGCATAGTTAATAGAATGTATGTCCATTTCCTTCTGTCATGTAAAAATGCAAAGTGTGCAATTCCACTTCACTTAAATCTTGATGTTTCATTCTTAAGTTTCTAGGCAAGGACACAGCCAAAAGATTTTTGACTAAACCTTTCTGGGATAGATGTTCCTTGGCACCTTTGACATTTGACAGCAGAAAAATAGATTTTTCTTTAATGAAAAATGCTCTTTTCTGTTCTTTTAGAAGGTGAATAATAGCTTACATTTTCTTCATACAGAGTCCTTGAATTCTCTTCTGCTTTGGGCTTCTTGAATCATGAGAATCATTTAACAACCAAAATTAGCATTAGGGAATGTGGGAAATACGGAAAAGTTTAAAGGAAACTATTATGATAGTTTTTTGCTGTTCTCTGTGTTGACATTGGTCCTCCTATAATATTTCAAGTTACATTAGTAATAGGGAAAATGCAGTACAATAGTTTAAAAAAAAACTAAGTAAGCTTACAGCTCTTAATATACTAGCTGTCTTTTCTCCTTTGTTTGCTTCCTTCAAAAATTTGGTATTCTATGGAAAATACTCCGAAACCTTTTGGGATTCTATCTCCAGATATGGAAAATATTATTCTCCTACAGGATAACAGATGCTGTTCCAAGCAATTTTATTTTCATCATTGAATTTTGAAGCTACTAAAAAGCTTTGTTCAGAATATATTTTTAGTTAGATTGTCTTACTTTCTGGATGACAGATCTTGGTCCTGAGTCACCTTCCCTGGTGGGCAAGAGGTCTTCCTGCTCTAGAAGATTATTCCAGGGGCTCCCTCTCTTTTTCTGGTCATAAATATATCTGGCAAACAAAACAGGGGGTAGTTCCAGCTTTCAATTGAGCATTTTTTTGCTTTCATCAGGAAAATCAGACCATGTAACATAATACTTGAGCTCCTCTTCTACCTCCGCAAAACAATGTGCATCGTTTGGTTCCTAAAATAGCTCACGGGTTAAATGGAGGCTTGCAGAACCTCTGAAATACTTTTTCATTGCAAGTGTTCCATGCTCATTCTGTTTTCTGTTCCAGCTAGCTTCTGAGGTGAGACCAAGGAAAATATTAATTCTGTAGACACCACATGAACAATACTTCATGCATATTTGTTATAGACAAAGGGGATTTATTCCAGTTGTTTGTTATTGTAATAGTTTGGGGTTAATTGCCCAGGGTTCTATTCTTTTTTTCTGTTTTGCAACAGTGAGTAATATATATCTGACTTGTATTTTGTGAAAAGAGGGAAGTACTTGTTAAATAAATTTATAAATTTTTAATGTTTGAGAACTTTTTATTGGACCATTTATTAAATCCTCCTTTAAACATACAGTATGAGAGCTTTGAATTCAAATTGTTCCATTGAAAGTTTTTATTATTTTATCATCACTCCTGGCTATGACTGAGATAATAGTAAAGAGATAGAGCACTCAGAAGGAACTTGTGGGAGAAAGAGAGTAGAGTGGAAGTACACACTAGCTGTGTTTTGTGGTTAACACATAGTTTCAAATTTCTGTTACTATAACTTTATGTACATATCAATAGTTGATCCAGTCTTACTCAATCTCTTTACCAGCAACCTGGATGAAGGGATAGAATGAACCCTAAGCCAGTTTGCAGATAATACAAAACTGGGGGGAGTGGCTGACACACCTGAAGGCTTTGCAGCCACTCAGTGGGACCTTAGGCTGGAGAATTGGGCAGAGAGAAACCTAATGGGGTTCAAGAAGGGCAAGTTTAGGGTCCTGCACCTGGGGGAGGAATAACTCCAAGTACCAGCACAGCTGGGGGCTGACCTGCTGGAAAGCAGCTCTGCAGAGAAGAACCTGGGGTGGTGGATGACAAGTTCACCCTTGCAGTCAGGAGGGCCAACGCTGTCCTGGGGTTCAGCAGAAAGAGTGTGGCCAGCAGGTCAAGGGGTGTGATTCCCTTGGCCCTGGTGAGACCACATCTGGAGTGCTGTGTCCAGGTCTGGGCTCCTCAGTACAAGAAAGACAAGGAGTTACTGGAAAGGGTCCTGCAGAGCCACAGAGGTGATTCGGGGTGTGGAGCATCTCTCTTATGGGGAGAGACTGGGGGTGCTGGCCCGCCTTAGTCCAGAAAAAAGAAGACTGTATCTCATCAATACATATAAATATCTCAAAGGTGGGTACTCAGAGGATGGTGCCAGATTCTTTTCAGTGGTGCTCAGTGACAGGACAAGCAGTAATGGCCATAAACTAAAACACAATATGAGGAAGAATTTCTTTACATTGAGGATGGCAGAGCACCGGAACAGACTGCCCAGGAAGGTCATGGAGCCTCCCTTGCCGGAGACAGTCCAACCCCACCGGGATGTGTCCCTGTGTAATCTGATCTAGGCAAGCCTTGGCAGGTAGGCTGGACTAGCTGATCTCCATAGGTCTTTTACCCAATCCTAACAATTCTGTGATTGTGTGATCTTTGCAATCTTTAATTTAATGAACCATGATGCAGTATCTGCAATCCTTTTCTTAGACTGTCCATTCATCAATTAGCAGTGCTTTCTTTTTTTCAAGTATTTCTTCTTCTCTTCCATTTTTTTAGAAATCATGTGCCAAAAAGGTATTCAGCATGTCAACTGAAAAATGTGCAGAATGCATTTCGTGGAAATCTGTGCAAAGGTGTCAGCTGGACCGTACTATTACACAACTGTCCTGAAGCCTTTTGGAGTGCTAGGATGCAAGCAGATAGGGACAGAAACCCTGGCTGCAGCAACTAGATTTTGAAGCCTGTGGATTTTAGAACTGTTATGTTCTTTCTGCATTGTCAGTGTACGCCAGAATTCACTGGAGTTGTGTGGTGGGAATGGATATCAAATGGCACCTTTCTACCCCAAATCCTTTGAAAACTGATGTAAACTTAAATCTACCTCTTGCAATAAACTTGAATCTTTTACTTATAAAGCAGAGAGCCCAGTCTTCAACTTGCTGATCTGTTTGATGGGAGGCAAGAACTTTTGCTGGAAATCCTCTTTAGTTTTTAAGAGTATTTTTGTACCCTTTTGGGGACTAAGTGCTTATTACTTCACACAGCAAATGTGTGTAAACAAAACAAATCCCAAATGCTAATTTTTGTGAACCTTCCTTATTATGGAATGTTGAAATGGCAAGTTGCCTTGGCCACTAGACAGCAAGGCTTTTGCCCTATGTGAAATTCTACTCTTAAAACCATGTTTGCTTCAGAAGAGTATATGTAAGGTAAAGTTTAAACACTTAAATATCAATGGTTTAACATTAAATGGAGACTTGGAAAAAAAAGAAGTCAGAATAACTACAGTTCTAAATATAAATTTTCTGGAATGTTCCCATGTTCCCTTTTTTTTAAAAAAGGTAGTAAGTGTCTGCCAGAATTTCAACATTGGTGATAGAGTAAATTACAGTGCTTTGGAGAGCTTTCACATGAGTACCAAAAAGAGCTGTGCAATAGGAAGTAGAAGGTCATGTTCTTATTAGAAATGGGAGTCTTTAACATGGAACTCCTGTATCCCTTTATTGTCGATCTCTGCAGATTTTCAAGTGTCCAATAAAATCAACAGCTGTAAAACTAAAGGCTAGTTGAAATCTTGCATCTAGCATTATAATTTTATTTGTGTTCTATCAAGTAGCTGGCAACAGAACATTTTTAAATGCAAATATGTGAGTCTTTCAAGACACTTGCAAACTTACAATCAGTAGATAAACCATGATTTTGTTAGTAGCTATTTTAACAAAAAGAGAAGCTAGAACATAGTGTATTTCAGATCCCTGCAGGTCAGGAGCAGAACACAGCCTACAGAGGAGTTGATTTATGGTAATGGTGGTTGATGACTTGGAAGCTGCTTCTCATGGGCCATCTCCATGCTGCATGTTCCAGCTGCATAGCTAAAATCAGAATGTTCTGTTGTCCTGGCTGGTTGATAGTCAGGAAGATTGTGTTTTCTTGTTGTGCAACTGTGACAGAAGCCCCTGGGCTGAGCAAATGCAACACTGCTTCTGCCATTTATGTACCAGAATTTCTCTGTTATATCACATTTCATTTCCCAAAAGCAGGACTCCCAGCAGCAGGGAAGAGTGAGTTTTTCAGGAAGCTGGGGATGAGTGAAGGGTGGCTTAGAGGAATCCAGAACTCTTCACACCCCTACTGCTAGCCCAAGTTAAAAGTGGGACAGAGAAAAGAATGGCAAGTGCTATGGAAAAGCACAGATTAATGTGATTTGTGTTGGAAGGGGGCTTTACTAGAGAATGGCAACCATTTAGCAGAAGGAAACTGAAGATCACAGGAAAGGGAGTCATGCTAACCAATTTAATGGTAACATGTGCATGCTACTGTATTTATGTTTGAAATACTCTTTTCATATATTAGAAAGTACTACAGTTTCAAACCCCAGAGTAAAGAGTTGCAATGTTAATGTTAGTATGAACACAGAAAATGTGATAATCCTTCTCGTCTCAAGTTTGATCTTCCTATTCCAGACTGTTTTACTAATCTGCCATATCAAATTACAGAGCTGAGCTCAAGAAAACATGAGAATACAATGGTAACCAGTATTTTCTTCCATAACTGCTACTTTAACTTGTTATTTTTAGGTAGTAGTAGAGGTTTGTAATGTGATGGTCAGGCTGTAACTCATTCTTACGTGCTTGTTTTGCAGCCATCGGATGCTTTGATTTTGGGAAAGATCAAAAATGTGGACTGTGTGCTCTTAGCAAGGTAAATGAACATATTAAGGGGGGTTTTTTTATGTGTCTTAAAGTTTTCTCAGAATTTTTTCTTTTTTCATTAGGTGAACTGAATTTCTTGTCTGATACCATCTTGCTCTTTGTGGTAGCGAAGTCCAGCACAAGTTTAGGTTTTTTCATGAGCAAATTTGATGCTGCAAGGACTGAGAGTATTATAAATGCGTCTAGGTTAGATAAAGAATCTGGTGGGAGGTATTGCCCTAATAAGAATGGCAGCCTGCAAGGCCACATGTGCTGATGGTAGGTAGGTGGTGCCAATAACCTTACTAATTAGTTAATCTGCTCACTATGTTAGCAGATTGCCTTTGTGAAATAGAGAAAACGTCTGCTTCCAGATTAACTGTATCTCTGGTACCACTGTAAACTCCTCCAAATCATTCCCTTAGATTATTGAGTCCTCCTGCTGTTGTAATTATTGCTTAGGGGGCTGCATCCCCTGCAGTTCTCCCTCGCTATGTAATTTTTATTCAGACATATTTTACTGTACTTGAAGAGACTCTGGAAGCAGGGTCTGCAGATGAATGTGTGGAAATTTCACACTGGTGTTAACCATGGATGTCTAGGACCAACATGCTACTAGATTAAATGTAAGAATTGTAACACAGTTCGCAGCATCTGGGCAGAATGGACAGAGCAGGTGCTGATGACACAGTCCATCAGCAGGTCCAGTCAAGTCAAGGTGGTTAGTCAAGCACAGGATCCATCCAGGGAATCCAGGCAGGAGCAGTGGGAGGTGAGAGATGAGGCTGTAGTGTGTGTCTAAAGCCAGTCCCGCTCTGGAGACAAACTACAGCATAGGTCTGAAGGCCATGGGGGAGAGAGGGCTGGGGACAGGCACACTGTGACATAGCTCAGGCCAGGAGTGAAGACGGGGGTCTGAGCTTGGAGGCAGGAGAACTCAGGCTCACAGGCATCAGGAGTTTGTGTGGAGGCTCAGAGTGAGACTGGCCAGGGCACTTAAGACCCAGTGGTGCACTCAGGGCCCTGATTCTTTTCATGCCAGTGTTTTTCCATTAAAGCTGCTGACTGCTAACCATCTCTGCAACTACACTTCTGCCTGTGGTTTTACTTTTCTTATCTTTCATGGACTTTGCTCATGTATTTTATTACACCTGGACAACATTTTTCTCATTTTCTCAAATGAAATGCTAAGTGAAGTTCTCATTGCTGTGCTGTTTCAAACTAGAGCTTGGGCAACAGATGTCTGAACAACTTGGCTGTGGTTTACCTCCTCGCTGGGATTTATGACTATTCATATAGAAACCTTGTGAGTTTACTTTTAGGGCCAAGGTACCTGCAAATTTTATTTTGTGTTTTGGCTTCTGAATCACGTTGAAAAAAAAAAGGCATGCCTATTCTTTAACATTATAACAGCAACTGCAATAAAGCAATAAATCAGTGTGCCTAGTAGCTTATCAGAAATGCTGATGACAACATGGGAATCCTGCCTGACAGTGTTTGGCCATGTTATGTGCAGTTCCTGAATGATCAAATTCTTAGGACTTTTGGGCCTCTGAAAAAAATCAGTTGAGAAATTAAGTTCCTTCTTTTCTATTACATGGTTGAAAATAATTTTCCGATGTGTTTAATCATGTAAGTGGTGTACTTCGGTAGCAAAGACAGAGATAGAACAAAAGCTTGTGCTTATAAAACCAACTATTTCCTGTCTTGGTGAAAAAGAATACTGCAGCAGTGTGAAGTCATTCTTTTAATTTATGAAAGCTGTCAGATCACTTTAAGATCAAAGAGAAAAATGTGATGATTCTACTGTTTTCTTTGGAAAGATGACAGATTAGAACACAATGTGCTGTGATGTGCCACTCTGTGTGGGAGAATACTAGCAACACTTCTGGGCAGAAAATACGTGGAGGTGCATATAAGTCTTAAAAATTTCCTGTAGTGTATCGAAGAGGGGTTTCAGAATCTATGGAACTGACTTAGAAAATTCAGAGGAAAATGCTTATTTTACTTTTGAAGTTGCTGAAGTATATTTGAATTGTATTTTTCAGATTCTTTTCATTACAGTCTTGAACTTAAAATTTTGCATTTAAAAAGAAAATTATACCACTGCTTCTTAAATTGAATTCCAAGAGAAGCCTAATACATTTAGGAAAACAAAATATACCATAAGTAGCTGAAATGGTCAGTTCCACTTTCAATACTTTTAGGGAAAATATGTTTCCAGAAATTCTCCTTATTTGGGAGAAGGAAGGCAATTTCAGTCTGATTTGTTTTACTCTCTTGCAACATGTATCTTTGCAGACATGGAAGGCATCATACAATTATGCCATCAAACGTCAATTACCGTGCCAATATCTGGGCATTAAAAGAAGAAAATTGTTCCCATGTATTAGTGACTACTGCCTGTGGTTCATTACGAGAGGAAATACAACCTGGTGATCTTGTCATAATTGACCAGTTCATTGACAGGTGAGTAAGAGGGAGGACAAATGGGGATTAACCATATATAACATGTTCATGTTAAATTAAGTTTTTGTAAGATGAAATGATAGCCTCAGTTCTTCAGTCAAAAAGTGAGATTCATACAAGAAAATATGATAGGAAATGCGAATGTGATTATAAGAAGTTCCATTCTAACAGAGGTACCAGGCTTTGAAGAATGGCAGCTTTATACTATAAAGTATAGCTCCATGGGAAAACTGTTCAGAAGAACAAATCTGCTATTCTCAGATGTGGGAGAGAAACATGAATAAGAGCACAAGCCATTCCAAGTTTATGAAGACTCTGAAATGAGATGGAGAGGTACAAGAAAGCACAGTAGGAGTCAGCTAGGAAAATATATGTCTGAATAATGAGGTCCTGTACAAGAGACATAAATGCAACACAGTAGCAAAAGAGAGGAGGTTGTTTTAAAACAAGGATAGACGCTTGCATATGTTATTTGTTAAGAATCATAAGGAAGTACATTTGTTTCCAAAGTCTTTGTACGGCCGGCCAGTCCTATCCTTGATTATCTGACTAGAAAAATTCAAGAAAAGCTGGGGGCAAAATAATGTACATTTAAAGATCACCAGCAACACCAGTAATTCAAAGAGCTGGTTTCACATTTCGAAGGTAAATTTATTTTTAATACTTGGAGGTGTATTTTGTCTTGAAGTCTTATTTGGCTATTCCACCTAATTTAAAGTATTTTAAATGGTTTATGCAGCTTCTTTGGGCATTTGTGGTGCTGCTGGTAGTATTTCATTGCCAACTGAACATGTAAACCTAGATCTGTTCCCTATACTAGTTTGAAAGCAAACCAGTGAGAGACTCAAAAATCAGAACTACAATTTAATAGGAAAATTTAAAAATAAATGTAGTAGTACAGAACCACTGACAGAGTCAGGATATGACCTGACACCCTGCCGGGCAAGGTGGTGGTAGCAGTCCGATTAAGTGGTGGCTGCAGTCCTCCTATAGTGATAGACGTGGTTCTGTTGAAGTAGTGATCCTGTAGAAGGGTCTGGTCTTCCTCTGAAGGTCCAATGGTGGTTATGTAGCTCTTGTCCTCTGGGAACCCAGTAGGTAAGGGCTGACTGTGGTGTTCCAAACCTCAGATTACATCCAGGTAGGAATGCTTGGCTCCTCCCCCTGGGCAGAGCATCTCACAATGGGATGATGTAATTTTATGAGTCATGCAGTGAGGCTTGATAGTCCAGTAACAGAAGATATCCCTCTGGAAGGAGTTATCAGGGATGTGTCATGGAAGAGATAAAGAACGCTGCCCCACCTGGTTTTAACAGATAGTGATAGAATACATACTTCTGGTTACATCTTTCATTGTAACCTAAGACAGTTCCCTGCAGTGCAGTGCTATTCAAATTTTGAATTATTGACTTTTTTTTTTTGCATGTGTAACTGAAATGCTTTTTTTCTTGTAAGAGTAGGTTTTAAATATAGTGTATGTAAATTACTAAGTACCCTGCAGGGGCAAGCCCCATATAAACTGCTTCCTCTTATACTAGAGTTGATTTATGGGTAGATATCAGCTATATTGCTGACAATGCTCTTTTTTTTTTTTAGTATTGATACTGATTTTTGTAGGAAAGATATTAAACAGACTTGGGGACATGGTTTGGACGATTGTGAGTCAAGCACCAGTTATTTTGACAGCATTATCACCTGGCAGACTCCTGGGTAAGTGAGGGGAGCCTCTGCTTGGCATTGGTGAACCACACCTGAAGTACTGTATCCATTTCTGGGCTCCGCAGTGCAGTTTGGACATGGACATATTGGAGAGAGCCCAACAGAGGACCATGAAGATGTTAAAGGACTGGAGCATCTCTCCTAAGAGGAGAGGCTGAGACAGTGGGACTGTTCAGCCTGGAGAAGACTAGACGCAAGGGGAACCTCATTGATGTGTAGAAATACTGAAGGGAGGGTGCAAAGAAGAAGAAGCCAGGCTCTGTCCAGCAGTGCCCAGGATCAGAGGCAGTAGGAACAGTACGAACACAGGAGGTTCCATTTGAACATCAGTGAACACTTTTTACTGAAGGTGACTGAGCACTGGCACAGGTTGCCCAGAGAGGTGGCAGAGTCTCCATCCTTGGAGATACTCAAAGCCATCTGGATATGGACCTGGACAGCCCATTCCAGGTGGACCTCCAGGTGACCTCCAGAGGCCACTTCTACCCTCAGCTGTTCTGTGATCCGTGTCTTCATTTAGAGTTTATTCAGATGGTCACCAGTAGTAATGGTATTGCCTATTTATGAGCGATGTTTCATTTGGGTTAGTATGTTTTTATTTTGATGTAGGCAAGTGGAAACTTGTTCTGACTTGTTTAATGGCATCAGGAAACCAAAAAGCTTCTCAGAAAAGCATGTTGAGAATATTTCAGTGTGGAAAATGAGATGTAATATGAATTTAAAAGTCATCCCCAACTTACAGTTTAATTCAGAAAACTGGTATGTTGTGATAGTCTGTCTCTATTCACAGCTGAATTTCTGTGTCAAGTCTTTTTTTCATAATGTTCTATGCTAGGGAGTGTTAGACTGCCAGGTCTTTGGAGATAGGGTCTGTATTTAGCCCTTGACAACAGTCTAAGAGTGAATGCATTATATAAGTCATTATGAAAGCAGTGCTACTGATGGGAAGATATTTTCATGGGACAGAATATTTCAGTTGTCCACCAAAGTCTGAAAAGATAGAATTTTTCTCAAATGCCTTCTAATGAAAGATCAGGGTCCTGCAAGCAGTGTTAATAGTGTTGTAAAGAAGGTACTGGTTAAATTTCCAAAAACAGTAAGTTATTTTTCTTGAAAGGTATTCTGGCTTCTATATAGTGGTTAACCCATGCCAGGCACTACATAGGAAAGAAGTTGTGGTCTCGGTGGCAAAGATTTACTCAAGCCACCATTAAAATCAGTGCCTCCTAGTGTCCAGGTACCTTTCAGTATCTGGGCTCTCTCTATATATGTTCTCAATTCTCCTTACAGGCGTGAAGCAAAAAGAAGGAATAGTGAATAGGAATGGGAGAAGAGCTAGAACTGAGCAGAAAACTGTACGCAGCTATTGTAATTTGCTCTCCTTGGGCATGCACGCTGTGAAATTAATGACAGGATTGCAGTATCAGGAGTTGTGTAGGACTTCTGCCTAGCATGGGTTTGACTTACAGTGTGAAACACTGAATAAGTGTAATTAGAACTATATAAGAGTTCCTAACTTTTGAGAGCCTAATTCTGCAGGTCATTACCACACCTAGTGTTTGATTCCATATATAGTCTCTGCTTTCTTTATGCTTATTATTTTGTGTACTTAAACACGATTAGATAAATACAAAAATACATATGTTGTGTTCTCCTTGCTCCCAAATCCAAAAATAACCACTTGCTACTATAGGCTGCAACAGTTGTTCTCTTCTTTAAAAAAGTACTTTAAAAATCTGGGATAATTTTTTTTCTGCCTTTGACTCTTGTTAGTTTATTGCAGCACTGTTAGTCAATTGACTACATCAGACTAACTGGGGGCTTTTGAATACTCTCTGGTTTGCTGCTGGTATTTGCTAGGAAGATGAAAGCAAGACATGACTGAATGACTTTACTTGAATGACTGAGCTCAGTTGGGGAGATGTAGAAAACAGGTTCCTGTAACAGCTGCCAGTTTTATTGTTTCTGTTCTCTGTGTCACAAACACAACTACAATTACTGCAGTATTATTACACTCTGTAAATTTTTTTGTAGAATTTTCTTCTAGTGTCCCTGAAAATGCAGAGCGTAGTGAGACTGCTTTTTATACAGCTGATGCCAGTGTGAATTTACATTTTATTCTTTAATTACCAATAGCTTGATAATTCAACACTACTGGAAGAAGGAGGAAGGTGATGATAAAAGTGGTAGAGGGCTGTTTGTCACAGATGGAAATGACTGGTGTGTTCATTTGAGTTGGATTTTGCTTCCTAGAATCAGTCATAGTCAGAATTGCCAGAAAATCCTGTGTTACTGTGATAAAACCAAAATGACAGAGCAAAAGCCACCTTATTGACTGATGAAAAGTGTGACTGTTGCTGCAGGTACAGGGGCTTAGTGGAATTCAATTTCCAGATGAGTTTTAAACTGCAAGAGATGCACAAGAGAAATTCTCTAAATGAGAACACGTGTGGTCCATTGCTCAAAGCAGTTATAGGTCTTACTGTTTTTACTTACTCCCATGCAGTTTGTGTGAAAGGTGCTAAACGTAGTGGTGTCTTAGGTTACAATGTAAGATGTAACCAAAAGTATGTATTCCGTCACCATCTGTTAAAACCAGGTGGGGCAGTGTTCTTTATCTCTTCCATGACACATCCCTGATAACTCCTTCCAGAGAGATATCTTCTGTTACTGGACTATCAAGCCTCACTGCATGACTCATAAAATTACATCATCCCATTGTGAGATGCTCTGCCCAGGGGGAGGAGCCAAGCATTCCTACCTGGATGTAATCTGAGGTTTGGAACACCACAGTCAGCCCTTACCTGCTGGGTAGTAGGTAAGGACAAGAGGAGGACAAGAGGACATCCCAGAGGACAAGAGCTACATAACCACCATTGGACCTTCAGAGGAAGACCAGACCCTTCTACAGGATCACTGCTTCAACAGAACCGTGTCTATCACTATAGGAGGACTGCAGCCACCACTTAATCGGACTGCTACCACCACCTTGCCCAGCAGGGTGTCAGGTCATATCCTGACTCTGGCAGATTAAGCCAGTGTTTCTGTATTGATTGCCTTGTTATATATACTAGTAAAGAACTGTTATTCCTATTCCTCATATCTTTGCCTGAAAGCCCCTTAATTCAAAATTACAATAATTTGGAGGGAAGGGGGTTACATATTCCATTCCAAGGGAGTCTCCTGCCTTCCTTAGCAGATACCTGTCTTTCAAGCCAAGACAAGTGGGATTTCTTTATGAGGCCATGTAGTGATGTGACCATTCTCTTCAAAGACCACAGGGTATCTGAAAGTCAAATACTAATATTTATGCATATGAGATCTTTTCTCAGGCTTTTCTGATTGAAAGTGCCTGACTAACAACATCTGAAATACTATAATGCAGGAAATGGATTATGGCTTTTACCATTTCCTCCAACTCTACATAATTCATTAGCAGACAAAATAGAAAAGTGTGAAAAATTGCATACATTCCATTTGCAGCTTTTCAGTATCCCATAAAGGAAAAATTATTATTAGTGTTTCAACTGATTTTAACAGCTGTATCCCATCTTCCAGATGTTTTTAATTTGTCCATCTCTTTCCTATTTTATTATCTCATTCTTAAGGCTACCCTATTGATGGGGTTTTTTTGTCCAAACCTACTCTAACATGTAACTTGTATTTAAAACCTTCTCTTAAATATTTCCTAGTGACTTTATTGGGGAGCTGTTACAAAAAATATTACCAGCAGATACTTTATATTTCAACTGTGGATTGATTTTGGCTATTGTCTTTATTTTCTCCTGTAAAGCACAATATGTGACATACTGCAGGGAAGAAGGGAGTGTCTGAGAACATTGTTCCAGACGATTTGCACCATCCAATTGGGTGGATTAGCTTGAGGCAGTGCATTTGAGGGTAAAGCAGTAGTGGGTAGCAGTTCCATGTGTTCCAAAATGGTATGCTGGATCATAATTTCAATATATTTTACCATTTCCATTCACTGAAAGAAGAGAGAAAAAGGATTCTTCTACTTGGAAGCTGGCAGTGCATGTGTGTGAACTTTCTGAGAACATGAAGACATACTGTTCCAAGGTTTTTCTGACTGAATTCACACTTCCTTCATGCTGGAAGCTGTTCCTGTAAATTCCCATCCTTTCAATGTAGGAATGCAGTGACATGAATAAGTTCTATTTTGACTGGCCTTGTGGTAACTGAGGTATTATTCCCTCCCTTTCTTAAAGCTTACTTACACTTTTTTCCAGCGGTTATATGCCTGACTATTAAATTAGCTGATTGTTTTGCTAATTGCAGCACAAGGTGGCTATTTGTGTCATTTAGGAAAACATTAGCATTTCAGTGTCTTGGTTTAACAAAAGATTTTCATAATGAATTTACAATGCACTAGTGGAGTAACAGTTTTATACTCTTCAGCTCAATTCTCAGAGGTTTCTACAGAGGCAGAACAGGATTACAGGTGGTCATTAATATCATACTGATTTTTTCTTCCACTCCCAGGGATGCTGTGTTCTTTGATTTGTATCAATTTGTGGCTTTCTCTTTCTGTTGTTCTCTCTAAGAAAGTTTTCTGCTTTTCTAGGACAACTAAAAGACATTGTACTTTATATGATGGACAGCATTCTAGTCTCTCAGGAGTATGTCATATTCCAATGTCTGAGCCATTCTGCACCAAAACCAGAGAGGTTAGTAAATTCTGTAGTAATATTAAGAAATGTTGTTTTTATGGTACTTATTTGTGATATATTAGTCTAATTGTGCATTCTTAGAATACAGAGGCAATATACACCTCTTTATCCTGTTTCTCAGACACATCATGGTAATAAGGACAAATGTAACACTTGGAAGGCATGGGAAGTAAAAGATCTTTTGTCTGTCTTCCCAAGGGAGGTATGCAGAAGAAGTCAGTTGGCAACATAGATTTTCCCAGACTCTTAATAACAGGACGAAAGATCTTTATTTATCAAGTAACCAGCCAAGAAAGCAACAAAGTGGACAAAGCAGTTAGGATTAGAAATTAGTTCCATTTTTTTCTGCACCTATGGTAGAGGCACTCTACATACTTAAAACAAATGTTTAAATAAGTAGTACTGTAAAATTCACAGAAATTGCAGTATTGCATTTGTGCTTTTGTGCATTGTAGGGGTGGGTGGTGGTGGAGAGTCAAGGCTTAGGATGTTAAATGTAAACAAGCCAAATTATATTCGCCTTCTATTCTTAATTGTTGCTCTCAGTTGAGTCACTTAATGATTTTCAGGCTTCTCAGACTAGAGAGTGTGAAACACTTCTCTATTTTTCAGCACCTTTATAAGCTTCTGGGAGGAGTGTATCTGATTAAATACGTCACCTTAGTGTATTCCTAGAGTTGAGGAAAAAGGAAGGTGAATGTTGCCGAGCAGATCGCCTGGCTGCCCTTTCACCAGACGCCGGCTCCTGAGAGCCCGGAGCAGTGCGGCTGCAGGGCTAGAGGGTGGCTGTCTCACCGCGAGACGGAGCGGCTCCAGGAGAGAGACAGCCAAGGCGCTGGAATAATGGCGACGAGAGGCAAAGGGTTTGGGAGGGGGTCTCCCTGTAGTCCTCCTTTATTGAAGGGAACGAGGGTCCGGCGGGGAGAACTCCTCAAGGGAAGTACCCAAGTATCTGGGGGTGTACCTGGGTGTTGAGGGGAGGCAGAAGGGGAGGGGTCCAGGGTCCGTGACCAGTGGGGAAACAGGGAAGGGATAACAGGCATTCTGAGGGTCCGATTAAAACGTGCAAGGGGAGGGTACAAAGAACTGTAACCAATAATACATCAAACTGAGGAGAAAATTCTGGAGAAGTGGGTAGGTGTCTAAGCCACTGTCTCGCCCATGGGGCTGTCCTCTGGGGTGGTGCTTCCCGCCTCCGAGGTGGCGTCCTCCTGATGGACAGCCACAGTTACTGGGGCTGAACCCACCACACCTCCCCCGTTTTCTTTAACTAAAGATGAGATGCGTTTAAAAAGAATTCTTTTAAAAACAAAAAAGGCAAGGGCAACACATAATAAAATCAAAATAATGAGTCCAATGTCTCTTATTATCGAAGCTCCCCATTCAGAGAGTCCCATCTCGTGAAACAGTTGTTTCAGCCATCCTCCTGTGGTCTTGACCGTTGCAGCCATGGCGTGGGTCACCTTTTGGACAGTATCGTTGAGACTTCGTTGGAACCAGTCTTTGCTTTCGTATTTGATGTTCTCTATAAGTGTCCTCATCTTTCCCAGGCTGGCATGTATGCTTTCCGATTTTGATGACAAATTAAAACAACACATGCCCTCAAAGTCCTGGCATCCATGCCCATGGGCAAGCAGGAGGAAGTCGATCACTGCCCGATTTTGTAGGGTTGCCTGTCTTGTTATTTTCTCCTCTGTTAGGAGGTCACTTAGGGCATTAGAAGTCAACGCTGCCTGCTTGGATACCCAGCACTCAAGATGGCCCAATTCATTGAGTGCTTTCGCAGCCGATACCCAAGGTAGGAAGATTGAGACCGCGATCCGTTTTGATTTGGCCCAATGGAAAATAGATGCATCACAATCTGGGTCAGGTTTCTGTGCACCTCTTTTTTGTAATGTACGGTTGCGCCAAATTGGAATTTGGGTCATGTGAGGTGTCGCAAGGGTAATATGCCCTAGGGTGCACGGGCCTCTCACCAGGTGAGACGGAATCCCTGCCCAAGCGCGATCTCCACAGATGAGGAACATCCCCTTGCCCAGGGGAGGGCAAGAGGATTGGGCTTGTGCTTGTCTCTTGAGGAGGGAAGTTTCACTTTTGTCAAGTCCCTACACCACTCTGCAGCAGTCAATTCTAATTTGGTTTGCCGAACATGTTGGTAAATTTTTGGGTTCTGGTTATAGGGTTTGTGGGGTTTCGGATCAAAATCAAAATGCACACAATTTGGTGCCTTGAGTGAGCCTAATAGCTCAATTTCTGTGGGTTCCTGAGCCAATCTCTGCAATTTAGTTGTCTATTCCCTCCACAAGAGGAGCGGGTTGTTCACAGGGATTTTCACTTTGTACTCTACCCAGTCGATGGTATAAGAATGAGTACCTGATTTTTGGGAATTAGCCATTCTGTGAAGATCCCGCAGTGACTGGGGGTAGTCATGGGCTTGGACAGGGATTCCAGTCAAGCTAGCGGACAAGGGATTGTCCACTGCTGATGCAGACAGGCACGTCTCCCGCTGCCTTAGGGTATGGGCCAAGGTGACCCACACATTCTTCTTCGGCTGCAAGACAATCCATGCTTGAGCTGGTAGAAGCATGGCAATCAGGAGGAGGCTCAAGGCCACAGGGACTCTCCTTGTGGGAAAGGCCATCTCAAACTGAAAAAACATAAATGTTAGCTTTCTAAACCAAAGGGTTTTGCAGGAAAAAAGTGTGTGAGGAATCGGGTAAGGGACGCAGCAGGGTCAAGGTATAAGGGGTAGGGTACGCGATGGGAAAAGGGGGTACCAAGGGACGCAAAAAGGGGTTTTAGGGTTCAGGGACAA
>VXAZ01008289.1:0-24930 GCA_013399875.1 Gymnorhina tibicen | reverse complement strand
AGTGCCAAGTACAGGGGAAGAATATCTTTCCTGATCCTGCAGGCCACACTATTCCTGATACAGGTGAGGATGTCATTGGCCTTCTTGGCCACCAGGGCTCATGTTCAGTCAGCTGTCGACTAGTACCTCCAGGTCCCTTTCTGCCTGGGCAGTGTCCAGCCACACTGCCCCCAGCCTATAGCACTGAGGGGGTTATTGTGGCCAAAATGCAGGACTCGGCACTTGGACTTGTTAAACTTCGTCCTATTGGACTCTGCCCATCTAACCAACTGTTCCAGGTCTCTTTGCAGAGCCCTCCTACCTTCCAACAGATTGACACACACTCCTACTTATGTCATCTGCAAATTTACTGATAGAAGACTCAATACCCTCATCCATGCCGTCAATAAAAATATTAAACAAAACTGGCCCCAGCACAGATCCCTGAGGGACACCACTAGTGACCAGCCCCCAGCTGGATGCAGCACCATCCACCACCACTCTCTGGGCCCGGCCATCCAGCCAGTTCTTAACCCAGCAGAGTGCACCAGTCCAAGCCATGGGCTGTCAGCTTTTCCAGGAGTATGTTGTGGGAGACAGTGACAGTGACAAAGGCCTTGCTGAAGTCCAAATATCCACAAACATCCACAGCCTTTCCCGCATCTACCATGCAGGTCACCTGGCCATAAAAGGAGAACAGGTTGGTCAAACATGACCTACCCCTCCTAAACCCATACTGGCTGGGTCTGATCCCCTGGCCATCCTGCAGGTGCTGTGTGATGGCATTCAAAATAAACTGTTCTATTGCCTTACCGGGTACTGAGGTTAGACTGATTGGCCTATAATTTCCAGGATCCTCCTTCCTACCCTTGTGAATGGGCATCACATTGGCCAGCTTCCAGTCATCTGGAACCTCATCAGTGGTCCAGGACTGTTGGAAAACGATGGACAGCAGCTTTGCAAGCTCATCTGCCAGCTCCCTCATCACCCTGGGGTGGATCCCAGCTGGTCCCATAAATTTATGAACATCCAAGCAAGTCAGCAGGTCTCTGATTGCTTCCTCTTAGATGACAGGGGGACCATCCTGCTCCCTGACACCATCTACCAGCCCAGGAGGACAGCTGCCCTGAGGGCAAACAGTCTTTCCAATAAAGTCGAGGCAAAGAAGGCGTCAAATACCTCCACCTTCTCCCCGTCTGCAGTCACTAAATTCCCTCCCGCATCCAGTAGAGAACTGAGGTTGTTCTTACGCTTCCTTTTGCCATTAATATATTTGTAAAAACATTTTCTATTATCCGTCACAAAAGTTGCCAAATTAAGTTCTAACTGAGCTTTGGCCTCTCTTAATTTTTTTCCTACATGCCCTAGCAACCCCCTTAATTATTTCCTGAGATACCTGACCCTCCTTCCAAAGATGATACATCCTCTTTTTATTCCTTATAAGCTCCTTGCCCATCTAGGCTGGACACTTGCCTCGTCAACTCATCTTTCGGCACACAAGGACAGTCTGTTCCTGTGCCCTCAAGATCTCTATTTTGAAGCATGCCCACCCTTCCTGGACTCCTTTGTTTTTAAGGGCTGCTTCCCAAGGAACTCTCTGAATAAGTCTCCTGAAGAGGCCAAAGTCTGTGTGAAAGTTTTATTGATGCCCCCTCCTTAATTCAACGAATACTGAAAACTCATTTCAAAAAGAACTATTTCTTGAGTTTTTTTCTGTCCTTTCCCCAGTTATCTTCTGATGAGATTTTTCCACTAGTACTGATAAGGAAAATGCAGAAATGTTGGGAAAATCCTTCTATCTACTGTTTTCTTTGTTGTTTAAATTAAGATCTACAAACAAATGTATAAAAGTACCTTTCTGTTTAAGCAGGAAAATGAATTTCAATTTCCCTGCTGGAAAACTGGCTGATCTACACCAGTCCCTCACATAGAATTTTTATTTTCACTAAGCCATATATCCAGGTGAGAATATTTTGGTAAAAGCACCACAGCCTGTGAATATGATTTTTTTTCCTTTGGTTCTTAGTGCAGTCCTACACTCTCTGTATTTCCAGAATATGGTGAACTACCACAAACACAGACCTACTGCATCCTACCTGACCTCCTCCCAGCCCTGCATGATTGTGGTCTCCTGAACTATCTCAACAGTTCTGCATCATAAAGCTTAAGTATAAAAGAACTGAATCACCCTAGGTATTTGTTTGTCAGTGATAGCTTGTTCCATACGATGTAATTTCCAGTACTTTATCCAGTCTGCTTTAAAAATGTCTCAAGGGATAAAGAAACTTGGGAAAGTGTTTCACAGCCAGTTGGAGCTCCTAGTTAGAAACTGTTTCCAGTTACTCAGCCAGAAGCCCATTATTTTTTTCATGCCTCAGGTTCTAGTGGCAGTCTGTTGTTTCAGGGTATAGGCAAGTCCTCTGTCTTTGCCAAAACATAGGTTGGGGCTGCTGGTGGTAAAGAATCACTTTATGCTCTAAAGAAACTGAGGTGTCAAAATCTGAGTGAGGGTCATGCTGTAAACCATTCTCAGCTATCAGGCCGGAGACCAGATAGAAACAGTAACTGCTATTTATCACATACTTCTGTTTTCAGCTTCATTCCACCCAGTGGCATTAACTGTTACAGCCAATAAGGGAGAGCACGTGAACATTTCCTTCATCAGAATGGCATCAAAAGAGGAAGATGCAGTGATCTACAAGAATGGTAATCAATCTTTCTTGTCTTTTCTCTTCCTGCTATCATGGTTTTAGCTCAGTGCCAAGTAACTGTTTTAAAGTTATTGCTGATGATGTCCATGCTTTGCAGCTGTAGCACACACATCATTCCTCATATATTTCATGTTTCCTAAAGGGGTGAATTGCCGTATCCAATATGTTGATCTGACCTGTTTCTCTTCCACCAAAATGCCCAATCCTGTTTATATCTTTGCTTTGTTTTATGTTTTCCTTTTTGATTTCCTTCTACATCTCCTCATATATTTGCCCAGTTGTTTTTAGATTTTTGTTAGTTTGTTTGTTTGTTTTTCTTTCCGTGCCACTGTGAAGGCCCAGTCAGTGTATCTTCCCTTGCATTTCTACAGCTTTTCAAGTAATACCTTTCATTCTTCAAAAGGCTTTGTGAGGCCATTTACCTTCTATGATGCCCTTCAAGCTAAGAAATTAATCACTAGTACTCTGCTATTCAAAAGAAAAAATGTAAACAAAATCTAATCCTTATTTCGTTCAACTACAAGAATTAGTCAGGTTGTAGATTGTGTAACACCAACTCTTCTATCTGGCATGGCACCTAAATCACATGCAATCCTTGTTCAGCTGTGAGTTGCTCCTGCTTGACACTTGGAAATATGTGCAGGTTGCTATCTACTCCTGTAGAAATGTACAAAAATACAGGTCACTAAAACTCACAGTGCCTTTGTAATCAGAATGTTAAACTACAAGAAATTATGGTTGTGGGAAGCACACATAATGTACTGCTCCATCTTTGATAGTCCAGCGTACAGTGAGCCACCAGGAAACAGGGAGTAAATAGAGCAGAATGAGGTAAGGAACTGTCAACACACTGCAAAAGAACTCATACAGTGAGTCAGCCTCAACCCCAGTTACTGATTACCTGGAGCACTTCAATAGGCTGGAAGAGTAAAATAGATAAAAGGTGTCTTTTAAAAAGGCAATAGGCAAAGTAGACTTTCACAAATACCTGCTTCTTTGCTCTTCAGAGATTCAACTATGTCAGGGCACAGCAGACAAGTTCACCACTACTTATCATTTCAGGGTTCCTAGGAAAATTTTGTGATCTCCTGTCAGCAGTTTCTCAGAAAAGAACCAGATGAGATGTTGGAGCTGGACTGTTTACATAGTACTCCCTTAGCTGGGATTCCATCTGGAAATTCAGAAAAAAAATCTCAAACTGACTCTGGACAGTAGGTCAAGCTTTTCAGCTGGGGTTGATGTTGAAACAACATTTCTGAGAAGTCCTGATACAGCAGCTGGAAAAGAAGAGAAAATGCTTCTCCTACTATATTTAGCTGTTGTAGTCTTTCACTTCAGTTTCAGTTTCAAGTACTACTTCTCCCTTACAGAACCTCACAATGGCTGTCTAGACAATGAAATGGTTCTGCTAAACAGGGTTGCTTTAAGACATCAGCATAAAAACTTGGAAAACAAGCCATAAGAATTGAGCCTTGCTTAGCAGACTGTAAGCATAAGGTTTTCTTAATGCTTTGCTGTCAAGCTTGTTATGCAGCTTGTAACTCAAAAGATACATAGAAAATGCCCCACATTTTCAAAACAAATCCCTTTCATTATTTGTTCTTTTAATTTGGTCCTGTTTTCATGGAGAACAGTTGTCACGTGCTGTCATGGACTGAAGTGACCCACAGTCTTTCTGCTGTTTTGGTTATGATCCTCAGCACGGTTTGACATTTCTAGGCTGCCTGAAATTTGATTATAGTCAAATTGACAGCATGTACAGTCACAGACAGCAGAGGTCCTGCCTGATGCTGTATACCTTCTAAATAATTTAACCAAAGTGAAGAAAGTGGAAAAAGTTGTTGCATTTTCAGTGTAACTGTAAGGGAATGTAGAAGGTAAGGACCATTTGATTCATGAGGGTACCACTGGTAATGGTCATTCAGCCATTCTAGGTTGCGAGTCAGAACAGGATCAGGGTGTCTGGGTTAATGTGAGCAAGCTGGGATTTGCAGCCTGGAGAAGTCCACAGGGAGACTTCTATTGCAGCTTTCCAGTACCTGATGGGAGCTGAAGGAAACCTAGACAGGGACTATGACAGTGACAAGACAATGGAGAATGGCTTTAATCTGAAAAAGGGTGGGTTTAGATCAGATACAAGAAAGAAATTTTTGTATGTGACTGTACTAAGTCACTGGAACAGGCTGCCCATAGAAGTGTTGGTTGCTCCATCCCTGGAAGTGTTCAAGGCCAGGTTGGGATGGGGCCCTAAGCAACCTGATCTAGTTCAAGGTGTCCCTGCCCATGGCAGGGGGTTCGAAACTACATGATCTTTCAGGTTCCTTCCAACTCAAGCTATTTTAGTGAGTCCCATACAGACATGCAGTACTCATAAAGTCACAGTTGTGCTGTGTGAGTTTGTTGGTGGATGACTTTGTTTGTACAGTGTGGATGAGCATGTGAACAAATATTTTAGTGAGAGCTGGCTGAACCTGGCATTAACCGACTGCAGCAGCCTTCCTCTTAACAGACTGCAGTGGAAAGACTCCTAGGGGTCCTACGAAGTTCAATGGATGCAGCTTCTCTTTGACAGCAACCAATGTTCAAATGTTGTTACGCGGTGATCCAGAGGGATGGAAGAAGATCAGATATTATTGCCTTATTTAGCCAACATATATGACAAAGCACAGCAAACGTAGCATAAAATAAATAAGCTCTTTGGTGAAAAAACCTAGAAGAGACAGAAATATGTTAAGTCTGGGAAGAAAAGATAAAGTTATGCTGAGTTCTTCCTGCTTTGGTCTTCTAAGTAAATATTTGTGCTAGTCAGATTAAATTGGGCCTGGCTGGCATTTGCTCTTCAACTCCAGTCACCCTAGAATCCTTATGGATTATTATCTCTCACTTCAGAAAAGACCAAGAAACAAAATGAACACTTTTAACCACTATGCTCTTAGCAAAGCTGAACGTGAAGTTGTTTGTCCTGTTTATCTACTAAATTTTACTTGCAACTCTCCAATTATGAAAAAACAGTATAGCTAAAGAGTTGTCAGAAAATTCATAATTAATATGTTGATTCTGCTGCTTAGCTTGCCCCAACTGTACTTCTTCAGTAACCAATGCAAACTTATTTCTTTATTTAGAGGGTGAATGACATCTGTCTGTGGTATCTGTGTGCTCTTTCCTCAGGTTCCTTCATCCACTCTGTGCCCAGGCATGAAGTGCCAGGAGAACTGGAAGTTTCCTATCCTCAAGTTCAGCCACAGGATGCAGGGGTTTACTCTGCCAGATATATAGGAGGAAACCTTTTTACTTCTGCTTACACGAGGCTTATTGTTAGACGTAAGTTCCATGAATGTGTGGTGATGATTAAATGTTAAAAGTCAAAATGAATCTGAAATGAAATATATTGTGCCCAAATAAGGGCCAAAATCTTTCTTGACATATGCTGCCATCAGATTATGTCAGAAAAAAGTTTTACCCAAGGGTCTTTGGTATAAGCTGATATTGATGTCAACAGCTGAGAGAAAAAAAAAAACCATCAGATTCAAGTTCAACTCAGCTATTTCCAGGACAGCTAGCTCTTTTCTCAGCATCTCAGCTTTTCAAACACCAAGAATGAATGAAGGAGGTAATTCTTCACTGAGTCTCCCTGTTCCCTATGGTGGGTTATATCCAAACCTCATTCATCCAAAGGTTCACTGTCTTTACCATACATTATTATAAGTTCACAAACTACCTTAGCTTTAGTTAGCTCTTAAGGTTCACTTCCTACTGGATGAAAGAATGAGTTGGGTTATTTTCCATTAAGTATTCTACATACTTTGCTGCTCATGCAGCTGTGTCCATCAGATATAAAGAAAATTATACTCTGTTAACTTGGGATAGAAATATAAAATTGATGTGAAAAAATAGATAGCTTTTCAAATATCTCACACTGTAGAGAAAATATTTATGATGGTAACGCACATTTCACTCATGAATATCCACACGGTACTTCCAGGAATTGTGAATGAATAAATGTAATGCCTCAAATTTGGGTTTTGAAGCTACTGCTACCTTACTAACTACAGTTGTCCAGTTGGCTGGAGTATGGGGGTCCATACAGATTGTACTTTTATGTATTTTACTGTTTGCTCTAAAAAGAATACTGCAACTTGATGGGTTATTGAATAAGAAGACAACAAATATGTCATTATATTTTTCCATAAAAGGATGTGAAGCTGAGAAATGGGGCCCTTCCTGTAGCTTCCACTGCCCTTCCTGCACAAACAATGGCATTTGTCATGAAGATACTGGGGAATGCATCTGTCCTCCAGGTTTTATGGGAAAAACATGTGAGAAAGGTAAGTAAATAATATTTTCAGTGATTCCTTATTAATTTGTTCTCAGTAACAGAAACTGGCATATTATTGAGGGAAGCATCATATGGAGTAGCCTGGTTTTACTCTTGAAAGCTACAGCATTTACAGCTGGTGGTAGAGACAGGACAGAGCTGAGTGAGATGAACCCTGAATACTGTTCTGGCTGTTCTTGCAGTTGTGATTTAATTTCTCTCTTTCTCTCTTCTCCTAGTAGAGATTATGTTGCTAGGGAAGATGAATGTTTCCAACACTTCTTGATCAATATGCACTTGGACAGTACACCACCTAATATCTTCTAGGCTTCTTTTCTCATAAAAGGCTGGATCAGATGATCTTTCCAGGTCACTTCCAATCTGGGCTGTCCTGTTGCAGTTTGTGGCTTCCAGTGATGGCATGGCAAGCTACAGCCTTTGAGAGAGCTCAGCGGGGTGTCTTAGGGAGAACAACTGCGCTATTTCCCATAACCCTTCCTGGGCTGCCCACTTGGTCTCAGCTAGACTGCAGGCACCACAACACAATGATGATAAAGGGGTAGAGAAGGCTCCCCGCATGGGGACCTCAGATCTTTATTCCATGGTGACTCTCAGAGGCCTTAAGCCAGCACGTGTGCTGGTTCCCAAAGGCTGAGAGCTAGCACATGGCTGATGCCACAAAGCAGAGGCAGGCAGCAGCCCAAATGCAGAGAGAGGCACTGGCCCAAAGCAGAGAGGGAGACTGGCCCAAAGCAGAGAGGGCGAGCACATGGCCTAGAGAGTCCCTAATCTTGGGGAAGAGGGGACCAGAGAGAGCACACGTACAAATGGTGTCAGAGCATAGGGGCAGTACATGGGTGGAGTTGGGATAATAGGACCAATGGGAGAAACCCAAGGGAGTGGTTAGGACCTAGGAGCAGGGAAGCAGAGAAGCAGGGAAGGGAAGACCATGTGGGAAGAGGAGGCAATTTAGTAAGGAAAGGAATGGGGAAATACAACATCACACTGTCCTATGATTCCCTTGAAATGAGTATGCTCAGTGCTGCTGACTAACTTAAATGCATGGTAGTACAGGACATCTTAAGGATACACTGGCACTAGGAAGTATGCCAGAGATTCCCTGGCTGCTTCTGAAGAAGCTGCTAATGTGCTCACAGGGTGCTTTGTCTCTGTAAGGACATCAACAGTGTATGTCTGTTTGTGCAAATCTGTGTCTGTGGCAATTAGCTTGGATTGTGGAAAAATCGGAGCTGGCATCACATTGCTTTGACTTCTCCAAGCAAATTTTGGGTTCATTGCTAAATATGTATCCTTTTATTTGACTGAATTGCAGTGCTGAAAGTACTAGAGCTAAGCTGTTGGAATAGTTGACACCCGAACCACTCTAGCATAGCACTGCTCTTGTCATAAAAGCAGAAACCTTGACATCAGCAGTTTTGCGTACATTCACTGCTAAGAAGAATACTTAGTTTTCATGGCACTGCTCGTCCATTTTATATTAAAAAGGCTTATAAAGAGAATTTATTGCTGAATCTCTGTCCCCACAGATCTAAAGCAAGGGTGCTTGGCTGACAGATCTGCACAGTGAGAAAAGTGTTTGTTTCTGCTGCCTGTACTTGACTATCAGAACAGCTGTGGCTTAAGTTGCTATGGTTGTTAATTTATCTAGTATTTGAATGATCAAAGTGCTATTTTTAATTTCAATTCATGTTTTCTCTTGTCTAAGGCTGTATCATTAGAAGCACTAGCTCTTTCGGGGACAATGCTGTTGGGTTATTCTTTCCCTCTCTCCCTTCAATAGCTTGTGGAGCCAACACATTTGGCAAAACATGTGAAGAGACCTGTAAGGAAAATTATGGCTGCAGAAACTATATGTTCTGTCTACCAGATCCATATGGTTGTTCTTGTGCTACAGGATGGATGGGACTGGAATGTGATAAAGGNCGGGGGGGGGGTCCTTAATGTTCTGCACACAGGAAATACAGAAGGGAACCAACAGAGGAGAGTAATAGACAGTATTTTTTACAGTCATCTAAAAAGATTTTTTCAGTAATGAGATTGAAAAATAATGGAAGACATTTTCTAGTACCTTTGCACTAACTGCAACATCTGTACTTGCAGAATGCAAACCTGGGTTTTATGGGTCAGATTGCAAACTCAAATGTAATTGTCACAATCGAGGAACATGCGACAGATTTAAGGGCTGCATCTGCTCCTTTGGATGGCATGGTCTGCAATGTGAAAAAAAAGGTAAAGCAAGGTAGTAAATGGTTCTTTCCAGTGTACCTGAAACAGATCTTAATGCTGGTAAAGCATTACCACTCCAGGCTGGTAATCTTGCTCCACCCACTACTTCCCAGGGGCCCAGACACTTCTGTACAGCCTCATTGCAATACAGTATTTTTTAGCCTCTGACCTATATGTTGCATTTATCAGGATGATGTGCTAACATTTGATCTGATTTTGCTTTCATTAGAGGTAGATTTTCAAGCTTTACTCCATAGGACTTAACTGATGTGAACATCAATCCCTGACAGAAGCTGCACAACCAGCCTTTTGTATAATCTCATGGTTTTTTACCATTACCTCCCTCTTATTTGTCTGCATACATTCCTATACCATGAGCTTCACGACCTGAATGTGATGACCGAGACACTAAGACAACACCAGAGTTTAAAACTGTCTGTGTCTCTGAGAGAAAGTTAAGTTTACAAAGCTGAACATACCTTGTCGCACTGGATTCAGGCAAGGTGATCCATAAGATGCACTCAGCATTTATTATTTTAGCTGGATAAATAAAGTGGCAAATCCTCTGCTGATTTGTGAAACTTTTCAAGAACAAAAACTAACAGAGAAATAAGACTGTGATCCAACCAGCCAAACTATACTTTGTGAGCTGGCTGGTCTTACAAACAGACAAAATAGAGAGCAAGTAGGTACTGTACATTCGGAACAAAATGTGTGCATGATTTTGCCATGGCTGGACTGTTTGTATTTAGAATGCAAGAAAGAGAGGAGAAGGGTCACAAAAAGAAAGAAGAGTGAACACAGGGCTTGTTCCTTCTCACATTATATATAAAATTATGTAAAAAATGTTGACTTTGCTAAGCATGATTCTTGCATATTGCCCACATGAGGAAGGCAGAACCAAACACCCACACTGCCTGCACACGTAAACCTGTCTTTTTACATGTCTGTTTCAAGGGTGACATCATACTATATATCTTCTGTAGGTTCAGCAGATCTTTCGCCTCAGATAGTAAACTTACTAGATCCTGTGGAACTCAATTCTGGCGTTGAGTTCAAGCCGTTTTGTATAGCAACTGGGATGCCACTTCCTAAATCTGAAGAATTCAAACTCTTGAAGCAAGATGGAACTGTCCTAAGGGTAGGCTCCTGATCAATTGTTTTATGCTATTTCTAATGTTTATATTGACTTTATCTGTAGTGAATACATACTATGGTTTTCAAGCATAATATGAAATTTTGGTATTCTGGGATACCCCATGAACTTCTCAGCATGTATGAAAATATGGAGTTGACCATTATAGATGCTTTTTACAGATATTATTAAACTCACGTATCACTGGAATACTCCAAAATGCCCAAATTTTTCAGGTCCTGTACATCTTTTGTCATTTCAGCCTGATGAAATTTCTACCAGTAATCGTTCTGAAGCCATGTTTCGAATTAATCGAATCCTGCCTGGTGATACAGGAACTTGGGTTTGCAGTGTACAGACAGTAGCAGGAATGGCAGAGAAACCATTTCAAGTTACAGTCAAAGGTAAAGGCATTAATTTCTTCAAGTGTCTTTGTCTCTCTAATTTTAAGAACAGCTTTACACTCTAGCATAGCTGAGCTTTCTGTTCTCTGCCAGAAAATGCCTGAGTAAATATTTACAGTTGGAATATGAACAAAAACCCATGATCAGTAACATACTAATTAGGTATATATTGAAAGAGTAAGTGTGATGATAAGGTTTAGAAGAACACCCAAGGTTTTTTTTGAAATATGAGCTTAAATATGAACTTTAGCATGTGAAGCCCCATCTATTTTGTGAGCGTTTTAAAGAGCATCTTTCATTTTCCTACAGATCTAGGAATAACCAGAGTCCTACTGATATAGGGAGCTAAAAGGTTAGTTTAATACTTGCATTCTTGTTCAGTTCCTCCTGTGCCACAGTATGCCCCAAGGCTGACAGACAGAGGACATAATTTTCTCATAATTGATATCAATGCTGAGTTACACAATGGAGATGGACCTGTGGTGTCAACAAAACTTCTGTACAAGCCAGCAAAACGTTATCAGTCCTGGATGTCTGTGGAAGGTAAGAGGACATTCTTTAGCTCCTTTAAAGACAAACTTCACCTACCAACTGAAACAACATGTGTTTCTTTTCTTGATTAGCCTCAAAAGACTCTACAATGCCTAGAAGTTAAACCTTTTGTGACTGGATGTGTGACTGTTTATCACTACACATAATGTTCATGTGGATGTGTTACACCAACAGTAGTCAAAAGTGTATATTCAGTTCAGGAACAAAAGGTTTTCCCCTTCTTCCTTAGGATTAAATGTACTCAGTATTGGGCCCAGTTGTTTTAAACTCCCATGTAAACAGAAGGTTTTCAAAAGCGGTGGGCAGTATGGAGACATGCTGGGGCATCTACCATCTTGTGTCATTCACTGTGCCCTTGGTGAAAGAAATAACTTACCAAAATATTTATCAGTAATGGTGTGGGCAAAATGAAACCTGCTTATGAGTTAGATGACCTCCTCCAGCTATGCTTTCAAATTTTATGCATGGCCTAAAATACTACAGGAAACATTACAGGAACTTTAAAAACAGCTGTTACTAAATCAGTATAACCCAAGATCTGTGCACAGAAAAGAACACTGACTAAGCAACCAATATTGTTTTGTCTTGAAAGAAGGGCAGATGAAGCAACATTTGGGCTGTGTTGGAGCTCAACTTAAAAATAATTATTTTATACTTCTAATTAGTTTATCCTAGTGAATCAGGAACAACAACAAAAAAAGGAGCCTGAGTATCTTACCTTGTATTTTCCAAACTTTTTCTTCCATAACATATTTCAGCATGGGCCATGGCTTTACTTTCTTTTGACTTTTGTTGTCAGTAAAAGGCACAACTAAAAGACTGGACAATCTGGAACCCAAAACAGAGTATCAGTTCTGTGTTCAGCTGAGTCGGCAAGGGGAAGGTGGGGAAGGCCATCCTGGACCACAGGCCAGCTTCACAACAGCTGCACTTGGTAAGTCACCACCGTGACTTTTCACAAATGGGGTGTTTCAGCTGTTTTTCTCTGTGGTCTGTTCCCTGATCTCTGCCAGAACACTTTCACTTGAGCAAAGAAGGCTGCACCTGAAAACTTTGTAGACTCTTTCAAATGAATCTCAGGCAAAGGAATATTTAAAAAAAAAAAAGGGGGGGAAGAAAGGAAAAAAAACAATTCATAAAACAGAGGTGAAGAAAACCAGAAAAAGGCAGAGCTATTCTTTTCCCTGATTTAGAGATGAAGGATCTGGGAAAGGAAAATTTATATATTTTGTTTGTCTATGCAGCAGAGTTGGAGATAAAAATCAGTTTTTTGCAGTCCTTCCTCTTAAGTGTTAGATAAATTTACTTTAAAAATGAAGATGTTTTAACAAGCAGGAAAGTTTTTAGTCCACTGAGGATAGATCCCAAACTGAATACAGACATACAGAATAAATGAGGATTGCACCAGGACCTATCTAACAAGACAACACCAGTTGGCTTCTCACATCTAAAAAGTGCATCTGCAACACCAGCTCATTGAAGATACCCTTTTGTTGGCACATCAGCTGTTGATAAGATACTGTGGGACTATCAACACCTCTTAGATGTAACTTCTGCCAAATTATGTAGGATGGCTGACAGAATTACCCTATGTCACCCCAAGCTGGGGCAAGTGGTTGGGAATAACAGGTACCCCTATTTTAGCTTAGATACCAGACATGAAATGTTGTTCCCTGTTTCACTGTGGCTTTTCCAAGGTCTTCCTCCACCAGAAGGTATCACTCTCTTTCCAAAAAGTATGACATCACTGAATTTGTCATGGCATCCTTTAACACTGAGGACAGAGGATGATATTCGTGTTGAAGTGGAAAGGAAGAGCGTGAATGACAACGGTGACGAGAGCAGTGTTATTACTCAAGTGCCAGGAAATATGTCCACCTTGATCATTAAAGATCTTGAGCCTAGACAGCAATACATGTGCAGGGTACGGGTGAACACCAGGTCCCAAGGAGAATGGAGCAACTATCTGTATGCATGGACTTTCAGTGACAGTAAGTGCTGGTTCACATCCTTCTGTTTAATTCTTAATTAGCCCAGTGATCAGGCTAATTGTCACTTGATGACTACATTAAATGTAATCCTTTATTTGGTAACACTTAGTTCCTGATGATCACTTGTGGTTGTTATTGCTAGTATTTGGAAAGCTCAGCTTCCAAAGGATATGGTCAGGAACTATTAATGTGTTGGTTTTTTTTAAATGGAGAAAAACAAGCTTGAGAATCTACATCTTTATTTCAGTGCGACTCATGCTTCTGACACAAGTAGCATTTTTTTCCTCCTCAGAATGATGAGCCATCAGAGTTCACTACTCCAAGCTCTTTTGTTACTCAGTTTGGCTATGATAATACAGAAATTGTCAGCACTTAAAGAAGAGAAGATACAATGCAAGGTAAAACCCCTGTGAGCAAAGAGTAGTTAAGTGTGCTACACTGAAGACTGACCTTGAATTCCCTGAGTGTGAGCAGTGTGCTTTCATAACATCACAACAAATGCCCTATCTGAATGAAGTACCATCTGAACAGCTGTCCATCTAAATGGCTGATGGGTGACACTGCCCTTAACACACACTGGAAAGGTGGGCTTCTTCCTCCTTACAGGTTATGTAAGGAGGCCCTCACTGAAATCCTACATGTATTAGTGGAAGTATTAAGGGCTGTCATGGGACTCTCCACTTTCCTGAGCTCTGACACCAAACTGCACTGAGAAACACATAAGGGTCCTCTTTTCCAGAAGAAGGCACTTAGCTTA
Organism: Gymnorhina tibicen; assembly: GCA_013399875.1. Lineage (NCBI taxonomy): Eukaryota > Metazoa > Chordata > Aves > Passeriformes > Artamidae > Gymnorhina > Gymnorhina tibicen. The sequence goes on along the minus strand of VXAZ01008289.1, from coordinate 10,839 downwards.
GTATTCATGGCTGTGTCCACAAGTGTAGCATTCACCCCTGCTGGTGGTTTTCTGATTAGATTTTTAGAAATGTTGGTATCAATTTCCTTTCTTCCTAACAGCCTGACAGGTAATTGCTCCTTGAAGTGAAAGTATGGGACATGGGAATTAAAAGGGAATGATGATTCAGTATAGAGGGAAATTAATCCTTTCTGCATTAATCTGAAAGCAAATATAGTATGCTTGCATACAGCTCAGAGAGTGTGTATCTTCATCCAAAGACAGCATACTGAATGCCACTCCAACCTCTGCTGGAAGTATGGAACACTGCTGCAAGGATCATACTGCACATCAAGATCATAAAATTATTGCATTCAGTTACCATAGCTCATCAACATATTCTGTTTAGCACAGCAAAAGCACTGAGGAAAATGTTCTGTTCTCTGTGGAAAGGAGAAAGAGGTGGATGTACACTCCAATGCCCTGTGTATTTGTGTTTGTTCTCAGGAATCCCTCCTGCACCAAACAACATCAGATTTTCTAATACCACAGACACATCCTCAGTCATCTCTTGGGCAGCTGCTGAGGGTCATTCCATCTCCTCCATCATCATCAGCTACAAAATCTATGGCAAGGCTGAGTACAACCACATTGATATTATCATAAAGAACACCAGCATTACTCAGTATCACCTCAAGGGCCTTGAGCCAGATACTGTGTACCAGGTTCAGATTAATGCTCAGAACAACATTGGCTTGAGCAACCCGAACACATCATTTGAACTGAAGACTCTTCCAGAAACTAAAGGTTAGTTAATCCACCATACTGGGTTTGCACAAACCAGGACTGGTTGTATAAACTAGTTAGCTAAGACACAGTCATAATACTAATTTTTCAATCTGAGTTTCCTTTTGCTCTTAATTTTGACACACAACGCAGCACCACCAAGATTTAATTCTTAGTTCACTGCATGGTATTGATGAAGTGACAACATGCACCATTTGTGTATATCCACTAGAAAGGGACCAGAGACTCAAAAATTAAAGGACCTGCATACAGCAAGACTATTAGATCACTAATAGAATGTGACCTCATCTCTGCTCTGACTGAATTCAACAGAATATGCAGGTGCTCATACATCTGAAATTCAGAGCACACGATGTCTCTGACATTTTTGGAAAACAAAGGGATGTATCCTTATGTCTTTAAATGGTTTACAAGACAGGAGTATTCAGTTACACATTGCTAATGTGTTGCTAAATTCAGAATAAGCTGAAAATAATGATGAATTCTTATATCCTTCCTCAACAGCTCCATATGAATCAAAGGGAGGCAAAATGCTGCTTATTGCTATCCTTGGCTCTGCAGGGATGACCTGTGTAACAATTCTCCTGGCCTTTCTCATCATGCTGCAGTTAAAGCGAGCCAACTTCCAGCGTCGAATGGCTCAGGCTTTCCAAAATGTGGTGGTGGGTTTCCAGCTTTCCTGTGTCAATTTGATTATTAACTTTAGCTCATCTTTTCCTGGTTTTTCCTCCAGTTTCTTTTTCCTGGCTTTCCCAAACACTGTCTTCTCTTTATGTGTGCAATTAGCACTGTTGTAAAGCTTCTCTACTAGTGACCCCAAAGCTAAAGCAATCACAGTTACCAGCTAGGAGGTAGAAAACTTGACTTGAAAAAAGTTTGCAGACCATTTGCTGTGCTCCCTCTTCTATCTTGTCACACTTGTGTATGACAAGTACCAGGCCAGACAGAACAGAGGAGCCTGTTCTGCCTCTATGAAGTCATGCCTGATTTTGAAAACTACCAAATATTTAATACTGCTTGTGAGCATCAGCAGCTGCTAATACATGCTCATCCGTTTTCAATCTGGGGACAGCACATCAGAGATCTATCAATGGCAACATCATAGTTTTGGCTGTGAGGAAATTGCTGAAGGTTTTAACATCACATGAAGATATCTCTCTATACACATTTATATATTTGTATCCTGCTGTAGTCTCTTAATCACTCTGCTTTCCAGTGCTTTTCTCTGCTTTCAGAGGGGAACCCATGGAGCAGAATGAAGCTGGCCCAAAGAGCTTCTTCATATGTATCTGAGTAGGTTGTTCCATAAACAGGGGCAGGGGGTTCACCCAATGATATAATCAGTCTACAGGCCACACAGAATAGCTTTGTCTTCTAGTCCTAAAACTTTCCCTACAGCAGTATTTCATGAGAATGTGTAACTGAAGAGGAGATGTGTTCTTAGGTATGGAGGAAGATAATTTCCTTTTTCTTTTTATTTCCTTGCTTCCTCTTGCCTCACCTTTCCTACTGAGCCTGACCAACACAAGATTTAATTAAGCCTAATATGAGATAAATCTCAAACCTGAGACTTAAAACTGGTTTTGAGATCAGTTTAATCACATTATTTTTGCCCATGTCCTTCATCTTCAAAAGCATTACAAAACTGTTCAGGAAGCCCAGGTCTAAAAGGTACTTACACAGAAATTAGAAGCCTGACTAATTTTGTGGATCTGGGCAGAACTGCTTGTTGCAGTTAGTGTCTAAAATAGGTATAACTGTCAAGGTGTGTTCACTCTTGTGTGTGTAAGAGATGGATTGGTCTCCGTGTATGTGTGTGTAGATGAGTGAGCACAGGTATTTCAGAAATGTAATCAAAGCATTGCTCAGTGAAGTAGAAATCACAGTTAATGTCATTTGCTTAACTCTGTTTCAGAGGGAAGAGCCAGCTCTGCAGTTTAACTCCGGTACTCTCACTCTGAGCAGGAAAGCCAAAAACAGTCCAGATCCTACTATTTATCCAGTTCTTGAATGGAATGACATAAAATTTCAAGATGTGATTGGGGAAGGTAACTTTGGGCAAGTCCTGAAAGCACGCATTAAGAAAGATGGCTTACGCATGGATGCTGCAATAAAAAGGATGAAAGGTAGTGAAGACCAAGGATTCTGTGACTAAAGAATCTTCTTGATTGTGTATTCCAAATGTTTCTCTGTCATACAAAATGCTTAGTAGCCCTCTTCTAAAGCTACAATAAATGTTCAAAATTGCTAGTTAAATTGTATCAGGTGTCACTAGGCCAAGATTTATCAACGACTGTATTTCTGTTGGGCAAAGTTGGTTTCTATTTCTCCTCACAGGTTGATATCATTAACTATTGTGTATTTTTCAATTCATAGATCAGTATGAGCTTCATGTGAGTTCATCTGCAAGGAGAGATGCATTGAATAGAGAGGAGCAGAGAACTAGTCTTGGCGCACAGCATTTGTTCATCTTGTTTACTTCAGCCATTCAGAGACTGTAGATATAGATGCATCTATGCATCTATATATACACATACCATGGGGATCGTTAATTATCTTTTTATTCATTGGACATGACAGCTACATTCCAGAGAGAGTTACAATACATACAATACTGCAAGAATGTACATGTTTTACTGTAATTCACCAGATCGTTATCTAGGCAAATTGAAAAACACTTTTAAGTGTGATGATTAATTTGTAAATAGCCAAGGTCTGCATACAGGCAGAAATAATCAACAGCACACATATGGAAGGATTTTTAAGCAGCTACTTTTCATAGGATTTGCTACAACATTTTACACTCTCAAGTAAGAAGGAGAGTGACAGGTGTGTTAAGATGCTTCCTTTCTCTGCAGATAGCTTCTACAGACATTAGTGTCTCACTTTTTTTTCCTCTGATTGAAAAATCCTACCTTTTTCTGTAAATAATAATGTACCTCACAGTTTTTCTCTTTCTACTAGGGTTGAAACAGTAGTGGCCCAAGCAACTCAGAGTCCTCATATTTAAAAAAAATACTGTTATAAATTCAGTTCAAAAGAAAACATCAATGAGTGCTGTTTTGATTTTCAGAGTATGCCTCAAAAGATGATCACAGAGATTTTGCTGGAGAACTTGAAGTTCTTTGTAAACTTGGTCATCATCCCAACATCATAAACCTTTTGGGAGCATGTGAACATAGGGGTAAGGTACTATGGAATACTTGTGCTTTAAAAATTAGGTTAAAAAAACCGTCTCACAATATAGCCCATACAGTCCAGAGAAACACTATTGTCTGTGTACAACATTTGTTAAAAGGTCAGATAAACTTGTGTTTGGATCTACAAGCCCACATTAATGCTTTAGAAATTATGTTCAATACTAGATCTAAATTCTCCTCTACTCCTAGAAATTAGCCTGTTTGACATTTCCCTCCAGTGTTTTTTATTTCCTTTTTTCACTCAAGGTAGTGTAAATTTCCAAAGACTATTACTGACCATCTCTTACTTTGTGATATGCTCACTATCTGATGTTTCGTTAGGATATCTTTACCTTGCTATTGAATATGCCCCCCATGGAAATTTACTGGACTTCCTTCGGAAAAGCAGAGTACTAGAGACAGACCCGGCATTTGCTATTGCCAACAGTACCGCATCTACACTTTCCTCTCAGCAACTGCTGCATTTTGCAGCAGATGTTGCCAGAGGGATGGACTACTTGAGCCAGAAACAGGTCAGTCTTCAACCCTCTACCCACTGAAAGCATGGCAAAAAATTTTCCAGGGAATATGCCCTTTAATCAAATTAATTTTTAATTTTAGCTTCTATAGCATGCACTGAATGAAATTTATTTTGCTGTCTCCATTTAAACCTATCAAATACTATGTCATGGGGAATCACGGAAGAGGCATTAAAACTTAAAACAACATGGTAGTTAACTGCTTTCATTTTCAGATAAAGTTTAAAATGTTTTTGGTAGTGACATACCAAACCAATTTCTTTGTTTTGTGATCTTACTCCAAATGTTTGCAATTTTCAATATAGCAGTGAAGTACTACATGTAAAACTCAATTATACTGATTTCCTTATTTTATATTATTATTATTATTATTACTGTTGTGGTTATTACTATTATTACTATATTATCATTATCATTATTATTTTAGTTTATTCATCGAGATTTGGCAGCAAGAAACATCTTGGTTGGAGAAAATTATGTTGCAAAAATAGCTGACTTTGGCTTGTCAAGAGGTCAAGAAGTTTATGTTAAGAAGACCATGGTAAGGATCAAAACAAATTGATACAGTCTGTTTACTTAATTTTGTTTTCTTATTTCTTAATCTGTGTTTTCATATGAACAAAATTGCAAACTTACAGGTATTACAGAACTGATTATTTAAATGTTATAATTAACATGTCAAATATTCAGATGTTTATTAATATACACATAAATATATCTACTTGTAAATAAATTCTATACCATGTTTATAATACATAATGTAATTTTAAATTATTTATATGAATACGGATGACAGTAAAATAGATGAGTCAAGCTGGTCTAATTCTATTGAACAAGGCCAAAGTTAGCAAGATGGTAACCAGAGGTACATCAGGATGTGTCCAGAGCTAATGCTTTGGAAGATCTGAAAGAGGAAGATATATAATAAACATCAAGTAGCTGTAGACCAGAAATAGCACTATGTTGTCAAGGCAACAAGATGGTCAGAGGCATCACCTTAGGTATTATTTACATTTCACCTTGATGCTGACTGGATAATTTTTTTATTAGCTTTCATGTGAACTGCTCCTTTGGGAAGCAAATCATATAACCATAGGCTCATGGAATGACTTGTTTTGAAAGGGACCTCAAAGACCATCTAGTTCCAACCCCACCTTTCACTACACCACGCTACTCAGAGCCCCATCCAGCTTGGCCTTGAACACTCCCATATCCATAGCTTCTCTGGGCAACCTGTTCCAGTGTCTCACCGCTCTCACAGTAAATAATTTCTTCTATAAAAATGCACAAGTTTAATAAGTTTATTTACTTGATAAAGTTTACTTGCATAAAGTCAGTTTTCATTAAGCTAACACAGAATGATTGTTGGCATACAAATTGCAATAGTGCTATACCAAGAACTGAAAAATAAACTTTCATTAAATATAATTTCCAGGGACGGCTTCCAGTGCGATGGATGGCAATTGAATCTTTAAATTACAGTGTTTACACCACAAATAGTGATGTGTAAGTATGTGTTCAAGTAGCATTTTTTAAACAAAGAAATATTTTTCCATATCAAGGTAAGTTTGACAGCTAGCATGACACATCCACTCTTAACTTAAAATACTCAGTAGTCATGTCAGCATGAGTAAGCAATGGAAGCAAAAAATAAAACTGGTAACAAAAAAGTTACTTTTATTTCTTCATCACAGTCTGATCAAGTTCTGTGTTCACAACCTACTTGGACATGACCCACTACTTTAGCTGTATTTCTCATTCAAAATTGTAGACCTGATGAATCTTTGGGAAACCCAGAGGAAACTGGTATTTTATTTAGGAAACTAGAAATTGTATTTGGAAAAGCAATTCTGTAACTACAGTATCTACTGAAAGCTCACAATCTGATAAAGGTCTTTGGTTGACTCAGAGTGAATTAATTTTGCTAATTTTCCTGCTTTCTGATTCTACAAACCCCAGCATTATACAAAACTTTGTAAAAGATACAGAAAAACATACCACACTTCTCTGTTTTCCCTGAATACTAGCAAAACTATCTACCATTTTAAAATATTAATTCTTACTGCATTCTTCTTGCACTTCATAATATCCCTCTGTTGCAGATGGTCATATGGTGTCCTCTTATGGGAAATTGTTAGTTTAGGTAAGTATCTGAATTTTGTACTGCACAAATAAACAATCTGAGCCAAGGCAGCTCCATTCACTCAGTCTTTTAAAAATACTGCTTCAAAATAGCAATATTTTTTCAATTTTCTTTCTGTTTTATCCTATTACATTTTATTTATGTTCAGTATGCTTGGAAATGCAATTGTCAAATTTTCAATTCAAGTACCATTTTAAATGAGAAAGAACTGTAATGACCATGTTTTCATTACACTATAAAACCCAGGCCATACCTAAATATAAATTCCAGGATATCATATGATAGATAGCCTGAATACAACATGTTTTGAGTTTGGTGGGTGGCTTTTCCTCAGCTTTCCTTCATTTTAAATCAAGACTTATATTTTAGTGATATTGCAGGGTAGGGGAGTAATCACCTCCTACTCCAAATATTCATGAAGATAATTTTTGAACATTAGCCTTCAAATAAAATTTAGAGTTCATTTCTGCAGACACCTCTATCCATCATGACTGCGATACAGCCTTGCACCACTCAAAATCATTGTGTTACATTTCCCTTGTGATTGGCCCTGGAGATGTGCCCATGGTCTGCTGGACAGGTGATGCTGCTCACTGAGGTGCACATTTCCTACTGGACTGATCACGAGCTCTGGATTTCTGATTTCTTCCTGGCTTTCCTTACTAAATGGGTTTGCATTAGATATGGATGCAGTGTGGAAAATCAAGACTCTAAGCAAACAAATATCTGCAGAAAGGGGCAAAACCAGCTGTCAGTAAGAGCTCCATGAGTCCATACCGGATACTACTATGATGCTAATGTAGGAATGAATTGCCTAGTGACATCAATGCTATTGAAAAAACACTTTGAATACAATCAGATCCAGGCCCTCAGACTCGTAGAGAAATTTAGGCCAGCCCCACAGATGAGAAAATTGACACTTAGTTTTATTTTTCTCTTCAATATTGTGCATCAAGCAGTAAGGAAGCATTAACAATAAAAATGTAGCTGCAAAATATTCCCCAATTTTGGATTAATTTAGCTGTAACTATGTCAGTCATACCTTTTTGTGTCTACTATGACATTAAACTTTCTTTTATTAAAACCCTCTTCTGTTCATGACAATGGTTAAACTTCAGGTGGAACACCATATTGTGGAATGACATGTGCAGAACTATATGAAAAACTCCCTCAAGGCTACCGACTGGAAAAGCCTCTCAACTGTGATGATGAAGTGTGAGTATTGCCTCAGAAAAAAAAAACAAAAAGAATAACACAACATCAGCTATAGAAAATACATGATTTCTACAAGAAACTTATAACAAATTTTTTAAACTGGAAAACATAAAAACTACATTAAAAAATTAAAAAGGAGCACAAAATATAAAAACTACATTAAAAAAATTTAAAAGTGCACAAGTCCTTTTGTACACAGCATGCACTGTTAATTTGCCATGAATACTTTCCCAATCTCTCTGTTCTAGCCAGTTATCCTGTTCTTTACGCAACATGCCAGGGTTTTAGCTCAAAGAGAGATTTTTGATTATTCTAGAGTAAAAGAAGGTTCTTTTCAGACAGCAACCAACACAATCCATTTTCCTCTGAAAAGTGGAATGTGCACAATCTTTAAATTATTATAAATTTGTGACTTTAACCTATGTATCTAAATTATCAAATGCTGGTGTTTGATTTTTAAAGGTATGACCTAATGAGACAGTGCTGGAAAGAGAAACCATATGAAAGACCATCATTTGCTCAGATACTGGTGTCACTGAACAGGATGTTAGAAGACAGGAAGGTAAGAATAAAACTTTATTTTATTTATTTTTATATATATGTATATATACATATATATATATACTTATAATGATATAAATAATTAGGGTATGAATAATTTCAATATTATTTAGGGTTCTTGAGGTAATGCACCTTGCATCAAACCTTCTCTGTTTATTTCCTTCCCAGACCTATGTGAATACTACCCTATACGAGAAATTTACTTATGCAGGCATTGATTGCTCTGCTGAAGAAGCTGCTTAAGATGGGACAAATCTTCATTCATCAATGATGTGTTACTGACAACAAAAACTCAATCTGCTGGAGCCCAAAATGTGTTGTGCTGTGTAGAACCGTGTCTAGTTCTAACTATATATAATACAGCAATACTGTTTTACCACAGTTATGTGTGTGTATATCATGTATATCGTTATGTGTACTGTATATACACAGTAACCTCTGCCTTCACCTGTAACCTACCAGTTGTAGAAGTGTATATACTGTCCAAAGCAGGTATAGACTGAAGTAATGAAATCTGTTGTTTCATATGCAGGGTTTTCTTTTTTCCTAGTCATGTAGATATAATGTCTACATACATACATACTGTAATGCATTAGGTATTGCCATCTTAGATTTTTTTTTATATTTTCCAAGAGCTACTCATAGCAAAGTGGTAACTTATTGCAGTATTCCATATACATTTCATTGTGTTTGAAACAGAAATGCTAGGCAGTTGCAATGCAACAATGGAAGATGTAATCCAGTGTGCTCAACAAGGATAATTAAGACAGACTCCTATTTGAATGCAAAAGCCAGCTAGTAGAAATAATCTAGTCAAAAATTCTGTTGACATTTTTAAGATATAAGACATGCTATTGCTCTTTCGTTGCCAAGTGTGACTGTCAGTTTTTGCCCATATGCAAAATATACATATATTTTGAAGTGTTTAATGCTATCAGAGGCAGCCATACAGCAATTATCATGAAGCGTAGGGTTGAGGAACATACTATGTATTGTAAACCACATTTTTACAACTCGCCTGGAAATACAGCAGACTTACTCAATTTGTATTTCATTTAATAATTTCACTGCATAATTTTAAGTTACTACCTATTATACACAAGCAGGGCTTACTTACTTTTGTTTATTTTACCCTCTCATTCAGTCTGTAGTGTGGTATGGCCTCTTAAAAATATCGTACTCAAATGCTTCAAAACAGTGATATTTGACCTGCCAGAAAGGTCCCTAGTCCTTAGGTAAGACAAATAGAGGCAGGATTGGCTTGAACTTCTGGTGTCAAGCCATGCACAAGGGATTTGGTGGATTTACCATATCCAAATTTCACGTATCAGTCAACTTCATGTTTTGCACATATGTTCCCCTCTTCCCCTTGATTTACTCATAACTGTCCATTATCCCCTAAGATCTAGAGAAAGATTCTTGAGAGAGTGTAAGATTTCCCCTTCTGATTCTTACTTTGTGGGTGGGTATGTGACTGGTTACAAGGTGGGGGTATCACAGCAGAGTATAGATTAACCTGAATGACATACACCAGACTGACTCAAATAGAAGCACCAAGAGCCCTATTAAAAGGGAATAAGCCAACAAACAAGGGTGCTGAGATGACTTGTGTGGCCTTGAGATAGGCAGAACTTGCACTGTAAACCAGGTGCTAGATATACACTAGGAGTTTATTGTTGGGGATTAAAATAAGTTTACTTATAGAATATTAGAAATTAATTGTGTAGGTTTAAGTTTAATTGTAACTTGCTTTCAGCTTAGCATGAGAGGGCCCTGCTCAAAACTTAGTGTAGGTGAACTTTAAATTAACTCTGTTAACATAATGGCTCAGCAGGGGAGGAAACAGAGAAGGACTGGATATCTTCAGATAAGGGTTGAGATGCTGGAGGGCCCCAAGGCTTCCCCAAACTGGAAGATAAGAGCAGTTAATGGCACAAGAACATGGCGAATCCAGTGATGTGTTAGAAAACCCCAGACCATAAATCACCATAGGACTAAGAGGCGCGTGCAGGGCACGTGACGAGTGCATGAAGGTCAGGTGCACAGACTGTAAGGGTATAAAGGCCCAGGGATTTCTTTGGTCAGGGTCCCTCTCTGGTGGCACCCAGCTCAAACTGAAATAAACCGACTCTGCCTTGGAACCCAGGGTCCGATCTCTTCTTTCACGTTTACAAAGAGCACACAGATTCACTGGACCAAGGGACAGCTCCAAAAAAAAAAAAAAAACAAACAAATTCCACTATATTTTTCACAAGACTACTTGGCCAGTGGTTTTTGAAGCATGGGCATTGCATTTTGCAGTTGAACTACATTCCTACCAGTCAGTGAGATGAACAGGAATGTACCTCCAAGGTTGTTTTCTAGACTTCCAGGCAGAAGGGAACATAGAGCCCTATTCCCTGGGTGACCAGGAAGG
>VXAZ01008285.1:178133-278166 GCA_013399875.1 Gymnorhina tibicen | reverse complement strand
AGAACAAAATTCCAGTGTCAGAGCATCATGTGCCTGGGCGTAATGAGGACAAGACATGAAGGGGATCCTCCAAAATTCTGTATGTCATTCTTTATTCTTAGGTCACCTCTGCAGATAAAACACAGGAGACTCAGCATGCAATGAAGTCTGTCCTGTTGGACAACAGTTACTGCAAGGCCCCTGAGGACCAGAACTCCTGAGGAGAATGCAAGTGGATCATTTTGAGCATTGGGATATTGCAGAGCTTTTCAGCTCAGACCGTGATTATTTTAGGGCTCAGAAGAGCAGAATGGTGTTGATAAAATGGCTGGTGGGGCCTTTAGTTTTGAATAACAGGGATGATTCTTAGCATTTTTATGGGAATCTTGTGGTGCATGTGGCTGTGTCAGTTTGGCTAGATGCAGAACTCCTGAGCAAGGCAAGAGGGCAGCATGGCAGACTACTGTGGTCTACACAGAGCGAGGTCACACCAAGCCACATCCTTTTTTTGGAGGATGAGGTTCATGTTCACATGCCCATCCTCTTCCTGTCTGAGGGGATTTTCAGACAAATGACAGTCTCAGATTTCTCAAGGCCATTCCAATCCATCCATGGAAACACATACTAAAGGACTCTGTCCTGGGCACATACTGAACAGAGCTGGTGAGTGGTGTTATGCATTGGCATGGGCTGGTGACAGCTGGGACTGCTTCTGAATGTTTTGTGTACCCCTTTGAAACATGGAGACAGGAAGAAGAAGGGATTCTTTGCCTCCTTGCAGTCATATTGCACATGTGCTGTGTGCCTGTTTGAGTTCAAGCACAGAGAAAACTATCTGTCCAAGCTCTGACACTGCTGGATTGCTGTTTTTATCAGTGCTGACTGTGCAGCAGGTACACTGTGTGATTTCTGAGCAGGAGCTCCTGGGGTAGGAGAGCTGTCCCGCAGAAGGAGAGGTCCTCCCTGCAGTGGCTCTGTGTTGAGCCAGCCCAGCAAAGGTGCTGGATGTGCGGCAGAGGAGGAGGAAGAGGAGGGGGAAGGATGAGCTGGAGAGCAGTGCTGGAGGAGTTGTCTAGTGTTGTCATCCATTGCCCATATTTTCCTGGGCTGTTTGGGTCACCCTGGGAGACTTGAGAAGATCCCTGGAACAAGCTGTTGCTGCTTAGCAATCTGTTGGTTTTGTTGTTGTTCTGCTTTGGTTGCCCTGTCTTGGTTGTGAGAAAAGGTGCTTTTTGGAGGTGCTGTTTGCTAAATTTTGGAGGTGCTGGTCAAGTCCCTGAGTTTCTCTTGCCCTGCTCCTGTGCAAAATTGTCATCTCTGGTGTTTGTTTGAGGCCATGGCTAGCAAGATAGCAGTGCTGTCCCCATGAGGGGCCATTTTTCAGGCTGTACCACCATCTTATAGGCAGAGCTGAGGTTTGCAGAATATCAAGTGTGCAGTTCTGCAGGGTGAAGCCTGTGTCTTTCACCTGTGGCTTTCCTGAGATGTAACCTGTTCTGTCGTCTCCCAGGTGCATGGCTGTTCTGAGACTGTACAGGGGACAGGTCTCTGTGTGCTGCAATGTGGTGGAGGAGATTGTGGTTTGTGAATCCCTGGGTGCAAGCCACAATGCTGTAGCACAGAGGCCCACAACTGGTCTGTGGGTGTGTACCCCATGAGAGAGACAGATGACCCTTTACTTTTCTGTATGCTGCCACAGCTACCCTGACAGATGTGCATGTTGAGGGTGATGGTTGTCTGCAGGTGGCTGCTCTTTGCCTCTTGCGTGACTTCTGTGTTGCAGCGTCAGTGTTTGTGCCCTTTCTCAGCGTGCTCAGAGCCAGGAGCCACCTGACCGTGTTTGGGTGAATTGGGATGAGGGCTGGAGCTGCAGTTCTGCTGGGTTAGCGGTACATGCTGGTTTTCAGCCCCGTTTGAGCCTCTCTAATCCGGGTGGCTTAGTCAGCTGCTGCCCCATCATTTCTTTCTGTGTTGTTTTTGGCTGCCCCGGGCCGTCAGCTGATGGTGGTGAGAAAGTGTTTGCTGTTGCTCATTGTGGCTGTGCTAAGTCCGCCGGAGCTGTGATTGTGGCGGTAATCCTCTGCAGGGGGAGGACTCCAGGCCGGGCTGGGTTGGAAGTCAGCCTGGCGCTGAATGGAAACGGCAGTGGTGTGCCACTTCCACGGCGGCGTAGCTGTGAAGTGGCACAGAGCAGCGCAACAGCTTAATCCTGCCACGGTGCCTGCTCTTTCTGGAAGATCCACAGAAAGCAGGCACGTCCTGCCCCAGTCACCTGCATGAGTTCCATGTGCCTTGGGGTCTACGGGTGCCAGAGGGGGAGAGGAGGATGTGCTCAGAGCACTCATGAGAGCAGCAGCTGCCCCAGATTTTGTGCCTGAGAGCACAGTGTTTTGCTGAGAGATAGCACTGCCACATAACCTTCCTGCTGCTTCTCCCCAAAGGGCCCTTTGCTGTGTCAGTGCTCTGCTGGGTGTGCTTTTTGGACAGTTCCCCAGCTGGTGCTGATGGAGTGGGCAGGTGCCCTAGGAGGAGGAGGCAGCCTTGGGGCTGCAGGGTGGATTTCCTGGGGCTTTGCTCTGGGCCAGGGCTCTTCCCAGGACCAGGAGAAACTTCTGTGTGGACTGTGGCTGTAGCAGGAGCTGTTTGGACTTGCCCAGGCAGAAATTTGGAGCAGCTGGGAGGTGGATGGTGATGGCAGCAGAGGTTGTGAAGCTGAGGTGGGTGTCAGGAACAGGGAGGAAGCCAGAGGAGCTGGAAGCAGCTGTGTGAGGAGTGGAAGCTTGGAGGTAGGGGCTGGGAAAGAAAGATGTGCTGAATGTAGCAGGTGAGGGAGTGAGGCCAGTGCCCCAGCAGGATCAGGGAGACTCGAGATGGGCCTATCTGTGTGCACCACGACTCTGACATCATGAGAGCGGACTGAGCTAACCCATGTTCTGGTCCTGAGCAAGCTGGGTGGAGCTGCAGTGGAGAAACGTGTCACCAGCCCTGTGCTCTGTTTTGCCAACGATATTATTGCATAGAGGACAGAAGGACTAAGCCATCCAGCTGCACAGGAGAGATTTGTTCTGCAGGGGCTTCCATCTCAGGCCCCCCTTGAGCCAAGGACTCAAGGACCTAGTCCTCAGTCCATGCAGAAACTTCTCTGTGCTCATGCACCCAGGGCCTTGCCCTTGGGCTCTTGAGGGCTTTTCTCCCCACCTTCATCCAAGACAGGACACTTGGTGTCTGGCTGGGGTTGTGCCACCACTGTCCACCACCATGCCCTCATGCAGAGTACTGTGGGGCCTGGCCTTCAGCCATGCTGGCCCATGAATTTCAGGCTCTTACTTGATAGGAGAGTTGTGACACTGTTTCCTGAGGGTAGGCAGACGTTTGCCATCAAGGCTGCCCAGCTCTCAGAACCCCTGGAGCTGGCCTTGGAGCAGTGCTGGGCTTTGTCCTCCAACCACTGAAGGCTGTGGCTTGGCCCCCATGCTGTCAATTGTCATGACCTCTCCCCTGGCTGTGTGAAACATTGCTTCCCCACGTCTTGCTTTAACCCCATCTGGCAACCAAGAACCACACACAGCCACTCGCTCACTTCCCCACCAGTGGGACTGGGGAGAGAATCAGAAGGGTCAAAGCTAAAAACCTCTTGGTTTGAGATAAAGACAGTATAATATGGAAAGCAAAAGCCATGCACATAAGCAAAAAACCCTCAAAGAATTAATTCACCACCTTCCATGGGCAGGCAGGTCTTCAGCCATCTCCAGGGGCCCCTTCATGCCTCATGGTGACCATCACTCCAAACGCCTCTTCCTTCCTCCTTCTTGCACCCAGCTTGAAATACTGAGCAGGATGTCAAACGGTCTGGAACATCCCTTTGGTCAGATTGGGTCACCTGCCCTGGTTGTTTCTCCTCTCAACCTCCCACGTTCCCCCAACTTCCTCACCAGCCTGGCAGTACGAAAGCAGAAAAGGCCTTGGCTCTGTGTAAGCCCTGCTCAGCAGTAACTAAAACATCTCTATATTATCAACCCTGTGTGCAGCACAAATCCAGAACACAGGCCCACACTTGACACTGTGAAGAAAATTAACTCTACCCCAGTAGAAATCAGCACACCCCAGCTCACCTCAAGCCAAGCACTACTGAGGTTGGCTGCTGTGCCATGCCTTGGGCTGCCCTGTGTCCCTTTGCAGGCAAATTTCAGAGAGCCAAACTCCCCATGTCAACCTTCCCCCTACAGGGGACTGGGTCTCTTGTGCCCTTCCTGTGGTGGGCCGCTCCCAGGGCACAGCTTGCCAATGCTTCCCCAGCATGTGCCCCCTTCCAGAGCAGCACCCCACACCTTTCTGCTGCTCCTCCCAGCAACGCTGCCTGCTGCTCCACGGGCTGGACCACTTCACTGCCCAGCGAGACCCAGCAAGATCTGCTGGTGACACACTCCTCAGCAACACTGGGAGAGCAGTCTTAGAAACCCGTGCCCTCAGTACCCCACCATACTGCCATTTATTTTCTTCCCCAAACTGATGATAATTTCAGAGGAGGATTACTTTAAGAAAGATGGAACAAACTTTTAAAATCCATGAACCAAACAGTTAAAGCATAAACATCTTTGCATAACTACAGCACACTGTTTCTCCTAAAACAGTTTTAAAACCAAAGCAATAGCACATCCAGTGTCTGGGCAGTTCCTGAAAGCCTTTCCAAGTCAGGGGAAGGTTTTGCTATCCTCAGTCAGAAAGCAAGAGGGCAGCAACCTCCAGTTTAAGAGTGAGTTAACAAGCCAAGAAAATAATGAAGCGGTCAGTGCCCAGCAGCAAATGTCCGTGTTTGTATTAAAAAAGAATTGATAGACCTAAAATCCCTGTTTTAGAAGCATGGTACTTTATTGACACTGCTTTATTTTTGTGCCAACACTCATAAAACTCGGCAGACACTTGGAAGGATATTTATAATTAACAGAAACTTGAGCAGCTCCCCTCTAACAGGCAGATATAATTGAGACCTTGGATAGGTTTTAGCAAGATGAAGGTTAAGGTTTATGACCAGAATTGCTGACACATCAAGGTTAAAAACTTTAAAAGACTGAACAAAATACTCACAACGTTCACTTGCAACCCAAAGAAGCCTGAAAAAGGTGTAAAATGTTTCTGGAGGAGAGCAAATATGACGAGCCATTGTACAGAGCAGTAATGCAGGAGCAACAACAAGTCCTGTGACGGGAATGGCTGATGAGGAATTAGGAAGAGGATGGAGGTACCAGCAGGGGCCAAAGACTGGGAAGCTGAAGTGGGAGAGTGTAGAAGAAAAATGTGTCAACCAGTCAACTGAAGCACTCTCCTTTGCTGTAACAGTTCTGATGGAGTCTCTTCAATTCTGGCATGTGCTAGATGAGTACTGTTTCCACACCTTTGTTGCTGAGACTCTGTCAGATGGCCTCCTCAGCCTCCGTAAGTTTTTTCTGGACCAGAGATGTTGAGGTTTGGCTGTGGAGACTGTGGCTTACAAGACTGAGAGTCATCGAAGACTTGCTATCAGCTCTGCTCCCTGTTTTGTAGGGGAGGCTGCTGCATCAGAGCCAGTCCTGTTGCAACAGAAAGATATGGGAGCAGGATCTTTGATGCAAGGTTGTGTAGTGACCATGTGACCGGATTAATTTGTTTCAACTTGGACAGTTTGAAACAGGACTGGCAAGATCCACATGTCCTTGCTGCTGGGAATGTTTTGTGCCTTCTGAGCAGCTTGTGCTTTGGAAATTGCAGGAGGGAAATCTTCCTTGAGACAGGAGGTACTGACCTCAAAACAGTGTGCAAATGAGTGGAGTTGTGAGCAGCATCCCCAGAAATGCTGGGCTAACAGCAGCCTCATAGGTATCTGGCACAGACTCGAGGGCACTGTTCCAGGGATGCCAGCACTTGCCTGTGAGAGTGGCTGATTGTAGTAAATGATCGCTGATTAACAACACAGATTGGCTGAGGGAAACCCTGAAGGTGACAGTTTGTCCCTACCTCATTTTCCTGGTGTGCAGTGAGGTGTTGGCTGTGTGCAGTTTCACTGTGTGCCTTTTCTGACGCCTATTCTGACCCCGACCCTGCCCCTGATTACAAGGGCCCTGCATTAACTCAGCAGGCTTCTGGTCAGAGCACTTGTCTGGGCAGACTCTGTGCCCCATCTGTGCAGGCTGTTCTATCTCTCTAACCCGTCTATAACCATTTTGTTGTTGGTAGTTTTCCCTCCCCTCTCTCTCTGATTCCCTAGTAGACTTTTAAGCTGGATTTCTTGGTTTCCAGAACCTGAAAGCCAGGTTCTGGGATAGAACAAGAGAGTATGGTGCCAGCTACAAGAAATTGTGAGAGACAGCGATTCATTCAGGAGTGAATGTTGAGGCCCATTAGTTGGTGAGGAGGCCACAAGTTTGGCCCACTTGTATTATTCATGTCAAGGCTGCTTGCCTGTATGTGGGCACCCGCGTAGGCACTGCTCTGTGTCTGCATGGATTTGTTTTCAAGATGCTGACGCCACCACTGCTGTGTGTTCCAGCATTTGGTTATTCAGCCCCGGTAGGAGGGATCACAGCTGCTACAGTCCACCAGTTGCTCACAACAAGAAAGCATCTGTTTTAGGGGCCCAAAGCTGTCACCTGATGATCAATTTGATGTCCAAAATGGTTCCATTAACCCTTAAATTTAATTTCCTTGTGACTTAATTATTTGTCTAAAAGGTTTTTCTTGTTTAGCTGTGCTTCAAAGAGTATTGTTTATCTGGTGACTAAATCCACATTGAAGTTAAGCTGGGATTTATCATGGTCAAACCCATCTTTCCCATTGTCAGACTCCAGTTCCCCTTGATGAGAAAGTGGTATAGCCAGATTGCAAGGCACAAGCCTGTATGGGCAGGGAGGGACTGCTGGAAGCTGTCTACTCTTCTTGCTGTTGTCTCAGCTCAGAGGAGGGCAGGGATAAAATTAATTTCAGGTTTGGATGTTCTGTGGTTTGTTTTTTTTTCTTTTCTCTGTATGAAGGTCAGTGTTTTGTTTGCTTCCCCTCTTTTCCCAGAACTGTAGCCCTGAACTGAGTTTTTCCATATATGGTTTTTAAATGTAATTGTAGCTGCTTCAGAGCTTGTTGATTTGCAGTCCAGCAAGGAACAGTAAGGTTTGTCCAGAGGTGCTGGGACATAACCAAGGCCTCCTCAGTTCTGCAGTCAATTGTTGAACAGAGTGGGGAGAACCAATTGCTCATTGACAGAGGCAGGGTCACTGCAGCAGGGACATCCCAAGAGGAGGTGTCCAGCTGATGGACCCCCCACCATCCATGAAAGGCAGACCTTAACCTCCAAGGAGGGGTGGGCTGTCCACCCACAGTGGGGCAGAGCTTCCACCTGGGCCTGGCTCACTGGACAGCCCTTCCACTTGTCCCAGCTGACTCCCTCCAAGCCAAAGTCCATGAGGTCTGGCCCTTGGAGCCTGAGCCAAGCACAAAGCTATGTGTGGGCCTGTTACCCACAGCCTGAGAACACCAGGTCATGTGTTTCTAGAGAAGTGCAAACAGGGCAAGCAATTTTACAAAACTACCTTGGAAAATCTGGATCATCATTACAGTAACTCAAAAACTCCAGAAATGCTTAACACACTGTGTTTAGAGCTATCACAGAAAGACTTTACTAATTACAGTAAGTGCTAACCACAGAAATAAGGGTTCTAGAGGTGCTTCAGTGTTGCAGGGATCAAACTTAGACGTCATCTTACAAATGGAAACATGAAATCACACTGTTAGAACACAGCCACCCTTTCACAGGGCATGATCCAATCTCAAACAGCAAGGCTACAGAATTCCTGTAAAAGCAGTGCCCAGCTGAGATAAAGTATGTTTGTCTCTGCAGAGGTGTATTCCGCTATTTTTAAAGCATAACTACTCCACAAGCATCCAGGGTAGAAGAGATGTTGTATTTTTCACAGCAAATACTAGTTACAGATCTCTGGAACTTGTAAATAATACTTAGAATACAATATTTCATATTGGTGCAAAATGTACAGTCAAACACAAAACATGTATTGCAAAATATACACAGAATTGTTCTAAGAACAGAACCTCAAGGATGAACAGATGTTTAAATAAAAGAGAAAAGTCCATCTTTTATAAATTACTTTTTAAAAAATCTGTTACTACACTAGGTATGTTATTTGTAGACAAGTTACCACAATATAGTGACATGTCTCATTTGCAAGGCAGACATTGAGAAACAAGTTACATCATTAAAAGCTAGTTTTTTGAGACCAATCCACAAGTAAAGGTGTGATAATGCATTACTGGTTTGAGGCACACAGTGTGGAAACTGTTTTCAACCACTTTGATGCTTATACTTAGGCTTTTTTTTTCGGAGAATTAGGCAGAAGCACAAAGAATAAGCACTAGACAGTAACTTGTCAGCTTACATTAGTTTATTGGGTCAGGATTATTTATTATTGATGTATTGGAACATTCACAAGAAATGCTATGAGACACCTTAAGAGTATCTTGATAATAAAACAGCATTCATACAACTGCTTAAGTTGGATGATTTAAATAACCAGAGGTGAAAAACAGTTATTTAAGCGATAGTTAAGTCATAGTTTGAGAAGAATTAAGATGTCATCAGTCATTCATAAGTAGGAGAGATGCTGAAATATATAGTGAATTACAAACTCTGATGCTCTGCATTCAAAGCAGAGATGTTCTCTTCCAATATTCAGAACTTGTAGCTTCAAGATACTGATTGCTACTAGCTACACCATTGCTAACTAAACTGTCACAAGGATAACTTGCTTTGGGCATGTTTGGAATGCTAGAGTTATACAGCTATTGCTATGCTACAGATCCCCAAATTTTGCTTTAAAATAGCAGTGAAGGCTTTATAAGCACCGAAAATGACACAATAAATACTCAGTAATACTTCAAGCACCTCTTGCTACCCAATTTGGCAAGATAAGCAGCACTAAGAAACGGATGCCATGGTAAGACAAGCTGCTAGCAGTTTGACTCAGGCACTCTTGATTTGGACCTGCCTGCCTTCAGAAAGCAAAAGAGCTTGTGTGGCACACTCTGTGGTGGTGAGAGAGAGGACTGTAAGTGCCAGACAGCCATCAGACTTAAAACCTTTCTGTAGTCAAGCACAAGGGCAGGCTCTCTGCTCTTCAATCTGCAGTGATCTGTATGGGGGAGAAGCCCTGCCTTGTATGGCTGATGTTTACATTAGATTTTACTGCCAGAGGTGTAATAGGGGATACACACAATATAAATGAAGCCATATCTTCTGAAATCAGGTTGTTCCCTAAATAACACACCTGACCAGTGCAGAGTGACATGCTAAATGGGTATGCTGCAAGGAGAGCTCAGAGGGATAACTACACCAGTAACAGTGCCCTATTAAAAATTACTTTGCTTTGGGATAGATCTTTTAATATCTACACACATTTATTTCAAGACTTCAACTTTTTCAGCACTGATCTGCTATAAAACCTTCTCATAAATTATCTTCACAAAAAATAAAGTCACTCTTTCAGAAAACATGTTCAATATAACACACTTGTATCAGTAGAAATTCTGTCCTGTGAGTCCATGGCAGAGAAGCCATAACCCACACTTAAATCTGTCCAAAGCAACATAACCAGGACTCTAAAACCAGAAGGCAACTATTCCATTAATTACCATGGTAAGCAGAAACAATGCTTCCAAAACACATGAAGAGTGCACTGTTTCAGTGGACATGTGTGGGTTTACAATCAATAGTCACTGTCCTGTAAACATTAAAACTGCCGCTCTAACTGCAGGTTAAGATTAATAATTTGCATTCATTTCACTGCACTCCACACATACAATGCCTACACTGCCAAAAAAAATACAACACAAGAAAACCTTTAAATAGCAAAAGGAATGAAGGCTTTGGGCTGGATGTCTCCTGCAACTAAGTGTCAAATCAGTATGTGTTGACATTATAAATAAAACTTGAAAATTATTTTATGCATTACAGAAGCAGTCTAGTAAAACCTAAAACTTAGAATAGCAGCAAATTTGCTCAAAAACGTACATGAACTTTCAGTCAGTCAGCTATAAATACATTCTGTGATGTGAGAAGCCATCTCTATCCCCAAGCAGGCTTTCAACGAGAACACAGTGTTAGACATGGATGGGGATCAGGAACACTGCAGTCAGAGAAACTCCTAAACAATTGTATTCTACAAACTTGTTCTCATTGTTATCTGAAAGTGCATCTTTGTATCTGTAGAATCATCCCCATATTTACAAAAAAAAGCACAAACATTGCAATTTTGCCATACCCTAAGCCTATCTAACCTGTATTTTCTGTTAAGTGCAAGAAGTATAATGAAGTTATACATATTCTGGTGCCTGTAAGATCAAAGCCTGAAAATGATGCAACATTGTCACCGGTGAATCCAAGGCAATTGAGTAGTTGCCGTATCTTTGCTGCACAGCTGTTAGATGGCTAAAGTAGAAGCTGAAGCAGAAATTAAAGAATATTCTAAGCCAAACTGACAGAGCAGCGTTCAGAGCAGGAACTCTATTCCCCCACTCTCCACACACATTCACCAGCACATGCTCATACCTTCATTACCAGTTTCGGTACAGAGCTAGGCCCAAAGGGCCGGAGGGCGGCCTGGCAGAAAGATGTACCATCGCTCTGAAAGTGGTAAGGAAGAGATGTGGGGTGCAGACTGAAAGAGTATTTACTGCCAGGTCTCTCAAGTGCACAACTCCAATGAGCCCCCAGTACTGGTGCTGGAATGTGGACTGGAGACTATGCAAGACAGAGCATACCTACAGTCAGTACATTATTAAATACATATGCAACCAAATGTGTTGTGTCTTCAACATAAGCCCTTTTTAAGTGTCATAAAAGCTCCTCTTACCTTCTCCTCCCACAAAAAGAGGTTTCATTTGATAATGACATTTATATGCCAACAGACTGCTACAGAATCACATGCATGCATAAATGTTGAGCAATTTGAAACAGCTGATATTCAGATCAAGTACATTATTCTCTTTAAAGAAATTAAATTGGTACAATATTGTAAGAGGGTAACCGTGAAGATTAACAACAATTGTCTGTAACAGTTCATTTAGTTTTGTTTCTTAGTTAAGTCTTGCAGTGGACAGCTTCTTCCTAGTTTTTAAAATGCTACAATAGCCATTGCCATTGGTTTTAGACACACAGATACTTGACTAAATTCTTGACTAAATTCTAGAAAGAGCAAGCAGAGCTCAAACTGCATACATGCAGAGACTGTACTCTAAACACAGTTGTGCTTGCACTATATTGCCATTATGTCTTGTTGGAAAGCGCAGGTCCTGCCTCATGTCCAAAACTGGTGAGAGAAAGATCCAGAAGTGAGTGCTATCAGAATGTAACAGGGCAAAAGCTGTATAATTAGGCACTGTGGAAGGAAATACAATAAGGCGTATTCTTAAAGGGTGTGTGCACATATATGTATACACATGTATGTACACACACATATATACACATATATAGACAGAAGGCTTTTGGCAAAATAACTGTTTCACCTAAAAATCAATGCAGTGAAAACACCAGCAATTTAAACTGAACAAATCAAGGGTAAAAGCCATGGGGGAAAAAGCAGCAAATTTTCTGAAGTAGCAGCCTTATCTCAGGGATGAGCTTTTGAATTTCGGTTCTACTAATTCAAGACAGAGGTAATGTGCTTATCTAGCAATACAGATTTTAACCAACTGACCACCTGCACTAATCTGCAACACTGGGGTATTTGAAAGGAACCATGGTTTTCAGGACCCTTCTCTCCCCAGTGCTGGCAGTGCCTAAGTAGGACACTAGTAAAAGGTCAGGAGAGTGTATCTCAGCAGGAGAGATGCTAGTTGTGCTGTTTGTGCCTGCTGTGGTTTATAGGCAAGGTAAAAAGGCAGTGGGGAGAGGATGAAGGAGTGTGCTCAGGATAGCAATGTGCCTGCATCTCTTCCCTGTCCACAGTTTTAGCTCCTGGTCCTGCATCCCTGATGTTCATTAACACCTGTCTTGACAGAACTGAGCCTCTTCCCCAACACTTTCGTTGCTGCATTATTTAAAGTACTTGGCCCCGTGACCACTGGATTCTCACACAGTACTACTCAGAGTCAGTATGGAGAATCGTCTGTCTGCCCACTGTCACATAACTTATACTGCATTGTTATGTTCAGTGGAAAGGCTAAGCCTAAATGTTCCATATTAACAGCAAAGAGTTATCCCCTCCCTTCATGCAGGCCTTGCATACCATGGAAGAAAATACTAGGCCTTCTCAGACACCATATGCAATGAAAATGTGAGCAGAAAACATACATACACACATATATTCTTGATATAATAGCCTTTACAGAACCTGAAACTGGAACATCTTAATAGAGGGGTTAATGAGTGAGTTTCTCCTTTTAAAAGCTTTACAGGGGGTTTTCTATCTCAACTGCCCAGGAATCTGTTTTGTCATCAAAACACATTAAGCATCATCTTTTGATGCACAGAGGCCTTAGATGCTAAGTATGTTTTTCTTAAGCTGCGTTTTCATTCCAGTGTGGCACTCATCTGCTGAAACAATATATGGCAGTTGGTTTCTGGAAAAAAAAGAAAAGGGAAAGAAAACCAAACTCAAAGGCTTCTTGTCCTCCACCGGGATCCCCTCTGGAAGTTGGGAAAAGAGTACACTCAATACTTCAGTGTCACCTTGCTATCATGATGATACCCCAAAACAGGCTTGTACAGAGTTCCAGGGATGGGAAATCTCCAGGAAGAATATGCCACAGCAAGGGGCCCTCTGATTAAAATATTGTGACCTCTGAGTTTCATGTTATTTCAGATAACAGATACAGAGCAAAAGGAGAGAGAGACAGGTCCCTAACAAGCCAAGAACTTGAAACACTGTCAGCGACATGCTGCAGGATTACATATGCCTGGAAAAATAGTAAGACTGGTTTATTTATTTGGGCTGTAGAAGACAGTCTATACCAGCAATCTTAAAATTCATGCATGTTTTCTGTAACAAAAAGTCCAGCTTCCATTACTGAGTCAGCAACTGGAAAGGAGACCATTCATTCTTTCTGCTGCCCCAAGGATACAAAGCAGTTTCTCTGTCTTTCTGGACAATCAGGAAGCAGCAGCTTGTTCCAGATATCCTCTCTAATTTGTGAGTTTCATTCAGAGAGTGCACATCCTGAAATACAACACTTTATCCTCCTTACTTGTAGTGCTGGTACCAGGATGCCAGAAGAGGTCCAGCTGACCCCTCATGTCCAGGTTCTAAAGAAGACAACCCTGTGTTTAAAGATGAGGAAGAAAAGGCTTTTAGCTCTGTACTATCCAAACTATTTCCTTCATAGCATGAATCCAGTTTTCATGTTGAATAAAAGTTAAGTTGTAGTCCACGCTGTGGGACCTGAAGAACATCCCCAAACTTACATTAAGAATATAAACAATTAAGAAAAGGTTTCACTGAAAACAGGAGTCATTCCTCCAACTGCATCTCTACCAGAAAACGGAGAAGGAATCACTAGATTGAAAGGAGAAGCTGCAGGCATCTGCCATTTTTCCAGAACTGTTTTATCTCTCTTTATAGCTTTAGCTGCATGATTCTGTTGCTATAGATGACATTCACATCCTTGTTGCACCATGACTGGAAAATAGAAAGCACATGTAACGATCAGCTGTTGCTGAAGCTGGCACAGTGCTGAGAGTACAGACTCATCAACAAGACCCAGCAAGAACTGCCTCAGCACGTAACTGGCTCCATCACAAAACGGCTTTTGCATATTTCAAAGTTACACTTAAGCCCCCTGAAGCAGCTAGAGATGTTTTTCTAGACACACTGGCAAGAGGGAATACTCCTAAAGCTGACACTCAAGTGATGAATTCATGCCACCCACAGCTGAAATAGTTACTGTGCAACAGAGGACAAGTAAGCACACCGTCTGGCTAAGTGGGCTCTAGCCAACATGGCTTAAGTAGCTCCAAGCAGCAGATGCATACAAGTGACAAAACCTTGCAGGCCCCACCCCCTGCCCACAAGTGGCTCACAGAGCCCTTTGTGTATGATGCTGACCCAAAGTGAAAGGTTCAGTCCCTGGGCAACCACTGTGAGATGAGACGGCAGAGATGTGAGCAAAGAACAACATGACTACAGCCATGGATAGCAGATACAGACAGCGTATGGCAGGACCAGCATGGCTGCTCCAGCACCAGTCTCCAGCACGAAGCTGTAAAAGGAGTACTGGATCCCCACACCTTCAGCAGACGGTAAACACAGACAGCTGATCTTGGCCTCACAGGAGCTGATGGAGAAACAGCCTCTGAAGAGCACACATTCATCCAAAAGAGAAAAGACAGTCACTGTGTCCCTGGACCCACACCTGATAATGACACCCATTCAAGACTTGAGAAGCCTGATGAGGTAAGTGAATTTTCATGATGCCTCTTGCATTCCCAGTTATTTGAAGCCTAGAGCACATTACATACACACTACAGGTTTCAATACCTGCTTAGGCTCCTCAGCAAAGCTATGCTGTACATAATTCTGCTCTAACATGTGACTGTGCTAATTTACTTAACTGAACATGAAGTGGTACTTCTTTTAACCTAATTAATTATGATTCTTGAGCTTACTGTTATATAATAGTCCAAATTCATGAAAATGAAACAACACAAGTAAAGTCCAGACAAAAAGTCTGGTGTCAAAGATAATGGTTTCAGTGATAGAAAAATATTGGTGTGACATAATACTGCCTTGGGTATTCTTGTTCCCTTTTTATTTTAAGAGTTGTAGCTGATGAAATTCAAATGCCTTTTAAAACAGGCTTTGGCTGAATAATGAGAAACTAAGCTACAGCTGAAAAATTGCTCTACAGGCTGTTTTCCCTTCATTCATGCTGTCCAAATACTGTTGAAGTAAACGCTCTGAAATATTTTGACTCAACTGTTCTAGTACTTTCTCTCTTCCAGTGCACTGGGATCCTTTTATAGAAATAATCTCTCCTGTGTTTTGTATTTTTCTCTTTACACTTGTACTGTTTCAGCTGTGCTATTTGGACTGATCTAAGGAGTTCTCAGCAGCTCATGTTTTTGCCTTTTTTTGGTTAGGATGCTATTGTGAGCATTAATTTAAAGAAACACATTTTCAATTACAGAAAAATAAAAAAAATTATCTATGGAATGATTTTCTTTAAGAAGGAGTTGAGAGGAGGGAAAGATTTTTTGTGAAGGCAAATGCAGAAATCTCAGCATCTTGGAATCTCTGTTTGGCTGGGAAACAGCTTACAGAAAAGCAACCCAAAGTAAACATTTCAGATGAGACAAGTGGTACATAACAGTTATTTGTGACAATGAGGCACTATCTTTGAAAGACAAAGAGGAACCCAGTACTATCAAAATGTAATGAAAGGCACGCTCATAGGCAACACTCTTCACGAGTTGTCTGCACTCGGTTTTACTGAACCAGCGTGGTATCTAGGTGTGGACACGGGTCTCCCCTTAGCGTCCTCCTTCAGAGACTGACATGCCATCCACTTTCATCTCTTTCAGGCTTCCAGTTTTTTTCTGCTTCTGCTTGGATTTTTTCAACATATGGACCTAAAATCGGAAAATGTTGTAAAAGAAAGTGAGCGAGTATTAAAATACCTGTAGTCACCAATAGGCTGATCTAAGGTAACTAACTAATAACCAAGTAAAAAAGCTGGAACTGCAACAGAAAAACATTTAAAACCACAACTGTCTGGTGCACCTATCCTTATAAAGCTATAGGATTTATTGGTTTTTTTACAGAAACACATACGCATTATGTATATGTATGTGTGTGCATATATGTTCCTGTACACACATATATACATACCCATATATAGAGATAACTAGTCAGTAACCTGATAGAAGAAGAAGAAATGTTTCTCACTGAAGGACAAGTTAGGTTTGCTCTCTCTCTCTCTCTTTCTCTCTTTCCATTACCCCCCACTTTTTCTCATAAAAAGAACAAAGTTTTAACATAGTCTGAAACTTTTGAGGTATGACCCACTCATTTCTCCTCAGCAAGGGCAATTCTTCTGGTAGCCCTCCCAGTACAGCTACATATCCTCTGAGCTTGCCTGTAGCAACAAACTTCTGAGAGTTGAAAGGGCATCCTTAAGGTAGTGGGCAAATGTGTAGACTGGTGTGCACCTTCTACAAAATGTTTATTTCACAATTTCAAAGTCAAGAGAGGAGTTAAATTCTTAGGGAGCTGATGCTGTCTTTTATGTACACATTGAGATAATCAAGAAAAAACAGACACTTTTAACAGAGACTTTTCCAAAGTCTCTTTTTCACAGACTCTGCTCCTCCCTTATTAATTTTTCTCCTTTGCTACTACTGTCTGACAGACCTTCCCTTCTCCAGCAGACTGATTCCTACCTTGCGCACTGCACTACTGCCATGGCCTTTATAACTCTGCCCTGCTTCAAGACATGCAACACTGCCTGCAGACCTCAACGCAGGGGAAAAAATCACTAGGCCAAAGCTCAGGGACTATTTTTTAAACACAAGCCTCATCTGAGCCACTAGAGAGAGCCCTCAAACCATCCTCTTTAGAAACTGCTATGTCAGTTACCACACGGTGCTGAGCAGCTCCTTTAGGGTTAAGCATCAGAACACACAGACAAGCAAGATAATACAGTAATATCCAGTGCAGGCACAAAGTCAGCTTGCTAAGAGAAACCTACAGCCAGTACCTTTGGTCCTGCAGCAGAAATTATAATCTGGCCAGGGGCCTGAATCCAGGGCTCTCCATCAACTTGAACTGGAATTGGCTTTAGGAGTGTTACACGGAAATACGAGCCTTGGGCTATGCGGATTCCTGATCGAAAACCACCTTGGACTTGACCCTGTTAGGGAATAAAAGCCAGGATATCAATCACTCAAACTAACAAGAAGAACAAGTACTAGCTGCCATTAAACTCGGTGGATATTACTTTATTCTCACCTGACATTTTAAGTTTCAGCTAAAAAAACCTGCTTAGGCAAAACTAGGATGCCTTTACTGCCCCAGCTTTAATTATTTCAGCTAGTCCAGGACAGAGAACTCGGATACCCCTGCAGGCTGTGGGAGGCAAAACAACTTCCACAGCAAAGCCATTTGTACACAAAGGTTGGCCAAGGAGCATACGCTCACAAAGGTCTTGTTTGCTTTGGCTTCCCCCTCCGTGACACAGTAAATACTTTTAAAAACACCTAACTGTACACACAGACTTCAGCACATGTGAAATTCTAAAGTCTAAAAGCACTTTATTAATCAAAGAGTTTTTCCAAACTCAACTCCATATAGCTACAGAAATACATATACACTGAACTTCTTATACACATACTCAACTACAACTTAACATCTGAGTTAACTTTTTAGAGTTAGCCGTAGAAGTGAAAGAAAGTGAACTTTGCTGCTACGCATACTCTAGGGGAATGTGTGCAGAAATCAAACATGGGAGTAAAAACCTTATTATCACAAACCCAAGGCCCAGGTTTGTTAACATTTATACTCCAAAGCTGCTTCTACTTTCAAAAAAGATTTAAGGATCTCTACCAAAACACTTCTTTAGTGTCTTTTAGAAGATCTAAATTACAAGATGGTAAAGTTGACCAACACAAAGATTGATCAAGCTCCACAAAATGTAACCACCCACCTTTCCATTTTTGGTGGCTTTATGGATTCGCTATCTCTAGTTACCTGACCACAGACACTTTTTTAGCAGCAGATTTCTTTAAACAGTGGTAAAATATGAAGACAAAAATAACCTACCATCCCACAGGACTGTGTTACTAATAGCAGAGCATTGTAAAAATATGTAATACATTAAAGAATTCAAGTTGCATAAGTTGCAGAACAGCATACCACCTCCTTGACATAGCATTCAAATCAAGAGCAGCAAGTATCAAATTCTCAGCAATAGGGGTTGGAAAGCCCGTGGCAGATAACTATAAGGCAACCTGTCTTGATGGAATCTCCACTGTGATTGTGATGAGGTATGACAAGATTTTTTGCAGCTACACTAGGTGAAGAGGGCATGCTTTTGTAGCATTAGAGAAAAATCTTGTTTTCATCCCACGGACTGTTCTATTTGGACACCATGATACCTGTTATGAGAAAGCTAGTGCATTCCATAATACATACATATATTTGCATTTAATACATATATATTGCATTTTTATATATATATATATATGCACACATGTATGTTTCTTTACTTGGTTCAAAGTCTAGTTAAATCATGAAGCATTTCCCCACAGATTTTTAAAAAGCTCTCAATTCCTGTTACTACTTCTTATCCAGCCTTAACAAAGAGGTGTAATTTTTAGGACTATGCACTTGCAATGCACTGTTTGTTACAGAAATAATCCTGTCCCATAAAATGTGTGTTTCTTCTGTGTTTACTGGGATGGCCAACTCACCATGTGAACGACGCCAGTCACACCAACCACTTCCAGCAGGCCGTCATCGATGCGTGGTTTCTCAAAGCGGTTGTCACTCTCAGAGCCCCAGAGGTCAGCTCCAGAGCCCCAGCTGTGTGGAGAGCACACCAGTGACCACCTGTGGGCCTGTGGTCTGCCCTCGGGCGCACTTCCTGATGCCCTGCTAAGGGTGGCTGGTTTGTCAGGCTTCAAAAGCTACACACTCTGCTCCCCCACCAGTTGGAGGGAGCAGTTTTCCTGCACTATAAAAGCAGGAACTGTTTTCCTAAAATCTGGAAAAATTTTGATCAGATCTTTTAGTAGGAAAAGGAGCGAAGTAAATAGTTTCCATTGGAAAGAAAAGGTGTAAATAGGAATAAGGTAACTCTGTAGTGTTTTAGTTTGCTGGGAAATACAGGTTACAGCTACACTAACCCTTAACTTTCAAGCCTTAAGAACTTCACATAGCTCTTACTGGCCTTGGCAACATTCATGGAAGCTACTGAAGAGAAACTAAAGCTAAAACAATTATTAAGATTTTATTCTTGTACCTGGCCAAAAGCACTTGTAGTTAGGCAGATATTCATGCACTTCAGTCCCCTGAAATGCTTCTGGCAATTTAAACCATGCTGCTTTTTGTGCAGTACTGACCCTTCCCACTCAAATCACTTGCTTATTGTTTTGGTGCATGAACTACTCATCACTTAACTGGGATTTTTTCTTGTCCACAGCTCTCATATGCAATGTATATTTGTGTACATGTGTGTACACGTAAAAAGACGTATTTGAATAAAACATTTTCCGACTAAAATGCAAAGAGATACAGGTTGTTTAAGACAAGATAGTACTTGAAAAAATAATGGTATGGCAGCACTAGGTACTTGAAAAAATAATAGTATGGCAGCACTGATTACCTGCTGGTTTTGTGCAAACAAAAAACCTGCCTCTATCAACATCACATCTAAGGAAGCCAGATCTCCTGTGGATTTGGCTTCCATTCTTCCACAACAGTAACTCTAGCTCCCTGAAGGTGTCAAGGAAGCACTCACAGGCCTGTAAAGGTATCTGAACTGTGGGTTTTCCACAGCTACTCAGGTAGCACCACACAATCCATGTACACGGACCAGCTGCCTGTAGGACCTGGGCAGTGTTTGACAGTTGAAATCCATCTGGCCTTCACTGCAGGAACTGCTTAGGTACCTGGTCCCTAGCATGTCAGAAAGCGTGTGCAGATTGATTGTCTTTGATCCTGCTACCTGTTTCCTAACTATTTGACATTTGATGCTCAAATACCAAGCAGCAATTCTAAGCATACAGTCAGGCATGCATCCACAAGGGATCCTTCCTCTCCTTTTTACCTGGGTATATTAATAAAAATGAGTCCTTCTATACTTGGTAACTCCACCTCGTGCTGGTCCACTTGCAGCTTTATGTCTTTGTGAAGGTTTCTAGTATGACTTATCTTCTGCAGCCCAACTTTCACGTAAACTCCCTTGTTGTGAAACCTAGGAGCAGACAAGCATCTTGTAACCAAAACGTAAGGCAGGGCATAGCACTCTTCCCTGTATGTATATCACTATTGTCCTCTAGCAGGTATGTTTAAAGAGCTTTTCAATTAAAACCCGTTTCAAATTCTTCTAGCTTTACTGCAGAAACAAAGTATAAGCCATGAACTGCTACTTCACATACCTTTACTTAAGGGATGGTTCTTCTGTTGAGACATGTGCAGATTGTGAAATTTTATTACAGAAAAAACGTCCCTTCCCAAAGTGTTGCCTGAACACAATGCCTCTTTGAAATGTAAACTCCTGGGCTGGAAGATTACGTTTTTGATTAAGACTTAGAGGTCATCATGACCCATTTTAAATTGTTTTCTCATGCAATGCTACAACACTTATGGCACAAAAACATTTGAAAATCTTTGCTTTACACATTCCTAATTAATTTAAAATATAGTTAGCTGCAGCAAGTTAAAACAGGCTTAGTAATCTCAACTTGTGACAGAGCTCTAACATCTCTAATTTTAGAATAAAAAAGACGAGGAAGATTTTTATGGCATCCCTAGAAATGGCAAAATATTTTAAGAATAACATAAACAAAAGATAGTTAAACACACAGACTATTTTCTTCTATAATGGAAACCTTTGGATACATGGCCTTCAGGGCAACCTTAAAATAAAAAGCATAAATTTCCATTATTTGACTCTACTAGCACATGGGTGTCATTGGAATTCAACTCTGCAAAATCTCTCTGGCATTATGTCTAAATACCGTAGACATTCAAGTGGGGAAGACAGCCAGTGCAGGTTACAGCCAAGTTTTCAGACAGAGACTTTTCAGACTTTTCAATCATCTTAAATTATTACATTGGGAGTGATTAGTCCTATGTCCTAACAGTTTAAAATTAAAGGTACCTCATGTAACACAATTTAACATACACTTCTCCTCCAGACAAGATGTATCTATGCTAAGACAGGTTTTGTCTAATTTGGATACAATTGAAAAATATTGGAATATTGGTAGTAAACAACACTTTCAATATCCCCAAGAAGTATTAATTTTTGTTGCTTGAAGAAGGAAGCTTTCAGCAATGGAAAGAATACTTCACAGTGACCTAACTGAAGAACAGTTGTGTATCTCTGTAAAATAAGTCTAAACTTACATTAAATTGTGCAGAATATTCTAACCTTGCAGCTCGAAACTGCTTGCCACAGCAATCTCCTGCCATTTGGGATGGCACAAACAATACGTGATCTCTTCTGTAATATGCAGTCCTGGAGACTGCTCCAGGATCCCATAGGAATGATGTGGATGAAGAGCCAGATGCCTCCTCAGAAATTCACTGACAACACAAAACTGGGAGGAGAGGCTGATACCTCAGAGGGCTCTGCGGCCCTTCAGAAGGACCTTGACAGGTTGGAGAGATGGGCAGAGAGAAACTACCTGAAATTCAACAAAGGCAAATGGAGGGTCCTGCACCTGGGGAAGAACAGTCCCACAAACCAGCACAGGCTGGGGTGACCTGCTGGAAAGCAGCTCTGTGCAGAAGGACCTGGGGGTGCTGGTGAATCACAAGCTGTCCATGAGCCAGCAGTGTGCCCTGGGGGCCAAGAGGCCAGTTGGATCCTGGGTTCACTAGGAAGAGCATTGCCAGCAGGTCAAGGGAGGTGATCCTGCCCCTCTGCTCAGCCCTGGTGTGACACATCTGGAGTGCTGTATCCAGTTCTGGGCTTCTCAGTACAAGAGAGACATGGACTTCCTGGGGTGTGTTCAGTGGAGGGCAAGAAAGATGTTTAAGGGACCGGAGCATCTCTTTAACCAGGAAAGGCTGAGGGAGTTGGGCCTGTTCAGCCTCAAGAAGAGAGGGAACCTTATCAATATCTATCAGTATCTGAAGGGAGGGTGTCAAGAATATGGAGCCAGGCAGCAAGCAAGGACAAGAGGCAACTGGCAGAAACTGATGCACAGAAGTTCAACCTGAACATGAGGAAGAATTTCTTTACTGTGTGGATGACCGAGAACTGGAACAGATTGTCCAGAAAGGGTGTGGAGTCTCCCTCACTGGAGATATTCAAGAACCATCTGGAATGCAATCCTGTTCCAAGANTCTATCAGTATCTGAAGGGAGGGTGTCAAGAATATGGAGCCAGGCAGCAAGCAAGGACAAGAGGCAACTGGCAGAAACTGATGCACAGAAGTTCAACCTGAACATGAGGAAGAATTTCTTTACTGTGTGGATGACCGAGAACTGGAACAGATTGTCCAGAAAGGGTGTGGAGTCTCCCTCACTGGAGATATTCAAGAACCATCTGGAATGCAATCCTGTTCCAAGAGCTCTGGGATGACCCTGTTTGAGCAGGAAGATTGGACCAGATGACCCACTGTAATCTCTTACAACCTGACCCACTCTGTGATTCTATGAATGAAGGCAGATGCCCTGATTATTAAATTTTACACTGTAAAAAAACTCATACAGTTTGGCACTCACCAATGCAAAGACCATCACTGTCACAACATACACTGTTTTTATCTGCCCCTCAATGCAAGATCTGCGTTGAATTCCTGCAGGGATGTTAGTGCTGCACTTTGAGTTGCTAGCTAAATGTATGCAGTCCAGAGCATGTAAAGAGAATCTAGTCAGTGAGGCCAGAGAGCACACAGCTTTTGGGATGTTTATCAGTTTAAGGTCTTGCTTCAGAAGAGCACTAAAGCCCATATTTCTTCCAAGGACTACCTACAGTTTCTGTTGCCACAACCTGAAACTTCCTGTTCTGCACTCAAGAGCAGCCAGTTCACATGCTAGCAGCTGCTGCCTCTTGCATTAAGTAGATACCATTTTCAGTTAATTTACTAGAGATAATAATAATAAGAAAGCTAATATTACTGACAAGAGCGTGCACTTGCTTATCATGGGGAAGCATAAAGTCAACTATTTTAACAGTCACTGTCACAGGCACTCAAAAGTAAGTATCATGTGTCAGCCTGCACAAGCTTTTTGTCTCCTGCAAAAATGTATCTCAGTATCAATTCATTATTTCATGTTTCTTTTCCAAAAGTATATAGCCCTTCAGATTTGGAAAAAAAAAAAAATTCTCTTCTTTCTCACAAGCCTTTCAAGTCACCCTGCAAGAATGATAAAGACATTGTCCACTGCATTACTGATGCGGCACACTGGGAAGTGACTGAGATGAAGATTACAGGGATGAAAAGCACGCAGGGCAACAGCAATCAAAGGACATCCCTTAAATGCAGCAGCAATAAGAAGAGCATGCATCTTTTTGAAATGCTGCAGCTTTGCAAACATGGAGTAGTATATTTTGAAAAAAGAATGAACATAACTCGTACATTGTATTAACTGCACAAGTCCACCTAGAAAAGTTTCAGGTACCAGAACAGGCGCTGCAATTATTGCCTGATTTTACTACCTATGATACTTTCAGTCCAGCGTATTAAAAATGCAAACCAGTTTCTATTAGTAACTTATGTACCAGGAGCCACCTATGTTCACATCAACACTGTATTAGTCAGTTTTTAAGAAAAGCACCATGAGCAATGCCTGTAATGATAGACAGAACACTACAAGACAGGTCGGATTACACATCATTGCACTCATAACTGGTCAGAGAATATTTTTAATAGTTACAGTTTGAACACTGCGTAGTTGTAACTGGCTGTAACTCTGGCAACCAAGAGACAATTTAGAAGGTGTTTAATCACAAACATAGGGGAAAGCAAACAAAACCAGTTTCTACCAGGAATTACTGATTAATTACACAGCTGTGATTTCTTTTGCTCATCACTTTCAGTGATTAAGGGAAGAAGAAAAAGTCCCATTATTGGCTGATGTGCATGCCAGAGAGGAGGAAGGTCTCTCTCAACACCTTTTTAATAACATTCTCACTTGAGATACAGGGAGTTTTTAATCCTTAATACCAGCATGCAGATGCTACAACAGCACTAAGCAAAACTGGAAAAGGTACAGAAGAAGTTCTGAACACTTCTGAGCATTTCTGAACAGTGCTTATGGCTCATGTAGCAGCACTGCCCTCTCTCTTGCTAAAGGCTTTGAGCAAGAGGTATTTCCACTATCTCAAAATTTCACTGAACTCAACAGTGCAGTTACTGGTAAACTAAGAATACTGAAGAATAGAAACTGCTTTGGTGCTCTCTCTTGGTGAGGAAAGAAAAATCCAACCCAAACCAACAAAACACAGGAATTTTGTGTGTATGACTTCCCGGACTTCATTGTCCCAGCTCTGCCACAAGCAGTATTAGTCTGTGGATACCTGTAGCATTGAAGATTATCAGCTGCAGTGTAAATTGGAAGTAAAGCAATACCACAGAATTGACCTTCACACCTGGTTTCCCCAGGATTACCTGCTATTAAATTTCCCTGGTTCTTCTTCTCTAGCGTGATGAAAGTCCAAGCTCAACTCTGCATCAATGCCAAGACCACAGTAATTGTTCATCTGTACAATCTGACCAAAAGGAAAAAGAAAGGTATAATTTCCTGCTTACATTTATAAATGAAAAATGAAGAAGTTCCAAAGTTTTTCAACAAAAGCAAGCTTTGCAGATGATTCTTCCAAGTCACTTGCATCTTGACAGATTCTGGAAAACATTTTCCAGAAACACTGAACTAAAAATAAAGTTGCATGAACAACTGTTGACATGTGTAGTCATTATTTCCAAAGTATCAAAAACTTCAAAATTTAATCTTAACTAAAAGTAACAAGCATAATAAGACAGAAATAAAAACAAATGCAGAAATAAAACCAACTCAACTTCTCAAAGCAATTCTATGCAGTAACTTCACAAGCTGCTGAACACTGATGCCACTATTATTTTTGGCATCAGCCATGGATTTATATTACATCATTGGGAAGACACTCTTACTTACTTTGGAAGGTGACCAGCTTACACCAGATGAATGAAGAACTTGACTTCACCTACTCAGCTGTGTTTTAACTGTCTCCCTGTATGCCAGCCTCAAGTTTCTACAGATTTCGACCATTTCGTCCGCTAATTCTTCCTTTGCATGCCAGTTCATTCCATAGTGCTTTTATCCTAGTCCTTACTCTCCTCTCCTTCACCTTTAAAAAGCAGATTAGGCACCATGGGAAAATAAGCCCCTGTCTCCACCATGTGAAAAATAGCTGGAACCTGAGCATCTTAAATCCTCCAACTGACTCATAATGCCTAGGATTTTCCAGTGACCAGACTAAAATCTTGGACAATTGCTACCATTGTCACGATTTCCTACTTTTTTTTGCAAGCCCTTTGTCCAGTTTCTTCCTTTAATCTGAAGAGAGACAGAACCAGGATTCACATAAAGCTCCAAAGTCACAGTCAACAATCAACATTTTTATTTTCCTGAACAGAAACAAGTTCATACGAACCAAGTGACAGTGACTTTCACTAAAAAAAACCCCAAATAACAGATGGCACATATACAGACACACAATGGCAGTAAGATGGCAGAAGGTTTTACTTCCTGAATATGCTAGCAACTCCTAGTAATTTCTTTAACTGTGAAAGGAAAAATTAGAGTACCTTTTGGGGAAGGGAGTGTTTTTTGGTTTTATAAGTCCAGTTTTACAAGTGTTTTGGAAAGTGTTTTGGCATTCCTTCCAAAGCCTTTTCTTATTTGAGAAATAATTTTCTTTCCAGCTGAAGCAAATAGGAATGCCATTGCCATGTGAATCTTTTCATTAATCCTCTATCAGATGCTTTTTGCTAAACAGCTACAAAACGTGCTCTGCAGTCAAGCTGCCCTGCCGAAACCGAAACACTAGGTCCAGACGTGTGCTTTATTCACTAGGAAACAGCTCAGTAAGGCCCAGGCACAAAGACAAGTGAGCAGTAAAAATTAAACTACGCTAATACCCATCATTTTTGTGATTTTCACTAGAACAGCAGTTCCTAAGAATCACACCCAAGTGGTGCTCAGCTCACCTTGGGAGGCTCAGGTTCTGCAATGCCATTTTCTGCACCTTCAGCTGGCTCTTCTGCATCCAAAAGGATAGTCCAGCGATCCATAAGAACATCATCCGCCTCATCCACAGAAACCAAAATGGAGTATGGGTCCTCCCCACTGTAGCCAGCTCCCCAGCGCAAGACCCTCCCCAAATCATTACCTGGGCAACAGCGAAGAACACCAAAACATCACCATGTCTCATAATCAGTGCATCAGCCCTGTTTTACAAATCACACTGCACTAAGGTGCTCCAATCAAGTCACGGAATTAGTTCATTTGGAAGGAAGAGCTAACTAGCAGAAAAAAACCCATCTAAGTTGTGTTGTACCTGCACACGTGTTTACTGTTGCACACAGACATACTGGAACGTTTCCATAAAAAGTGGTAGAAAAACCTGTTATGGAGTTGCGACACCAGGGAGCAACTCAGTTTGCTGTCTTACAGCAATGGCTGATGCACCTTTGATTGTCAGGAGGAGGATATTTTGCCCTCCCAGCTCCTGCCCACTCACCCACGCCCATATCAACACTCCTGCTGCTTGTTTTTCCTGATGCCGTTTTTCAGAAAGCATGACTGACATTTCCTTGAAACGCTGTTATTTTGGTTTACTTTCCAGCACCAGCCAGAACTGAATCTCACAGCATCTCGGCTGCAAAACTGAGTCCCGTGTCACACAGATAAAGATAAAACTTTCTGGAGGACTTGTGCCCTGAGCAGAAGAACGGTTCTTGCTGTGATTCTCACCTGTTCCTAAAGGTAAGATGGCAACTGAGGGCTCTGAGCACACCAGCTTGTGCCTGATCTCCTCGAGTGCACCAAGGACCCAGCCAACGGTGCCGTCCCCTCCGCACACCAGCACTCGGAAGGAGGGGACTTTGGAGAACGTGTGAAACCTCCATTGTGAAGTGAAGCACAGGGGAAAAGAAATGTTACAACAGAACACAGGAAATGCAAAGTCCCAATATGCTATTTAAAATAACACAGTATTATTGGATTTCTGCCCATGCCCCTTCACCATCAGTTTCTGGATCAACTTCAACAAGGTGAATGGAAAAATATGAAGTTGTAGTCAAAGATGATTTTAAAAAGAGTAAAAGCCATATTCCTCTAAGATTCTTCACAGACAGAGCTAAATGGTTAATCACTTCCTTTTTCAAGGGCACAGAGACGTAACTAGTCATAATTTCAATGTGAACATCTGTAACTCTCTAAATCCTAGAGGAGATGTGATTAGTGGTGGTGTTTTTGTACTTAGTCATAGGAAACACAGTACATTTTCGTCTTCATAGCACTGTTTTCCTGGTGACGCTTACCTTTTGTGGCTTTTCATCCTACACACCAAGATACCATGCAAAAGAATTGT
Source organism: Gymnorhina tibicen (assembly GCA_013399875.1). Classification (NCBI taxonomy): domain Eukaryota; kingdom Metazoa; phylum Chordata; class Aves; order Passeriformes; family Artamidae; genus Gymnorhina; species Gymnorhina tibicen. Next base: position 250,908 of record VXAZ01008285.1, on the reverse strand, counting down.
TATTTCTCATTGTACAAGAAGCAATGAACAAGTGGGAGCATTTTGTCATAAAGTTGCAGAAAGATTCCAAAGCCAAAACAAAATGAGCTGGTTACTGAAGATGCAGCTTGAAGTGCATTAGAAAGACAACAGAATGATACAGTTCTGACAGAAAAATTAGTTTGTGTAGCTTGTTTATCTTGTCTCCTACATAAGCTGCATTCGTCCCACAAAGCTTTTGTTCTGAAAATCTTGTCATGATAAGTTTTTTATTAAAGCAGTAGTGAAGGAATGAGGAATAGGCTACAACCATCGCTTTCAGTTTTATGAAGCTGTAACAAAGCGGGGTTGATTAAATCAAGTCATCAGTTCCTGCCTTCCTACAAGCACATTATGTCCTGTTCCTTGTAGAAATGTTGCAGCTGTGATCAGGCAGGCTCTGTTAATTCTGCAACTGTGGCCAAGTTTCAAGAGTCAAAATAGAAAATTTTATTATACTTTCCTGGTAGTTCCCATGAAACATCAGAAGAAATAAAAGCAAAAATCCACCCTCATTGGGAAATGTGACATTTCTCTTTCCATCTTCATTCAAATATAAAATCTATTTATTTTTAATAATTATTGAATATGTGCTATTGTAAAATGCATATGACTTTCCCAGGGCCAGACTCTGCTAGATTTGACAGAAATATATACATCAGGAACTACTCTATTCTCTTTTCTTTAGAGAACCTCATAGTTTAAATCTGTTCTCGCAGTAAGAACCAGTCAGAAGGAAATGTTCCATTGCCCTGGTCTTCAGGCATGGAACAGAAGCAATTTAGATCTTCAAAATAAGTGAATCTAGTCCACCCTTTTAAAAAATAACAAAACAATGTAAATTAAAAAAAAAAAATTGAAACATGATGACTTACCCAGGTAGTGGGCCCCCATTGGTAAGTTCAAAGACCTGATGTGGGTTTAACAGCTTTCTAAAACTGTACAGCAGATCCCGACCTTTTAGACCACCACTTTTTGGATTCACAAATACAAGAATTGGGCAACAATTCCGTGGTATCTTGGAAGCCTGAAAAAAAACAAGAAAAAGGATTAGCCAATGCCATGAAAAGGCAGAAAAATTACTATTGCATCTCAGAAATATTACCTGATGCTTCCTTGACGCCTAGTAAAAAAACCACCCAAATTCTATAAATAAAAAGATTCAATGTCCAGACAAGGGACAGGTTAGTTGCTGATCTTGCTTCCCTAGGAACTGAAGGCTCCTTAACCCACTCCAAGTACACATTTGACCCTAACATTAGAACCAAAGGCATTGTAAGTAGCCCTTCCTACACATTTTCAGTAAACAGTCTAGGCCAAAGAACACTGTGAGGGATACGAGTTCTGTACAATTAAAACAGTTTCCTTGAAAAGCAAGAGCTTATCCCCAAACCAAGTGAAAAATCTTTCTTTAGTTTTGTGGTTGTTTTAGAACGCATGTCAATTTACAAGGACAAAACATTTAAAAATGAAGATGTTTGGGGAAGACAGTGGTGTACCTCTCCCTACGAAATTAGAAGCTGAAAGCTTCTTTTAAAAATATGTGAGCAAAGCTTTTTCATCATGAGGATTTACTCAGGGGTGCCCGTATTTTATGACCTGAAGCTGCTGCTGAAAGGAGTCTCAAAGCCTCCAGAAACCACCGCAAAGGAGGCTACTGGACATGGCCTGGGGCATGGCCAGAGATTTCCTGGGGCACTCCATGGGCTGCATGGGAACAATACCTGCAGCCTCACTGTGATGCCTTAGGTTTTAACTTTTATATTTTTCAAATCCTGTACTGCTTAGTGTGTAACTCTGAAGTTTCTTGTGGCCTGTTAACTGCTGTTCCCTCATGCTAGTTAGACACAACAAAGCCTCTCCAAGCTTGCTCTTCAAGGACACCCAGACTGTCCTAGGCCCAAAATGCGTAAACCAACATCTTAGAAAGGGGGTAAGCTTGGGAAAATTACATCATTAACTGAAGCTTTAATTGGAGAATGAACCCTGATATGTAAATGAACCAAACTTACAAAAGTGTGAAGAACTTGTGACTCGGGGTCCATCTTGGGAGCAGGCTCTGGACTCCCCAGGGTGTACCTTTGAAGGCCCTTCAAATAAATACCTACCTTTATTCCCTTATTCCTGTCTAGTCTCTGTTTTTTAGGTGGCCATCTCAGGCATCAAATGGAGGTCAAAACTTCCAGCCAACAGATACACTCCCTTGGGACTGGTTTTCAGCCAGCCTGCCCACCCATAAATAGTTCTGTAAAATGATTTGTAAGTAGTTCTAGAAAGATTAGAAGACAGCCGTACACCTTTCATCCATCCTGCCACAAGGCTGGGGTGCAGGTACGTGCCAGAAAAGTCTATTGGACATTTCAACAAGTGCACTTCTAAACAAAAACGTTTGCCATAGTCCCTAAGTTGTGGTAATTCTTATTTACAAATTGGACAGCATTCAGGGAACAGCAATTTGTCACGCAGCTGACCGGATGGATTCAGGGAACAGAACAACAGTGCTAAATATAAGTCAATTTAGACAAGAATGATTCAGGGGGCGGTGAGGCAGCAGCATGACCACAGTGTACAAGCATGTGGAGAGATACCAACAGCTACAGATGGGAGGAGACTGCATCCAGAGAGCCTTTCAGCTACTGCCTGTGAGCGACCACCAGAGACCATGATCTGAGGTGAACAACAGAGAAATCTGGTCAAATTAATGAGTTAAATTTCTGGGGATGCAAAATGGAGTCTGACATTGAGATACTCCAGACCTGTGAGCTGATTCAGGCACTTACAAACAAATGATTGTTTAGGTCTTCACAGTACTTGAGAGATTTCCTCTAATTTTCTGTTCTTAGAAGAGCTGGGTGCTAATCCTCTGCAAGTCACACCCTGCCAGATGCGTCAAGATTCCAACAAACACATAAAAATCCTTCTCCTCTAACACTGCCTGCATGAGAATGCTCTCTGCCATCCAGTGTGACTTGTCTCTTGACAAAGAGAAAACACACTGAGAAGAGGAACACTATGCAGGTAGGAAGGCTGGTGAAGCAGGCACACACTGCCCCTTCTTTACTCGTCCTTCAGATTCTACCAGAGACATTCAGTTTGAAAATACATCTGTTTTCTTGACAAATAAATGAGCCAAACAAGGGCTGTTTTGGGGAACAAAGAGCCAAAAGAACCTCAACATTTTATTTTACTGGAAAGGTTCTACTGCTGACAAAACAAGTAGGTTGATGAGAAAGAGGCTGCAAAGCTGTGCACACAGCTCTGCCCAAAGGAACCACCTTCATACTAAACTGACAACTGAAGTCAAAACTCCTTTCACCTCTACATTCAGGCCTTATTGGAAAGGGGAAAGCAATTACTCAAAGCATGCCCAACACATAACAAGGGTAATATATTAATTTCTGTTAAGCACATGGAAAGGATATTTGTAGGCAGCAAAGGAAGTCTATGGAAAATAATGCATGCCACTGTCACAAAAAGGAAGGATTCCTTGGGAATTAAGGAAACAGCTCAAGGATCCACATGTCCCAAAGAGACAAGTGGATTTCGTCTCCTTGAGCAATTCCAAGTATTAATGGAAGAGTAAGCAGAGCTCTGGTGTTTTCCGAAGTAAAGGCCATCTTGTTACTCCATCAGTTCCTGCATCATCATCTGCCATATCCCACTTAGAATAGTCCTTTGATAATCACAGAATCATCAAGGTTAGAAGACAATTTTAATATCATCAAGTCCAACCATCCACCCAGCACTGCCACTGTAACACCTAAACCACTCAACCACATCACCAGCACCAGATCCAGATACCTCTTAAACACCTCCAGGGATGGTGACCTCCATGGGCAACCTCTTCCATTGCCTGACCACCCTGACACTGATAATTTTTTTAATACCTAATCTGAATCTCCCAAATTAATCTCTGAATATCTCAAATTAAGGCCATTTCCTCTTGTCCTCTCACTGCAAGCACGGCAGGAGAGGCTGACTCCCCACCTCACTACATCCTCCTTTCAGGAGCTGTAGAGAGCGATGGGGTCACCCCTGAGCCTCCTCTTCTGGAGACTAAACAACCCCAGCTCCCTCAGCCATTTCTCATAAGACATGTTTTCTGGTCCTTTCATGAGCCTTGTTCCCTTTTCTGAACATGCTCCAGCACATCAATGTCCTTTTTAAAGTGAGGGGCCCAGAACTGGACACAGCACTTGAGGTGTGGCTTCATTAGTGCTGACTCCAGGGGGACAATCACTGCCCCGATCCTGCTGGCCACTGTATTGCTGATACAGGCCAGGATGCCTTCTTGGCCACTTGGGCACACTGCTGGCTCATGTTCAGCCAGATATTGACCAGCATCCCTGGGTCCTTTTGTGCTGGGATGCTTTCCAGCCTCTCTGCCCAGCCTGTAGTGCTGTATGGAGTTAAATCCCACGAGCAACAGAAGGCAGAGCAGCTCTGAAAGGAAACATCATGTCCCATGTGGTAACAGAGCAAACTGTTCCCTTCCAGCACTCCCTGTCCAGCTTTTACTCTGCCCTACCCTCTCTCCTGTCCACTTCCCATTTCTTCCTCTTCAGAGCTTTTTTAATACCTAAATTTAATCTCCAGCCATTTCAATTTTCTGAACAATACTGGCAACCTGAAACCTCAGGCTTGGTATAATGCCTGGAAACTTGTGGGGTTTAAAAAAAGGGGGTTAACCAGATAATAAAAAGAAAAAAATATGAAGTTCTGCAGCTTGAAGTAAACAAAAACTTTTCCAAAAAAGAGTAAGAGCAAAGAAACCAGCCCAACACTGAAGTCTAAAAAATACCTTACTTGAATGTAACAAGAACATTTGATTATCTTCTCTTCTTCAGGAAATCAGTTTCTAAAAATACTGGTTTGGGACATTTAGAAGTGACATGCTAAACACGTGTTTTATATTACTTGCTTTTACAGGCACGTTCTAATGCACTGGGTTTAAAACCAAGTAACTGAAATAATTCAAAACCAACTTAAGGGAATCACAACTATTTCTGAGACATGGTACACTCTAAAGCATTCAAAAGCACAGCTGTGTTTTGTAAAGTTGTCTGAGATCTTACCCAAGTAACATAAATTGTTGTAAATACATATTTACAGTTTCTACTGTGAATTGGCAATTAAATTTCTTGTCAAGTGTCAATCCTGTACCTAAAGACCCCCAAACAGTTAAACATATACCCTGAATGCTACTAAGATTCACAAGCAGCTGCAGTGAATGCCTGGAACAAATAAAAAATCTCTACGTAGTGCAAACTGAACAGTCCTACTGCTCAAATCCACCTTTGTTAAGGTATGTTCCAATGTAAATTCCTAACTATACACATTTAGTAGTAGATGCAGCTATTCAGAATAGAAAGAAGTGTTCGAGAAACTGCTTATCCTTACAGTGAACTTGCTTCCCATTACAACTCTTCAGTAAGCTTAAAGGAATAAGAAACACTGCTAAATCCCCAGATAAAGGCCAGCTTTTAAGAAAACAATTATTTTTTGGTAGGGATTGAAAACTCTTTGACAGTTTGTACAGTAGAGCAGGGCTGTTGCTGTGCTTTCTCAAGAGCACATTCTTTGTTACAATTACAGAGAGCCACAAGGGTAGCACCCTTATGCCGCACAATTTTTAAAAGTTCCTTAATAAAGCCCCACTGGGGACACACGAGTGAGTTTGTTACTGGGCAGAAGAGAGTATGTGACTCACAGCCCAAGGACTCCCTTCCCCCTTTAGCCCTGGCTTCAGTGCTGTGCTTGAGGAGTGAAATCTGCAATAGGGTTTTGTGTTGGCTGGCATTCAGGAAGGAATTTATTGCTCCTTTCTTAGAGACAGCTGAAAGAGGCTGCGTGATTTAGACACTCTGACAGTCACTGGGAATTGCTTAATTTGTCAGGAGTAGCACAACATGGCTTTAGACTGGGGCAAGATGTTTATTATCCATGCTAATCCCCTTTGCATTGACTGCACCGTGTAATCACATCTCACAACAAAGCAGAACAAGGCGTTCTGTGCCACCAGCCCACCACTGTGACAATCACGGCACATCTTCCTGGGTGGTGAGCTGTCTCCGGGAACTGCAGATATCTCTGACAAGTAGAATTCAACATTTGCAAGCAACTGCCAGCAGCATCTTCCATGTGCAAGGACTCACAATGCCTCAAGCACAAAAAATTTCCACCCTGGCCAGAAAGGACTCATTATCTGATGAGGAATTATGTGCAAGGTGTCGCAACACAACTGGTGCAGCAGCTGGGTCAACCCCCAAGTTTTTCTTTATTTTTTGGCATATTGCAGAAATTGAAGAATCACAGAATCATTAAAGTTGGAAAAGATCTGTAACAATGAGTCCAACCTTTAACTGAATACCACCTTGTTGACTAGACAACAGCACTAAGTGCTATGTCCAGTCACTTCTTGAACACCTCCAGGGACTGGTGACTCCACACTTCCCTTGGCAGTCCATTCCAATGCTTGAAAACCCTTCCAGCAAAGGGTGAAAAGGGTGACAACCCTTTCAGACGGGTGAAAAGTAATCACTCACGTTTGGCTAAAAAGCTCATTTAACTATGATGCTTTTAAGATGTAAATAATTGTGTGAGGACTTAGAATGAATGAAATGGAAAGTTTCATCTATTTGGGAACCTTCTACATCTTTTCCTGCTACTCTTAAGGAATCTGAGCACAGTATTATCAGAGGGGATTCCACTAGTAAAAGGCATTAGGGATAAAGCCACAAAAACCTGTGCTGGTACTGGCCTCATACAACTGTCTGCTGATTTCCTTGCTTGCCAGTGTTGCAAAACAAGTTCTGGTAAATTAGTTCTGAATTGAAAGATTTAGTCCTGCAATGTGTTTCACCTTGACATGATAAGTCCCTGCAGTTCCTTACACACAGCAGCTAAACTGCTTTATAAAATACTGCACTTTTTTTTTTCACACTCCGGTGAAGACAGTATTTTCATTTATTTGAATATTGTGAAGTGAAAAAATGTTTGATTAAATTCTTAAAGGCCTGAAACAGGAGAACAGATCAACACATCTGATAACACTAACTGCTTGACTTTCTAATAAGGAGCTTATGCAAAGTGATTCTGTACTCAAACTTCTCAGTAATGGTAATAAGAGGGTGAATTGCTTCGGGTAGACCTGAGCATGCCAGGCTAGAACTGTGCCTCCTTCTTAGATGGTATATCAGACACAGAGTAAGCAAATTTCACCTCAGAAAAATAAGACTAGCAACCTGCTAACCACCAATACTTCTGTGCTTTTATCAATTTTTAAGAAGGGCTGTTTTGGTTTGTTGTTTTTTGGTTGGTTTTTTCTTTAATTTAATTGGCAATTTCAAAGAATCATTAGCCCTTCAATCCCAATTTCTTTGTATTTCACTCACAAAAGGAATGTTAAACATGGTGTAAATTTAGTATTGTGTCAGTTTCTGTGTATTTCCTGGTACTGTATTTAAATCATCACACATATAAACAAAGACTAATATTATCATAGGCTAAAAAGATAGCCTGTGCTGGAAAGTACTGCAGGAGGTCATCTAGTCCAACTGCTACCCAAAGTAAAGACAATAATCAACCATTAGTCTACCCTGAATAATTAGTGAATGGCGTAAGCTGGATGGACAAATCATATAAAAAACAACACTTGAAGTATCATTTAGATTAGCTCTTGGCTCCTTTCAGTGAGATGACCAAATATAAACAACACGTGCTGAAATGGAAATACAATGTTTGTGCCCCAGTACAGCCCCTCTCTCCTGCTCACATATTAGAAATTAATCCCTAGCAGTCCCCTGAACTGGAATTATAAAAAATATCTTGCATCAGATAAGAGCAATATCCACATTTTCCTGGCATCAAGAAGTTCTCTTCAAGCATATCCAGTATCAGAAAAACAGACATATGTAATCAACCAAGTGGAGTATGTCCAACTTCACACTGCAGACACCAAATATAGGCTCATAACGCATTTGCCTAAAAACACCAAAAACAAGTATCCAAAAGTTGGTGCTGCTTTCTGTTTCTCATAACAGGCACTCTGAAACCTAGTTTGGACAAGGGGGCCTTGATTTCTAAGGACTTCACAAAATCTAATTCCTATGCATGCATAAGAACAAGGCTCTCACTTTTTTAGGAGGAGTTACAATTTTTGATCTTGCCAGTTACATGTGAGCACTACCACTAGTATCTACTCATACAAAACCCACAATTTTGCCTTCAGAAAGCCTTGGCAAGCGTAGGACTAATTTTTAAACAGTGAAAGAAGGTATGTGAGTAAGCAACTATGGCCACTGAACTTGATACCCTCCTATCTAAAGATGTTTCGTAATTCCCACTAATAGTGTAATTTTTTAAAGCTTTTGACTTTCTGTGAAGTTCCAAGACGTCAAACCAAGACTCTCACTTCACTTGCCATAATGCAGCCCCAGAAAGATAGTAACTGCAAGATACATAACACCTCAGCAGAAAGTAACCACAGCAACACTCTTTTTTGGACAGAACCTACATAATCCTGGTTAAAAGTATCACTTCACTCAGTTAATAATTTTCTTCTTCTCACAATGACTCTACTTTATTAACATGAAACCTATTAGTAAACCAACTTCATATGAAAGTGATTTGTAACAATATGAATAAATCAGAATCAAGCCTGAATTTGTGAAAGGACTCTTGCACTAAGTCTTTCAGAAGACTACGTTCTTCTGAAATCCTCAAGGGGTAAACAAGGTCAAACTGCCTCTGCTACAGAATGGGGGAAATTAAGATAATGTCAATGTGAAAATAAGCAGAAGTACTTTACCTCATGGTTCTTGAGGAAACACATTTAGCTCCCGTAACAAAGTTTTGTAAGCATTTTAAGACATACCAGCTGAAACTGAAACCCCACTTAACGTTTTGATCATTGAAAGAAACAAAGAGAAAACAAAAATTGTTTTTCTCCCCTTTATAGTTGCATAGTTAGGCAGCTGTAGATTGACAATTCAACAGTAACAGGACAAGTGACTTAAACTCACTGAATATATCATATACATGAAGTACAGGCTCTGAAGTATTTTTTTTGTCATCACACTACTTACAGTATGGCCTCTTTGAATAAAGCATATTTTCATTTAGTTCTAGTAGAAAGAGTTTTAAGGCAGTTGTTTTTTTCTTTTAAAGACATTTTTTGAATTCAAACCTGTCTCTTACCATAACTGCAGGAATCACCACAGCATTCAGAGGCTTGTCATTGACAACAGTATCTTTAACTAGCATATATATTCTTTCAGCTTCAGAAAAACACGAAATTTGGAGTACAACAGCACCTGTAAAGAGGCATCAGAACTACTTTTTACATTTTCTATTATTATTAGAAAACAGGTCTCATATTACAGCAAAAGTTTACTCAGTTTACTGAGGACATTATTCAGCAAAACTTATTCTGCAGTTGTTTGTTACCAGTTGAATTGTGTTGTGTTCTTAAGCCTTCCTTCCTACCCTCAAACACACCTCAGATTTTTGTTAAAGCAAAGCAACTTGAAGACAAGAACTGCAGCACAGAACTGATGCATATTTAAAGATTTCCTTTGGGCTTCAGGGGTAGGGCCTATTTGCATACTCTTTATTATAACTAACATTCTGTTCTTATCATGTACAAAAGACAGAGGTATCAGGTTTCATTTTGCATCCGATTATTAAAAATCCATTAGTTCCGTTCATTAACAATATCTCTGTAAGAATTACTGCAAGCAAATATTTGGGCTGATAACTGAGTTTAGATCTTTATGATGGCTTAGGTTCTGAATGGAGAAGTTGGGGGAGAAGGGAAGACAAAAGAGAAAAAACAAAATAAACACTGACAAGTTAATGTAAAGTAAGGTACTTGGTGGGGAGGAAAACAGGGCAGAACAAGACAAAAATGCATGGCCAGTATATGAGAGGCAGGCTGTTAACATAACCTGGCTGCAACAAAAAAGGAGAGTTAGGAAGTTATGAGAACTACAAAAATACAAACATAAGAAGAAAGTGGCAATAAAAGTCTCATACAAGCAGAAACATCTAAAAAACACATGCATGTAAATTTGGTTTAATGATGCTGTGACATGGGAACAGTATCACAAAACCCAGTACTCTCCACTGACAAATATGGAAAGGAGAAGGTACATCTGAAAGCTTTACAGCTTTTGCTATGAAAAAATTAAAAATCAATCAATTAGTCATGTGGAGACAGCAAAAACGCAAAGGAGGTCAAACACATCAGTCTTCAAAACCATGCTATAGGAAGATCCATTCAGCAGACATGTGGAAGTTAAGCCTGCCAAAGGATGTGAAACATCTTGACTATAGACACCTAAACATACAGAAGAGAAAATTCCACAATTTTAATTTTTACCAAATGCAGATCTCCACCTGACCACTGCACTAAAACTGCCCAGAGCCACTGCTGCTCCAGCTCTCAGAAGCCTCATGGCTTCTCTGACCTTGCTGAAATAAAATTCATACAGCAAAAGCAAAGAAACAGCTCAAAGGATGAATGCAGATAGGAATGCATTTATTTTCTTCAACTTTCAGCCATTGAACTCTAGCTCTTAACACTGCTAGGAAACAGTGACTATGAAACAGTCCCATTGAGTCCAAAAGCAGTACCAAATTTTAGTATTCTCGAAGTCAAAGAGAGAGCACTTGAAGGATTTTTAAGAGTTCTGTGTTGTTAGATTATGCAGTTGAAGTGCAACTTCAAAACCCATTTTTATGATGAAATATTACCACCTTCTGGTATACAAGGCATGAAGCCAACCCTTTAACTTTTTTTAATAACGTAACACTAATCCACTGCTCTTCATAAATACAATGTGTTAGATTTTACCTGAAGGGCTCTTTGCTTATGCAGTCAGACTAACACACTCTGAGCTTCCAGCCTCTAGTATTAGGCTGCAGTTTTGAACATAGACATTGTTTGCAAGACTAAAAATTTTAATGCTTACCTTGTGCTTGATAAACATGACTCACAGATACTACATTTGCTGCAAAGGGTAAAAATATAAACACATAAAACCTTGGGTACATTTAGAGTAAATATTTAAAGTATTTCTAAAAGTTACATAAATATAATATAAATAAATATTAAAAGTTATACAAATATAGGGAGAACCTCCAGCTAACACTTTCCCTCTCAAGTTTACTTTGCAAGCAAGAAAAGCTAAACTGATTTTCTTAAAAGGTGACTAGGAATTCTTTGTGGCATTTCAAGTTTAATTCCTCTTGAAATGACATAAAAGATTGGGAAAAATGTTTTGTTTCCTGCAACAAAAAGCATGACACATTCCTGACACTGTTTATACAAAATACTGGTTGAAGGACTATTATGAAAATTCAATTACACTTCTTTGAGAAAGAAAAATAAATTCTTTTCCCTGAATTTTTGTCCATATGTGTGTGCACACACTGCTCATACTTCTCCATGACGGGGCACAGAGCTCATGAATAACATAGAGAACAGCCCAGGCAAAAAGTGTCAGAGGTTAATAAAGGCAAGGGACATTCATGCACATGGTTTAAGGTATGTACGGTTCTCCTAACAACTGATGCTTTTTCACAAACACATACAAAATAAAAGGTGTAGGCACATATAACTCAAGTAATGTAATAATTATCCTGTAAATAATCAGCTGTCACATCTCTCCTACAACTGTGAGCATGTTAAAATAATTTTAAAAGCCCACGTGAGAGTAAAAGACAGCATGATTTTTTAAAATAGGGTCAGAAAAAGTTAAAATTATAAGAAAAAGGAGCATGTGATGCTACTACATTTTGTTCTGTACAAGTTGATGTGTCTGAAAATGCTCCTGTTTACTTACTTTTGATAGCTAATTCTTCCTTGAGAATATTTGTGTATTCTTCAGGGGAAAGCTGAGGTGGAAGGCCACCAACAAATAAATTTACTTGTACAATGGATTTGCTGTTTTCCACAATGTAAAATCTTGTTTGATTCATCTGACGTATTGAAGTCTACCAAAACAAAGGAAAATAAATGACATGACATTTGGCAATAAGATATTACGAAGCACAATCCAAAATAGTTCTGCACTTAGCAGTGGTGTCCTCTATGCCTAGAGAATGTCAGAAACAGAAACAAACTTACAAACGGCAGTTCAAGCACTTAGCTTCTCTACCCTTGAGCCTGCTTAAGGGGGGTAACCAATTACTCACTTTTTCTGTAAGAAAGGGGACTCCGTACTTGCTATTTAAAAAAAAAAAAGTTTCTTTCTCAGATTTACCTTTCTTATGTCCTTGAGTCTGTTAAGCATCAGTTCATGATTGTCCAAGACCATGCGCTGAACTGGAGAGGGCAAGAACATCAATCATGTTTGAAAGCACGTAAATGATTATCAGGCTCAGTTACACAAAAACACTAAGAAAAATTTGAGCGAAAAAGTACAGCTCTGCATACAACTAATTTTATCATAAAGCACCATGCAGACCTGAGCTATTTATTACCCAACAGAAAAAAACCATCTAGGTGCTTGAAACAGTCTGGCTTCTTTCACAGTTCTTAAATACCACCCTCCTTTAATAAAAGGCAGAAACAGCCTGAACCCACTCGAAAGTCAAGCAGTACTTTGGTAACAATCTAACTTTGACAGAAGACTTTAAAACTATATTCCTTAACAAGTATAGTAATAACCAACTTCTGTGTTCTATCAAAATATTAAAACAATTCTAACAACTTCCAGTTAAAAGTAAAGTTGCAAATGATGCTTTAAAACAGAGCACCAGAAACCAACCAAGGTTGTGACATTCACAAAGCTACAATAACCTTATAAAACAACTTCCCAGTAATGCTCACAAAAAAAGCAAAGCATTGAAACAGTATTTGGACTACAAAGATATTTACTCAGCTGTGGTCAGAGCATTAAACTACTTCAATGTCTTTATTTATTTCTCCATTCAACCTTACAAATACTGAAGCACAAAAGGATGTCAACTTGGAGAACACCAGCTCAGCTCCTGCAGGATCACAAAACACTTGAGCAATGCTAGGACTGATTTCTGTTCTTCCTAACACACAAACATATTACTTGGACTGTCTTAGGACTCAAACTTACTCTTCCATGGGGGTTGTGTCAGGGGGAAAGCAGCCAGAGGAAGGGAGCCATTTGAACTCGAGAATTAATCTTTAATAAATAACTGCAGTTAAGAAAATTATGTCTGTTTAACACAGCTCCTCAAAACAGGGCAAAAGTGTCAATACCCACCAGAAACCACAAATCAGATTTTACATAATAATGAAGGGGAACCTTATTGCCACAGGACATACAAGACTGAAAAGAACCAGCATCACTTCTGATTAAGTATTTCAACATCATCACGAAGTTTCATTTGTCTTTTTTATTGTCGAAAATGAACTGTGACTGTGTTTGAATGGGGAAAAAAACCCACGGAGATCAGATGTGCCTTTGGCCAATGCTCCTTGACTTACCTTGCTTACTGCCCATAAGCACTTCCACCAATTTGAAATTCTGGAGGCACTCCGTCTGCCAAAAGATACCGCATGTAAATGCAGCTTCTGAACAACATAATTTTGCCAGATGCTTACTTCATTGTGTTATATACTGTACACAGTGTATAACAGAACACGGAAAATTAAAGATTTTTAAAAACTTAAATATTTTTAAATCAACTCCAACCAAGTCCTTCCAAGACAGGAATAATCTTCTACACACATGGCATTATGCTACCACGCTTTTAAAAACACTGACACCCTCACAGCCACATTGTGAAGGGGGCCCTGTACAGCATGGGTAATCGCATTCCTGCTTCAGTGATGAACAGCTCATCTGGGGTATTTCCTGAATGTCCTTCCAGAGAAAGCATGCAGGACTGGGAATGAGCCTGCTCTTTGAGAAGATGGTCCAGGAACCAGCTTGGCAAAACCAGGCTGACCACTCCCCATCTCCTGGAGCACTCCACAGGCACTGATGGAACAAAATCCTCTTCACACGTGCCACGGTCTCTTCTCCAAGCTACTGCCAGGAACCACTCAAGTCCCTTGCAGCTGGACCAGAAGAGCTGGCACAGCCAAGAGCTGAACCGTTTATGACAATGACTGAAACCCTGCAAACATATGACACTCAGGATTGAGGAAGGGTCTTAAATTTTGGCCTTGAGACTCAGGAGACAAATGATCTTGCTTTACATGTCATGAACAGGGGTGTTAAGAGCCTCAACTGCCTACATGTGCTTTGCCTAATACTTGATGAAAGCACCTTGGAGAGCATCTTCAGCACAGGCAAATTCTGGATATTAAAAAGAGATTTCCTGTATGCATGTTTATACAGAGAAACAAGTAGAGCATTAAAAAATTATCACTACTGGAGAAATTGCAACTGAGCCAAAGAATTAAGTCTCTTACAGCATATAGCTAGCTTCCCTACAGAGAATACAGAGATCTTTCCCTAACAGAATTCCCAACTATACTGTTTGACTGTTGCTTTTTTTCAGATGAGTCAACACTTTGGACATAGTTATTCCAACCTTTGTCGAAAGGTCCACAGCACTTGAGGAAATGGACTGACAACAAATCCTGGAAGTGTCCTGCGGCCAAAACAAGCTGCATGCTTTACACAGTGGATACACCTAGACAGATCTGTGATTATCACTTACTGCTAAGAGCTAGGCACATAATGTTCCTATGTACCCTGTAAATAACCACAGAGGGCATCAGTCACCCTCTGCGAGCACGGCTGTGCCCTGGAGGAGTGGAACTGTGCTGATTTCCTGGTGTGCTCACAAGCCCCAGGTGCAGAATAAAATGCGCACGCTACAGCTTTGTGTCTCCACACCAGTGGGGTCAGGCCTTGGCTTGGCATGCTAGCAAAGTCTCCTACCACGTTTCCTGAAAGTCATGCTGTTTTGGCACCAACCCTAAGAAGGACAGGCAAACTGAAAAGAGATTATCTTCCAAGGAAAGCATGTGTATCTACAAGATTACAAGACATATCTAGTAATTTCCAATGATGTGGGAAGGAATGCAGACAGTAAAGAACATGGGTGCTGTTTCAACCTTGAGTCCTTCCTTGCAGCCCTTGGGGGCTACAGAGATGCTATTTGCCACCATAGGAAGAAAATTTCTGCAGTGCTCTTTAATATTTTTATAAATTATCTGGATGAAGGAATCAAATGCACTGAGAGTTTCCTGAGGATACTAAGCTAGGAGGAACTGTGGACTCCTTGAAGGGTAGGAGACCCTTATGGGGAGATCTGGCTGAGCTAGAGAGCTGGGCAATCACCAACTATACGAAATCTAACAAGAGGTACTGCCAGATTCTCAACCTGGGATGGGGTAATCCTGGTTAAAAATACAAACTAGGGGATGAGAGCTGGAGAGCAGCCTTGTGGAAAAAGATCTTGTGGACTGGGTCAATGGCAAGTTGAACACGAGCCAGCCGTGCCCTGGCAGCCAGGAGGGCCACCTGTGTCCTGGGGGGCATCAGGCACAGCATCGCCAGCCGGGCAAGGGAGGGGATTGTCCCGCTCTGCTCTGCACTGGGGCGGCCTCACCTCGAGTGCTGGGGGCAGGTCTGGGTGCCACAATAGAAGATGGACACCAACCCACTTGAGTGTGTCCAGAGCAGAGTGACTGAGATGATGAAAAGTCTCAAGGTCAAGACTTGCAAGGACCTCTCTGAGGTCACTTGGTTTGTTCATCCTGGAGAAGCAGAGGCTGAGGAGTGACCTCATCATGGTCAACAGCTTCCTCAAGGCAGCCAGTGAAGGGAGAGGTGCCAATCTCCTCTCTCTGGTGACCAGAGATAGGACCCAAGGAAAAGAGAATGAAGCTGCATTAAGGGGAGCTCAAATTTAGGAAAAGGTTCTTCACTGAAAGGGTGGCTGTAACAGGATCCCTAGGAAAGTGCTCATGGCACTGAGTCTGTGAGAGTTCAAGAAGTGTCTGGACAATACTGTTGGTCATACATTTTACTTTTAGGAAACCCTGCAAGGAGCAGGAAGTTGGACTCGGTGATCTTTATGGGTCCTCTCCAACTTGAGATATACTGTGATGTTGTAATTTCCTTCAAAGCAGCATAAAGAACTAGGAGACAAGCATGATCATCCTAACAGTGATTGCCAGTTTCCCAACAAGGTAAAATCAGCAGAGTAGCTACATATGTAAGTGTGTTTTAAATATTTCAAGGCATAAATAACCAGTAAAAATATGCTGCCCCTCAAGAATCATGGTGTTCATGCAAGTAAATCTGCTTGATCCAGAAACACTGATGGTACCTTCCAGTACAGAGCACCCATGCCCACCTACCCTGAAGACTGCATTAAGCTTTGAGCAGCATGCCAGTCACAAAAGATCATCCACCAAATGCTAACAACATTTACATCAACTGCGAATTAAGGGACTGCAATTTTTCTGAAGAGAAAAATACATACTTCAGGGTTATTCAGGGTATATGGCTATGCCTAGGATCTTTCACTTACCTGCCTTCCAAGTAATGGGAGCACTTCTTTGATCACAGTCTGCACGGTGCTATCCTTATTTACTCGTAGAGAAACATATGCCATTCCCACCCTAAGGAGAAAAACACTTATTTTAGGACAATCATTTGAACTATCCAGTGTGTACCTTTTCTAACTAAGTATAAAATTTTCTCTGGGGTTAGGCACATATTTGAATTAGTTGGAGAAAGATGTTCACTGAGGCTCATGGCAGATATGGTATCAGTGCTGCAGACAAGAAAACACTTTATTCACAAGGAACTGCTAATTACAATTGTAGCACTGCAGATTAGCTTCTTCCTAATCACAAAGATAACCTGCAAGTCTTTCATAAAACTTGGCAATGCAGTTGCAACAGCAAAATGACCACATGGTTAAATTTTATCCCACAGGTCTTCAGAAATTAGCAGGTCAACAAAACATTTTGTTTCCACTATAAATATACTTAAAATTCATACTGTCTCAGTGGTAAATATAGGGGGTTTTTTATTATTTATTTTCTTTCTCCTCATCTCACGTGGAAAGTTAAACTGTAGTTTTTCCTATTTCACACTTCTTTGAAAAAATCCATCAATTTTTCAAGTGATGTGTATGTCATAATTTGTTTACAGATGCAGTTAATGTAAAGTTGCATCTTTCTCACCAAACACATGACAACAGAACTGCACAAGTTGCACAGTATATTCCACACATGTGAAGAAACCCAAGAGTTTCCAGGCATGGAAATGAATATTATGCATACTACCCACTCAGAAAAATGAACAGAAGAATCCTGAAATACAGAAAAAGAAACTACATTCTCTGTTAGAGTTCTGCAGCTTCAATAACTAAAACAAACAGGGCTAGACTACAGAGGACAAATGTAGCCAAGCAGGATAGCCTTGTGATCAAGAAGGAAAATACTCACTTTAGCCAGGCAGGATAAATTCTGATTACTTCCTCGTCCTTTGGTTTGGCTCTGATGATCCAAGCTTCAGGAATAGATTCTCGGAATACTGAGCCCAAGTTGCTGTCCTCTGCAGCATCATTCCTGTTGATAACATCATCAGAGAGCAGCACCTGCTGTGTAAAGGTCTGAAGCTCATACTCCTGCTGGTCATCATTTATGTAGTACGCCCTCAAAGCAGCCTCCTAAAACACAGCAAGATAAATTAACATTTACTTGAAAAGACACGATTAATACCTATACAGCCATAGACATTAAAAATACCTGATTTATGAAAAGAACCTTTAATGCATGTTCTAACCTCAGAGCAGTGGATACATAGCAATGGCAAAAAAAAAAAAAAACAAAACAAGAATGAAGTTTTGAAAACAAATTTTAGTGAACATGAAAGAAGAAAACTTGAGATACCAAAGTATTTGAACACAATCCACAGTATTTTTGGCAAGTGATAGTCATTTTAAGACCAAATGTAAAAATTTAGGTCAAATAAATCTACACTCACGCATGTAAGATTTACTCCACAAGGAAAATGGTAAATTACCCTTGATTGTACCCAACTCTGCCTACTTAATCTTCTTGTACTAAGGGGATGCTAAAAATTAGTGAGCTTCTCAGCCACAAGGCTGCCCTGAGCCCACACACCTGTGAAGAGGAAAGGGCTGTCCTTGCAAGATGCACACAGTCACAGGAATTTTACATCCATTATAGGCCCATGCCTGCAGCACCTCTGCTAACACACATACTGCAGTCAATACAGCTCACTTACCAGAACTTGTATTCATCTTCCCTGGTATTAAAAGCACCACCCTGGTAAAATGTGCTTGAAAGGCAAGTAGCACTCCTAAATAATAGTGTTTTCAATCCTGTACATAGTTTTTCTTAAAGATCTTTGACATGCAGAACACTACAAACCATTTTCTCCTCCTGTTGATTTTGAGCACAGTATCAAGATAAAAATCCTAATGATCTTTAGCTTTATATTGTCAAAATTCTGATGTAATACATTCTTCAGACTTCTCTGCCAAGTCTGAGACCTCACCATGCTCAATTCTATTGTGCACCACCCTATTCCCACTCCAGGATTTATCTCTCACAGCGTGAGGTCTCTGCCTAGCCCAGTAAATAAAGATCTGTACAGCACACTTGATTTAGTGCTAAGTAATTTTTCCACCCCAGATGGAGCACTGGAAAAGCTAGGGAGTGGCCAGTATGTGATCAATAATTTATTACTTTCACAGCCAAGGGGCGGAGATAACTATAGCAAGCTTTAGTGTTCAAAGCTGATTAACTCAAGTGCAGTATTGGTGGCTGTCCAGGATAAACATCAAACCACTACTACAGAAAAGCAGCAATATCTAAGGAGCTGGTTATCCTGTATTGCTTGTATCAGTAAAATCAGGCTTCAGAGTAACACAGGGAAGCAGAATGACTGCTTAACGTGTGATACTGTGGTCATCATTATGCTACAGATATGTAAGCCACCATTTCTTCAGATGCTCTAAAGTAAGAGCACTACATGAAGAAGTCAATTTACATTGTAATATTACAGCCCATCTACAGATTTTTGTTGTTGTTGAGTTACATTTCTAAAATTTAACTTTTTACTATTGTAATATGAAATTATATGTATCACACTGGAAAACTGACCCTCAGTGGGTATCTTACCACAACTTCTTCATTTTTTGCAATCCTTGGAACTGAAATCAGTCGAAATTGATTGCGTTTCACTGCATCATTCCCATCAAATATCTTTAGTGTTTGTTTACCTGAATGGAAACAATTGTATTTCATTAACACACACCTTGAATCAGAAAGCTACCTGAATAGGAAGGGTCAGAGAGGAAAGAGGGATGAGTAATCACAGTTTTATCCTGACTTTTGATATAACTGTTATAAGCACGTGGTGTATGTTATCACTTCTTCATCCTCAGCATTCAAGACTGCATTTATTATTGACAAGTTGAACAACTTGAAGACCAAGACCAAGTGCCATCCCTTTCAGAACAGCTCCCAGAAGTGCCAATTCTGAGAACGTGCTTCCAAAGAAAGTCCTTAAATAGCTGGTTAAGTGTACAGCCAACAGGAGGAAAATACAGGGACGACAGAAAAACTAGAAGAAAGAAGGTACAGCAAATGAAGACCTTCAGCCTTTTGCTGTGTTTCACTTCACTAAAGCCTTATCAAGTCCGTGCTCAAACTGTTGAGTGCAGATTGTTGCCCAGACATCTGTGAAAGGGTGAAGAGTGAAGAATTTCACCTTTCACCAAGATGGGTTATGACTCAGGTACAGGCTGCTGTATGACAAGTCTCTCTCTTAAGCGACTATTTTAAGAGTAATAGCAAAGCACAACCAAATTCTCATAGAACAGGCAGGTTTTGAGAGGTTTCAGGAACAAGTTAATATTACCAGTCCATTACATGTGTCCTTACTGCCTCTGGAAAGGAAACCAAGTTAATCTATCCAGACCAAAAATGAGATTCCATGAAGACAGACCTTGTGTCCCCTCCTGATCACATCTTTACGAAGACACCCGATGAGCTGCTCAGCTTTGCAGGGTCTTGCAGGTACTCCCCAGAGAGCTGATGCTATAAGCATACATAACTATTCTTCACGGACAGAATATGCCCTTTTTATTGCAGTACTGGACTGAAACTATTAATGAAAGTCACCTGTTGTATAGCACAGTGTTACAAAGTCTGATCTCACAATAAATCTGTACACCTGCACTCATCAGCAAGCAGGACAATCACTAGAAGCTATCACTTGCAATTCTTGAAATGTTAGAAATATTCAGTGAAAGCCACATACACCAGCTGTAATGCCCACACAACTGGTTAATCATGCAGTCTGTTAACACACATTGTAAAGGAGGTATGTTACTTGCTGGAGTCTACTTCCATGCTTCCCTCACAGCTTGGAAATACTTCATAGTACAGGGTAAAATACTGAGAGCCTTTTGCTCTCAAATAGTATCAGCACTTAGATTCAGTGAAACACCTTAGCAAATTGCCGTTTACCACAGAAGGATTAAAAAGGAGAACTGGAACTGGAGGAAGAAAACCATTAACCACCTCTAACTGGTGACTGAAAAAAGGCAAGCAAGAATCCAGGCAGAAATGTGCATCATGGGGTATCTCAATGCTGCAGTGACAGATTATGAGGAAAGACTGCAGTGCATAAATACTTAGCAAGGACACTTCAGTGCTAGCTTTCTTGAACCACCTGAAACTAAATACGTTGTGTCTAATACACCTATTTCTGCTTCAGCGTACATCCTCCAACTTCAATCAAAAACAAACACCACAGAACTAAAGGATTATCTAGTATTTATGTATGAAAGCAGTCTTTTAAAAATGAGATTCTAACCCTCAAAGAAAAATTATGATACCTTAATTCTCATGATCTTTATTTCTCCTTATTCTGAGATGTGACAGCTACACTTGGACTTCTTTTTCAGTGTAGACTTATCCACTTCTTAAGGATATTTCTTCATGATCAATTCCACTGGTCATGGCACAATGTGTGTGCAAGGACGTTCTCATTCCATAACATGAAGACCTCAATGCACAGCAAAGCAGTCCCCAGTACAGCCTCCCATCCTAACTCCAAAGTCATCCTAGTCTCCCTGGGACCAAACTGGCTATGTTGACTGGTCTAGTGAAAGGTGTCCCCAGCCACGTCAGGGAGGTTGGGACTAGATGATCTTTAAAGTCCCTTCTAACTCAAACCATTCTATGATTCTGTTATGATATTCAAAACCTTACTGAACATGACAAACTTCTCTGAGTGACCTTGCTTAAGCAGGAGGTTGTCCTAGGTAATCTCCACACTGCCTCCCAGCTCAGCCAGGCTGTTACTCTTTGGAGGGAAGCCTGTATAACAGATGCATGTACAAAGGAAAACAGACAGACAGAAACAGAATAAATAAAATCACAGAATCATAAAATAGTTTCAGTTGGAAGGGGCCTTCAAGGATCACGGAGTACAAAAATCCTGACATGGACATCTTTCCCTAGATCAGGCTACTCAGAGCCACACCCTGGTATGATACATTGTGACTTCTCAATTATTTTTGTTGATATGAAAAGTAGAATTACTGGGGATTTTCAGTAATTCTGAAAATTCTGTGGATTTTCCAGTTATCATAGTGGCTGTGTCTGTTGTCAATTTCTTTTTAGTCACAATATAAGGAAGATTTAAATGTCACCAACTCTTGCTTCTAAAGTACCCTTGAAACTCAACAACCATTGCATTGAGATTATAGCACACATCAGAAAGTGACCTACTCCTTTAAATTCTGCTGGATTTATTCCAGAAGGAGTGGAAATCTTTTAGAAACAGATTCCTGTCAGAGTGATCTCCATAGTAACTATAGCACAGACAAATGTTAACCAAAAGACACACAGTGTCCTGGGTGACCTTCTTTAGAGCTAGCACAACTTGAGAAAACAAGCGAGCACTGGCTACTGACAGCACAGCTGATGTTCTGAGTATGAACTTTCATAATGCTATCAAAATCTCTGCTGTTTTCTCTAGCAATCCAGAGAGCAGACAACCATCTGAGAATAAAAACATTCATCCAAGTTCTAGTACTTGTTTTCATTTGAAGGGCCTTTGTAGTCTGCTCTTATGAGATACTAGCTGGCCTAAGAGAATCCCTAGCAATTGTAACTGGAAAATTTTTTATGAGCTCTCCATGTCTTAACAGTCAGAGAACAGTTGGATTGACTCTCAAAATAACCTGGTTTACAAGAAGAAGTTTAGGTCTACAGACCAGCAGTAATGTCCTAAGCTCAAGCATATTTCTTAGTTAAATAAACACAATGCTGGTAATCTGGTCTCCATCACACAAAAAACCTCCTCAACTTCATCAGTGAAAAATCACATTTAACTTTGTCACTGTCCTCCTCAGATGGGACACTTTTACTGCAACCCAGTGAAAAATGGCTTGCTTGCACATGAGCTTCTGGAAGGCCATTAACAAAAGAACAAACAGCTACATACTGGAATTAGTCACCCAGAAATACATTTCTCCACTGATTCAGGAACACATCCAACACATGTAAGTTAAGGGGTGTCTTATGCCAGTCTGAGTTGTCAAACTAACCTTGGTAAGAAGCTCAACTATAACCACTTCTGAAGTTACATAAAGCTCTTCCTTCCACCTGTTCCAATTTTTAAGTATTAGAAAATTACCCAGTTAGAGAAGTGAAGTCTACATACCGCTACTTAGTACATCTATATAAACCCAGTTGCTAATATGCAACAGATGCACTTATCAAATTGTGGTATTTAAAGGAGGTACTGCCTGTTTTGTAATACTGGCACCTCACTGCTAAACGTCTTATCTTTTCCTGTTGGATCAGAGTACACAGTATCAGGACTTTCTCCTGAAAAACACATTATTTTTTTTTCTTAGCATGGGATACTGAGCTGAAAATAACCCATTATTCACGCTTACCCTTTCCAAAGGGAAAATAACTACAAAAGGTTAACTCCGGGCATAATTTACCAAATTGTGGAATTTAATTTCAGAGGCTAAGATACCAAGTTTTCCTGGGAAAAGGATAAAACAGCATTGGATGAGTCCAAAGTTCATGTTCCCTTTGACTTCCAAATCCCCACAGACAGGACATGGCTTCTGAAAAGACTTACATGTGGCTTGTGACTGAGATAAGAAAATGATGCAGCCCTGAATGGTTTTGCCACTTACAAAAGCTAGAGACCCATCCTGAGTGTATTTGTGGAAATTTCTCTTAAAAGACTTAATTCTAGCAACATAGCTTACCAAGAACCATTCTTCCCCCAAAAACTTATGTTATTTACATGCTTTATGCTCTCCTTCTCTACTGCTGCTTCAAGTTACAATAGTGGGGACTATCAAATTTTGGTTTATTTCAGTATTAGGATTCATAACCTACAAGATGGCACTTACATAAGAATTACATATTTTTTCTTTTATTGCCCTTGAAGAGAGCCTTGGGTCTATCTAATACAAAACCATTTTATCTCTTACTTGGCAGATGAACAGCAACCTGAGCAGGGTATAACAGAGGTTGTGGAAGGACATGCTGTGAAACCTCTGTTTGCTGACAGCACTGCAGCCCCCACTTCTCAAACAGTCAGATTCCTCTAAAACCTCCTCCAGAATGGGATTTCTTTGATGTCTGAATTTTGTCCTGCAGAAGATGGATGCAAGCTGAATCAGACAGTTCATTTGCAGCCAGTGAGAGACACTCACAGGGCAGATAGTGTCTTTTTCCAAATCTGCTTGTATGCCTGTTACATCTATCAGCTCAGAAACTGTATGGTTGTTTTTACGTTAAATTTATGCTATTGATTTCAGTATCTTGGTAGGTAAATATAGTGGTTGCTTTAACACATTTAAGCTACCAATATTAAGACTTAGATCTTCTAACTTTACACTTCACTCAACAAGCCCATTACAACAAATGGGCTTGCAAAAAGTGAATGTAGACTACTAATTCAAGTCTTCTTCCAGTACTAAACTACAGACTTTGTATCCTTTTCTATTAGTTTCTTTCCTATGGAAAAAGCATGTCTTTCCACATCAATAGTATTCAATTTCTTCTAACTTGTTTTCACTGTTTTTAAAAATAGGTACCCCTAAAACACAGAAAGCTGGAATCAAGAAAAGCTAAACATTCTGGAGTGTAATTGAGTTCAGACACTCCTGAGGTAGAACACGGTAACATCCCAAAACACGTGTCAGATGTACTGAGTCAACACACAGAAGCAGTGAGCAGCTCCTTCTTGACCCATGTTACACAAATGGTGTTATCTAGAGACAGGTGAAAGTGGTACATCCCCCTACAACCGTGTCATTGTTGTGTTAAATTCAATAGGTTATGACTCCCCGCACACAGAGAGGCACAACAGCACAACAGCTGGCAGGTGAAGCTCAATAACTTTATCAGGTAGGTTATCAGAGGAGACACATCCTGAGCTGGCACAAGGTCATCAATCCCATGGTCTGGGGGTGGCACACACCAGGTGAGTCCACAGGGGAAGTTCTGTGGGACACCTCACTGACCAAGGAGGTCTCTCAGATTGAGGGGATATATGAGATGCATGTGAAAAGCATTCTGGGATGGTACAAGGGTTCTTAGGGGAACTTTAGGAGAGGAATCAAAGGGAGAGATCAAGGTGGTTTGGGAAAGAACTAGTATGGGAAAATAGAGGGATAAGGAGACAAAGGAACCTGGTCATATTTAAAGAAGTTGCTGGTTGGTACTGCACGGCCATGTCCTGGACCTCATCACAGTCTGTCCTATCTTATCAGTAAATGCTATTTCTGACTCTTTTTGTGCGTGTGGTTTTTGCTGAGCTTTCTAAATCACAGCAAAGTTACTGTGCTCAACATTGCCCTATGTTTTGTGAAAATGCATTATGAGAAAGCAATTTTTTATGCCACTATTCTATTTAAAACACAACTAACTATACTTTACATGACCCTTGAAAATATGCCATCTACTGCTGCTTTCTCCAGTCCAGAGATGGCCTGAACAAATGACATAATAAAGTTTGTATCCTACCCTGAATTTTCATATCTTTTTTCTTCTTTTGGGAAGGCTAAACTACAGCTGAAATGGCCTGCACTAATACTTTCAATGAATCCAGTTGAAATATCTGGATACATAATTTGCTCTTTTTGACAGTCATAAGGGAAATAGGCTTAACTGCTGAAATGAAGAAGTCCTCACACTCAACCACTTCAGTCACTTAAAACACTGGAAAAAGTGAAAGTTGTTTAGATAAACTGCACTTAGTCAGACTATTTTCCCCTAATAAGGAAGTATGGCAGTGGATCATAACTTCAAGTCATTCAGGAACTAAGAAAGTGAAACAGGATGCTTGAGATCTGTTCTATAACTGATTTAATTACTTATTGAGCTGATTTTTTAAAAATCCAAATAGCATTTGCACAACTAGCCTCTTAATTTTGTAAGAGCTTCAGGATTAAAAAAAAAAAAATTAGTATTTATTGATTTGAAATGTCCTTTTTTACAACAATCCATGCAGCTACATTAGGTAGCAAGCACCATGTTGTTCTAGTTACTAATATGGATACAGGGGTGGGAAACTCTAAAATTGCAGTTTTACCTCATCTTCTGAAAAGTAAGAATTTGGTTGTTACCAACCCCAGAAAACACCACATGCTTAAAAATTTAACTGCATAGGGAGCAGCCAGTCCAGCTCAATCCTGTTTACTGCAACATGCCCAAACCAAAAAAAAAAATTCACCTGGCGTCCTCAGCAAAATTTGGATCCAGCGAACTTACAAGCAAAAGGCTTTGAAAAGACATTGCTGTCTGCCCTTTAAATTAATTGCTTATCTATGGGCTAACACCATGGTTTTTTCCTTCAGTTACCAAGGTGAGAGAAATGACCTATTTCTCAAGATAACAAACAGATTGTCACTTATGTCAACCTACCAATGGAAAATACCAAGGAGATATTTGTGAGGCCCTGGATAAATGTGTTGGACCAAAACTTTGGACCTGAAATTAAAACCTAACATTAGAAAAACAGCCATTTAATATTTTGTCATAAGGCAATATAAGTTAAGATTATATGAATAAAGACTGAAATGGGTGACTATTCACCCGTTACTAAAATTTTGCTTACTTGAATCGGTTGAAATTTGGATATCTTTTGTTGATCCTTGTGTTGACCCATCAACATCATCATCTTCATCTGTAAAAGAAGGAACATTTTAAGAAAGGATTTTTGTTCATTTGAATGGAGGGGAGGGAAGAAGGTGTTTGTCATTTAAGAACAGTTTTCATCAAACAAGCTAACATAAAAGGAACCAGTCAGAAAAGCACACTTTCTTTTTCTACCTATTTTATGCTAATAATTCATAGTATTAAAACAGCATTAGAAAAACAAATCTGCATTGTCATGTAACTACAATGAAGGCATACCTGAGATCCTTATACTACTAACTTTAATATTGCAACTACTGCATTTCATTCTTTTCTAAAGCTGTGATGTTTGCCTGTGACCAAAGTATGGATGGTTTCCATTAAGTTTTAAATTACCAAATCAATCCAGGAACTGCAGTAACAACCTTCTAGTCAGAAATACTGATGTTACAGAAATAATTTCCACAACTGAAAACCAAAGTTTTTGACACCCAAAGAGAAAGAAATTCCTGCTCTCCAGAAGAGGACTTTGACAGTAGGCTCATCACTCTCACTAAAGCTAAGACCTAACATGTTAGAAAATAATGCACCCTTGTAAAAACCATACATAAAATACTAAGAAAAGATTAAAATAAATACCATGAACATTTTGCATTTGCTTCTGTGAAGAACATCCTCACTGCGTTCTCACTCCTGACACTCAGGGCCGTACAAGACCAGTGCAAATCCAAACATGATCAATTTTCCTTCTCTAAGGGCAGCAGTAGAGTGCAATGCAAGTGCCCATCACATAATGGTATTCATACTCACACCTACTGAAAATCCCAGTCAGTCTTGACCAGGATGCAGGCAAAGCTCCCAAAAGACATAAGCCAGGCAACACCTTTGTAAAAACTATGCCTTGCAGCTGCGGGAGAAAGCAAGAGATCAAAGTACAAAACAAGAAAGAAAAAATAAAATAAAATCAGTAAAGGCAGACCTTCAGACCAAATGAGATACTGGGGAAGTCAAAATCCTAAAGCAGGAGAACCTTCCAAGAAGCAGAATCATAGCATGTCAAGAAGGGTACTAGGCAGTAGTCCTAAACTTGACACCAGGTAAGTCATTGAACATTTGGGTAATGCTTCAAGTGTCTACAAGAAAGACCAACAATAATGCTTTTGAGTTGTGGCTTTTAAAATACAAAAAGAGTATTGAGATATTTTCCCTGTTATAGCTGACAGACAAAGAGATCAAGTTTCAAACTGGAGAGAAATTTAGACAGTATGGTCTCGAAATACCCTGAAATAAGAGAAAGCTGAATGTCTTCCTGAATTTCACTCCAGACAATTAAGTTACAAAAAAAGTAGTAAAGGTAACAATAGGAAATGACTTCTCCTGATTGTTCTCAACCCTCTTCTTTCTCAGTTTAGATGGAAAGAAGCTGACTTTCTCCTTTGGTCTGAATAGTAGGGAAATCTACACCAACAGCATCTTGAAACTATTCCACTGAAGTTAAATGACTTCTTTGAAATTCATGATGACAGGAGTCATTTGAAGGAAGGGTCTTCACACTGCTCTACCATTGCATCTCCTGGTAGCTCAAGAGTTTTAAAGAAGCCTCTTTCAGCACAGAGATGTTTACTGAATGTTGGTGATGAAGCTCAGCATTTACGCCATGGCAAAAGCTACTTCGGACAAATGGTCCCCAGCAGATCAGCAATGATGGATGTATTCATTCACTGCATGGGACAAGTCATCTGGCACTTCCCAAACACCAGCTCGGGAAGAGCTATGCCTGCAGCAGTCAACTCATCCAGGCAACTGCCAGTACTTTTTTGGTACCTGAGACTGGTCTTTTCACAATCCTCTGAGCGATGCCCTTTGTCAGCCGTGGCAACAGAGGAGCACCCTCTGTGCATGCCACGTCAGCACAAACTTCTTAATGAGCCTGCCATCGCACAGATGTGCTAATTATCCTCCAAAAAAGGAGTTCCTTGCTCCCCTAAAACATCCCTAACACGCACACAATCTTTAACAACATCTGCCATCCAGAGTCTATGCCTTTCCCCTAGAAAAGCAGCAGCAACTCCTAGGGCAGCCGTCCTGAGCTGCTTCATTGTCAGAGGAT
The DNA here is from genome assembly GCA_013399875.1 of Gymnorhina tibicen. Lineage (NCBI taxonomy): Eukaryota > Metazoa > Chordata > Aves > Passeriformes > Artamidae > Gymnorhina > Gymnorhina tibicen. The sequence goes on along the minus strand of VXAZ01008285.1, from coordinate 222,670 downwards.
CATCAAACACATCCTAAGAGAGTATCAGGGAGCTGCTGGACCCATGACACATCTTTGTAACTTTCAGCACATGCCAGGAGCTAGGTGGGGTTTTGTAAGAAAATGAAGGTCTGTTCTGTGAACATGGGTAATAAGAAGGACTAAAAGGCACTGAATTTCCTCGACACAGGATTATGTGAGAATTAGTTCAAGACAATTCTTGGCTCTGCTTTTGAGCAAGAATCTGGGCAAAGAAAAACAGCATATAGCAATGGTATTTGGTACTTTTGACAGCGACCTGCAGACACCTGATCTTCAGCAGATGACTGAGAATGACAAAAGTCCAGCAACAGGTCTCAACGCAAGGCTCAACAGGATGTGGATGGTGTAAAAGGAGTCACATGTGAAGACACCAGACTGGTGCCTGAACATTCAGGATGTAGGTGCTAAATCAAGGTGCTGAACAGCACCGTCAGCTAAGGAAACACAGAACAAAACACTTTATGCACAGCGGAGTGCAAGGCAGGTACTGCACCACAAATACTACTCACTATGTCTTGTGCTGAGCCACAGCTGTGGCCCCCTGACCGTGAAAAGAAAGGAAGATGTCAGTTGCTGGGGCAGCTGTCAAGGTCACAGGTATGCAACAGATCAGCAGCAGGAGGAAAGGGGAGCATCCCCATGGCTCAGCCCCTGCTCCCCTGGGTATCAGCAGCCCCTCCCTCCTGGGAGGCAGCTGCCCACTGGATGACGGAGAGCTGAGCCCCAGGGGCAGAAATTCTCATAGGCCACAGAAAAGAGATGCTGTGTTAGAAATGAGATTTTTCAGGGTGTTGCTGTATCGTATCTCTGTTATATGGAGGGTAAGGACTATAAAAATGCATTCTGGCTTTCCAAACAAGGTGAGTTTTATTCAGTTTGATTTTTGTTTCCCTTCATATCACAATAAAGCACTGGAAATGGTCCAAATTAACTTAGTGAATATTTCTCCATCCCTGTGTATCTGCTTCCGACTACGAGCTAATGGCTGAATCTCTCAATTCAAAATACCAGACATACTTTTTCTTAAAGAAATGCAAAAAAAGTCATTCTTACTTTAAAAAGCTCCACTGTGTGTAACACAAACTCACACACTTAGCATGTAGCATAATTCCTGAAATAGAAAACCTTTTCTTCCATCACTTAAAATATTGAAGGAAAGAGACTAGAAGGTGCAGCTAAAACCTTGGATTCTTTCATTTAAGGTGCTCCATGTTTAATTTTTATTAAAAGGTGGTTTAAAAATAAAAAAAAGAGAATGTTTAAGTCTGACATATTAAAAGAACACCACTGTTGAAGAGAGAAACTTAGTTAACATCAGAAAAGTCAAAGGTTTGTGATTAACTTCTATTAATTATAAAACTACAACTTTATCTTCACTTAAACCTTTGGGACACTTGTGAAATACCTCACAGTAGACCGGAATCAAAGTTCACAATGAGTCTTGCAGCAAAATCAAGCTCATCCAAGCTGTTTATTTCTGTTACTTCTTATGCTGGAAGCATTAGGAACTCCATGAGTTTCAAGTGGGTGCTGTATTACATCTTTTCCCACTAGCAAGCACACTCACTAACAAGAAAAAAAACTCACTGAAAAAAACCCAATTCACAAAAGTAACCTAACACCTCCTCTCTGCCTGTACACTCTGACCGGTCACTGGAGTGTGCCTGGGTTACCGAGACCTCAGGTCACGCAGTTCATGCAGTAGCAGAACTTCTGGTACAGCTTCTGCTGTACCAGAACACAGGGCTCTTGCTCGTGATAACTCTCCTCACCAAAACCAAACGTGTTCAAAGCAGAAAGTTCAAGAGCAATCTGCCAGGTTGAGAAAAGAGCAGTTGCAAATATATAACTTTCATGAGTTATTTCTTTTTATTTCCTTTCCTATTCCGTTCAAGCACCAAAAGAAAGGCTTTACAAGAGCATAATAATCAAAATATGAATTTAAAAAGACTTGTGTACTTCAGGCTTAAAAAAAATTCTCATTCCTAGAGAGCTGTTAAACAAACATTCACTCTAGATGGCAGCAGAACATTTCCCTGCGTAGACACAGGGTGTCGTTTCGGCACAGAAATCTTAAAAAGGACAGATGCCTAATCCAAGAGACAAATAAAAGTATCTGTATGCATGACATGACAAGTAAGTGTTTGTAGCATTGATAACACTAACACCACAAATTTTCTGATTTTAGGTTTTCGCTTTCGTTGCTTCAAGAATATCGCACAAATTGCCCTGCATTAGTAAACAGAAGTTTCTGCATTTTGCACAGTGTCCATTTAAAAATCTCTAACCTGTCCCAGAAATAGCAAGATGTTACAGTATTGCCACAAAAGCCAGTAAAAATTAGCAATAATATACTTGAGTTATGACACTAGGTTAAATGTGCTCATCAATTAGTTGCATTCAACTTTGAAATGTTTACCTGATTCTGTTTGCATATTTTCCGATATTCGAAAACAATGCAATTTGCTGAAGTTGCGAGAAAACAATTGCACACAATTTGGAGGAAGAATCATATTCCTTAATCTTCCGAAGGTACATTCTGGTGTGACAATTACATAGCAGGCAGCGTGAGCCTATAAACAACAGCATCAGTTAAGAACTTGCGATACACAAAGAAAGTAAATTTATTTATAACAAACTATGACTGAAATTGTGTAACTGATTATACAGACCTTTTGTAAATCACCTTCCTTAAATGAATGGCCCATTTTTCACCCTAGATTTTTATTTGTTTGATTCAGGTTTTGTATAACCAATAATGGGGAGTCTTAATATGTCAAGAAACTTTCAAGGATCACATACCTGCTCTATTAAAAACAAAAGATTTTTATACAGCTACATGGGGAAGTTTAAAGTTTTGGTCTCAAACTCTGATCTTCCATTCTATATGCATATTTACTGGAGGAAATGGAAAAGGTGTACAGGTTATACTGAAGAGCTTGAAAATAGCAGTATCCTCTTACACAGCCATATCCACATGCACATTCTGAGGTAAGACTGTTTTCAGTTTTATTCCAAAGGGTGACTGGATAGTTTCTTTACACTGTTGCAAATCTTCTGCCATTACTGAACACACATGCCTTTGTATTTATGGCCACATAGCATGTTGCATTTCTTAGACTGTTCTCAAAAACAGTGCCTCCCACCTTGGAAATTATGTCTCAGCTTAAAACACAAACTCCATAATATTAAAAAAAATTAAAATCATTGAAATCCTACCTGAAATACTGAATAACCTCTAGAGTTTTATTTTAAATCATTATTACATGGAGTACCTCATCTAGCCTTAAGTAGCAAATTCATGATTTCTTACATATACTTCTCAGTTCCCACTTCATCTGGTGCTACTTTGCACTCCCATCATATTTTAATACGAGGTGGCATTAAGTGGATGGACTAATTGTTATCTGCACAGCACACGGTATATCAGTGTGTGAAAAGGTGTGGTTTCCATAACAATTACTGAAGGGTACCATCAGCTTGCACAGGAAATAAACATGTCATGTGAATGGAAAAACACAGTAACTGATATTGACAGCTTAACAAAACCCCAACCACACAGGTTAACACCTATTCTATACTGAAACAAGAGTAAACATATTAGAATGGCAAGTCTTTAACCTTGCAGAATTCATTATTTGAAAGAAATTCTGACTTAACACAGAAAGTGACTGCAGGCCTCTAACCACAAATCTAAAATGATTAGCCCCTGTTAAATTCCACTGGATTTACATAAAGCTTCACTGCGACTTCGAGAGTTGCTCATTAAAATGACTACGAGGAGGATTTAAAAAATCAGATTTCCCATCTAACACACAAATATATATATATATTTACATAAGTAAGTGTATAAATTAGGTGTATTTACAAAGTGTATACAAAATACATATTTATACGGTGTGTGAATAAATTATGTTTATATCAAGTGTTTAAATAAGCACATGCCCATATATATATGGTTCCCACAAATACATGCAGCAGCATGACATACCAGGATGCCACACCATTCACATCTCATGCCAGAGAGCACCTCAGAAGACCCACAGGTTTTTTTGCAAAATTCGCAACGAGCACTTGAAGAAAGGTTTCCCTCCCTCCAGTGGTGGTGGTAAGTATCCTGAGGGAACACATCACAACTTAGCATCACATGAATCAGATACAGATGCACCTTCAATCCAGCTTTAAAATCAGTAATTCAAACAGCTCTAAGGAAATCACAACAGAGACTAGGGCATTAAGCTTTTCCCAAGATAAATATGAATCTTAGCAATCTTACGTTTCACTAAAAGAAGTTTTATCAAACTATAAACAAATTTATCACAGTGTTTTTCCTTCACAGTCCACTAAAAAAAAAATTCTTTTTAAAAAAATCCTGAAATATCAGTATTCTGTATCTACTGTACTGTGAGAAGATAAGCAAATAGGCAGTCTTGCCTTAGTCAGACTGCAGGAAGCATGAGGACAAAAGAATCTTTGCCAGGGATGCAATGCAGCCAACAGCTCAAGATACAGAAAAAAAAAAAGAGTTCCATGCCAGCTTTTGCAAAGCAAACTTTTATATAAGATGCTTGATTTTTTAAAAAAATTTTAATTTGGATGTTGTACACATTCCACAGACTTTTCAGCAAGAGTTCAAAAGTGTCGTGACTATATCAGCATTTAAGTTCATCTCACTCTTTGTAAGATGTTCTGAAGTCACACATGTCCTTTGCCTGCCAATAAGCAACAAAAGTGCTTTGACAACTGGCAGCATGTGAAAGTAAAGACCAAGACTGCTCCTTCTCTAGTCCATAAAATGCACAACCACCTTCCCCTGCAGAGGCATCTGCACTTACGTGGTCCAGATGCCCATCCTGGTGACACTGCCGGCAGTCGCTGCAAGCAAACAGGATACAGTCTGTGTGTACATGTAGCTCACAAACTAAAAGCACAAAAACAAGAAAACTTCAGGCTGGAAACTCCAGGGTTTTTCTGCATCTCCTTCCTCCCTCCCTTCAATACTCCTCCATTACCCTTTTCACACCATACTTTCTCCCCTTCATGCTCTTTACATTCAGCAAAGGTAGACAATAAAGAAGTTTACAAGCATTGTTCTGTGTGTTCCTCCACTTCCTCTCTGTTAAAAAGATGCAGCAAATATAAAGGAAAGGCTGAGCTAATTTTTCTCATAAGCAGCACTTGTCATATTTCCTCCAATTACAGCCAGTTAAATGTGTTCAACTGCTTGGCTTTGTCTTGCAGTTTCACAGGAACTGCTGCCTACTCCAATATACTGTGCCTGAAGGCTACTTTGATTCAATCACCATCTATAAGGTAAACCACCATTTCATTGTCAAAAAAAAAGAAATAACTTTTTCAGAGCACTCTCCTAAGTCAGGTTAACATTGCCTTCCAAAATATTGTAGGTACTGTAGGTGGAAGAAGTTTTAGTGAACCCTGTAAAGGTTTAGACAAGTTTTGGTTTTAAAGTATCTTCATTATTCAAAAGCTGACTAGAAATACCAGCTATGAAAGAAAAGAATCTGCAGTTAGGATGCAAAGGACGAGTTACCAAAAAACCCCCCAAAACAATAACTAAAAGATTTCAATACCTAGCTTCATCATTTCAAGAGTTAGGAAGGTTCTCTATGGGCCCCAGAGACAGAGATGGATGAAAAAGATCCTCCTGTAGCTGCTTTGTAAATACTAGTATTGCTCTGGGAAGGCATCTGATTTTTCATCGAGTAAATGAAAGCAAGAGTCAAGCATTCAATTTTTCAAATATTTTTTCAGTTCTGGTCAAACAGGTTATTTCTCCAAGCACATCACAAAAATATGAGAACTGTAACCCAAAGATTGGAAAGTGGCAGCTGCACACACTAGGACATTATCTGAAAGTATCTTGAAAACAATGTCATTAATTTACATAGAGAATAATACCCAACTTGAAATCTCTCTGGACTCTTCCAGAGGTGAGCAGAATCAACATTGTGTTATTCTAACTCCAAAGAAGACACAATCTACCAACACACCAAAGCAAAGACTCGCGACTAAATCAACCACAAACACACACAGCTCCCCATGCTCAGTGTCTTCACTGCCCTCAAGAACTTCTCTCTGAGCTGGGGCACAGTCCCTCCTCCACTCACATTTCTCCCTGTTCGTAGATGAAACAGGAATATTTTGCAGTTTTTCCAGTTCAACTACCAGGCAAACTAGATGCTTTGAGTCATATTCTGGCTAATGGTAAAAGTGTCTGTAGATGAAGTTACAACTTCAAGGAATTTACAAAAGCATTGGGGGTTTTATTGTCAATTCTGCCAACACAGGCATGCACTGCCCTTTGCTATACTTTGTAAGAATAAAGAGGGGGTTTCACCCTCGGTTTGATTCACATCTGCTGCTTCCAGCACTAACCGTATCCCAGAATTAATAAGAAAATATGTTCACATGAATGGCGGGAGTGTCATAGGAGCTAATCCCTTAAGCTAACTTTCCTGCTGTAGGAAAGAGGACATTTTGAATGTAAAGGTCAAGTCAAATCAGAGGTCCTACAAAAAGAAATTTCATCTTCATCAGCCATTCCATAATCTGCTTAATTTTAAAAATCATAACAGAATGATGATCTTCTGTTCAAACTAGTTACGAAAGTTCTTTTGATTGCCAAAAACCCCAAACTGATTAATTTCAGATACATAAACCTGGAAGAAGAACCTTTACAACGTTAACTGCCTCCTTTCTCCAGTAAATCTCCTGCTCCTGGTCAATGCTTAAGAAACTTTTGTACAGAATTCATCACCAAAAAAATGTTTGGGTCACTCCAAATTATTTTTTTTACTTTCCATCCCTTCTTCTCGGAAATAAAAGGAAGAGCAACTCTCACTTTCGTGAGTCCAGGTTCAACTGACACCAGTGAAATCTGGTAGCAAAAACAGCTAACCAAAGCAAGCAGTAAATGACAGCAGAATTTGGAGTCCAACTACTGTAATTTTTACCAATTAAGCGTATGTATTTATTTGACCACAGGTTAATACACATGCATGCTCATTTCTGAGAACAGGCCCTTTACTGTGCACCCACAACATTTATGTGGGTGAAACCTTTTATTTCCTTTCAGGCAAGTTTATTCTATTTTAAGATATAAACAGTCCAAAACGAGTGACTAAAATAGCTTTATATTTAATTATGTCAATCATTTGCTTAGAAAAGGTAACTCCCATCTTAACCCCCTTTTTATCTTAATTATGGTAAAGAGTCCAGGAAAAGTTCTTAATTTTAGTATCAGACATGAACATCATAAACAAGAGTAGATTTGTAGTATTAAGCTAAGTCATTAGAAGTAAACAAAAAAATTGAAGTCCAATATCTTCATCTGGATTTAAAAGCTCTACAGCTTAAAACACTAGACTTCTAAAATAAATTCCAAAAGCATTTTTAAAGAATAAAGGAAGAACCTTGTGCATTTTATGAACTTCAGCTGCCCCTTTTAAGATACGTCTTAAAAAATTATCAGAGAAACAAAATTGTAAACTTACTGGTATTCAGAAAAAGGGCTACCAAACAAGCCACACCACACAAAATAGTAAAACTGTCAAATCCACGTGAGGAAAGCAATTCAGAACCTTCAATGAACCATTAAAAAAATTCTGTGCATCTGTAATACCTAAATACAACACATGATTTCATATGTTTCATGTTTACAAACACTTAAATAGAAACATCTGAAAAAAATACTCCTCTGCACTTGTGTGCTGGTTTTGGCTGGAGTAGAGTTAATTTTCTTCACAGTGTCAAGTGTGGGCCTGTGTTCTGGGTCTGTGCTGCACACAGGGTTGATAATATAGAGATGTTTTAGTTACTGCTGAGCAGGGCTTACACAGAGCCAAGGCCTTTTCCGCTTTCGTACTGCCAGGCTGGTGAGGAAGTTGGGGGTACGTGGGAGGTTGAGAGGAGAAACAACCAGGGCAGGTGACCCAATCTGACCAAAGGGATGTTCCATCCTGCTCAGTATTCCGAGCTGGGCGCAAGAAGGAGGAAGGAGGGGATGTTTGGAGTGATGGCATTTGTCTTCCCAAGTCACTGTGAGGTGTGAGGGGACCCTGCTGTCCTGGAGATGAGAAACACCTGGCTGCCCTTGGGAAGCAGGGAATGAATTGTTTGGTTTTCTCTGCTTGTGTGTGTGGCTTTTGCTTTCCATATCATACTGTCTTTACCTCAACCTGTGAGTTCTCCAGGTTTTACCCTTCCAAATCTTTCCCTCATCCCACTGGTGGAGCAGGGAGTGAGTGGCTGTGTGTCATGCTCGGCTGCTGGCTGGGGTTAAACCACAACAAATGGGTACAATGCTAACGCAGTAGAATTAAGAATAATTAAGTAAGAATATGAAGGCAAAATTTAGAAAGCTTTAACTAAATTGGATCACTAAACTTAAGGTATTTGCAACAGTTAAGAGGGCATAACTAGTGATAACTATTTTCTTTTCAAATTTCTGTGTTTACCTCAGGCCACACAGGTTCTGAGTCTTATTAAGAGAGATCACTAGAAAATTCTCTGTGGTATCTGTAGCTCATTGAACATCCTACCAAACTGTCTAGGTCACATGGTAACTATATCAAGCGACATATTCCCACTAGTAAGAAGAACAGTTTGGCTCCATTATGCAACTCAACAGACAAAAGCAGAAACAGAAATACTGCACTATTCTAAGTCTAAATGCCCTGATCAAAGAGGAGTGCTTCCCCTACACATACACATAAAAATATATTAAATAAGACATTATCTTTAGCAAAACAGCAATTTTGGAAGCAATTCAATTCCCTGCAGAATTGGTTCTTCATTCATTAGACTTTTTTTTAAACAGTTCGGAGGTAATATTCCTATGAACAGCAAATTCTATTTGACCTCACAACTCAACTGAACGACAGCTAATAGACATTTAAGACAAGGGAGAATTAAGGAGCTGTCATACATCAAAATCAGTCATGTACTCATGTCAACACGTATTTCAAATAAAAAAATCTGGTGTTTAGGTGATTTCTTTAATTACTGTTTTTTCAGGGAATCCATGTCAGAACACTCAGAGCAGTACTATTTTGATAAATAATATTTTCAAGTATCTTTCCATTGAAGGTACCTCATCCTCATTACAAGTAGAGATATATGAGACTAGTAACACAGGAAATTCTTTTCTAGAAATATGAATACCTGATGATTCTCTGTATCAAAAGCTTCCACTGGAAACAGAAATAAATTACCTCAACAGGACAAATCTTTCTTTCACTGTAATAGCTCCTCATTCTTTGCACATCTCACACGGATTCATCACACACCATCACCACCCCAGACTCGCTCAAAGTAAATTGGAGGAAAGATGAAAAGAGTGTACAGGTTTGACAAAGCTTGTGGTTTACTGAAGGTGGTTGATTTATTATTCCTTAGTTTGAAGTTCACCTTCCCACGATCAATGAGTGGATAATAAACAAACCCAAACTTTCTGAAGCACAGCGAGTGGATGTGTGTGTATACACACACACCCTCGAGGTGTGCAGCGTAAGGAAAATGTAGGTTACTGGGTGACACACAGATGGCTGTACAAGTAAGTAGGGTTTAACTTACCTTCACATCGAAAGGCAGGTGACTCTAGGGACTTCCTGCACACAGTGCAAAACTTTCTTTTGTAATGTCCTGGAGGCCCAAAACAGTGTGCAACTGGAACCTGCCAGCGAAGAATGCATAAGACATCATCAATTTCAACTTTCAAAGTCTCAATTAAAATTCATAGAAGCTTGCATAGAAGCTTTATCTAGCAACAATAGGACAGTACATACAACGTAAACTTAACTAAGCACAAGAATAAATAGACAGGTGAATCGTCCTTTAAAAAATAATCACATTTATAAATATATTTTAAATACTTTAACGTAACTGTTTTTGAAATTCTTGGGAATTAATATGTATTGTATATATTTTTAAGTGCTGATCAGCTTCTTGATGATTCACAGCAACATGAATCCAAAGGCTTCCTTTGGGACCTACCTGTAATTGCAGTTGTTCTTCTAAGCATTCTTAATTGAATCAAGGACAATTAAAGAGTAATAACTGCACAGGTGAACAAAATACCCTAAAGACACATGCAAGACAGTTTTTAAAACCTCAGTGCTGCCACAGTTCAGTCCTCTCCACATGCCTTTCACTTCTTCTCTGAATACAGCCTGGCCAACTGGCTGATGAGGACACAGGCACTGATTGGTCTCCTCTGCCTCATCCAAAGCTTCAAAGCCTGAATGGTACAGAGATCCAGCTCCTAAAGTACATCCAGACTGAGGTTCCTCTTGACTGTAGATGGAAAATGAAACACCACCATTTTCTCTTGCAAGAGCTTTCTGTACCAACAGTTTTGGCAAATGTGTTTCTGGGATATTACTCACTTATCTTAAAATATTTTTTTCTTGCTTAGTGATTAATAATGAAGATGGGAAGTGATAGTACTAAAGGAACAACAGATGAAAGAAGCAAAGTGAAGAATAAGAAACATACTTGAGCTTTGCACATGTTCTAGAGACTACTCTTCCTACAAGATGCACAGCCTTGCTAAAGTGACATTCACATGAAGGAAGAAACATAACTGCATGTTTAAAGTCCTAGAATCCAAATGAGTTCCACAGAAGTTTGCCATGATTTAGGTATTTAGTATTATGCATTTCACATGCCCTTCTTGCTGTAATGAACACATCAGATTTATCTTGTGGTTGTATTTCTGGTAAAGTCTGGCAAATTATTATTTAGGTGTGAAATGAAATTAATCAGTCCCAGTAAAATGCTGGTAATAATGACTTCAGATACATGTAGCCACAGATAGCAGCTTTTCCTCTCAGATATACTGGTAAAAAAAACTTTCAAGGTTATTCATCAGGATTTGCATTTTTCTCCTCGTATGTTGGGGTTTTCCTGAGAACTATTAGCAGCAAATCTGTTCACATACTGTGAACACAGAATTTGATGACCCAAGGAGTTACTTTCAGTTATAAACATCTAATTCCCACGAATTTCAGCCTCGGAAAGCGTGGGGACAGTTACACCAAACAATCCTGTAATTCAAGCATGCACAATGAAAGAAGTGAGATAAAGTTTTGCCAGATGCAACACAAGGAGAAAAGAACAATGCTGGAAGTTTAATCAAGAAAAATCAGTAACCCCCAAATTGCAAAACGTGGTTTCTCCAGTACTCCTCAGAATTAAGCTTTGGGAGATAAAAGAGGATGAAGAGAGGTACGAGATATGCTTGTGTTACCAAATGTGAACAGGATTATACACAAACCACTGAAACAGAGTCACCAGCTCACTGCCCCAGCAGACCATATTTTCTGGAGGAATCCTTGGTCCTTGACTGACCAGGAAACTGCCCATTCAGATCCCAGGCTCCCCACCAAGCTGGGCTGACAGCCAGCCTACAAAAAGGATTTCATATCAGTATCTCCAATATGATCTATAACAAAAGAGCACTGCCTCCAAAAGCTTCAAATTTTAACTTTACGTACAAGTCGGGGGTTTAAAAATGCAGCCAAACTGTTCTTTTTGGGTCCATATCCTATTCCCACTATCCCAAACTGAAATTTCATTCTCTGCAGCCTTCCAGCTCTAACTGACATAAAGCTCATAGTTGGCTTGCATAATTTTTTTTTAAATCAGCATCCTCTAGTTATATAATGTATGTTTACAAAAAGAATATATATCCTTGGGGGAGAAAATTATCCTGGAAAGCCTAAGGAGCTTCAATCAAACCACCTCAGATTAAGTTTAAGGCTCATAACCTCTGCCAACCCTGCTACTTCTTCAAGAGCAGGAAGAAACAAACCTCTCTGTACAGTGACATACAAGTTACCTGGGCGCACTTATTGTGGAGGTAAAGTGCCAGAGCTGTCTTCTCACTCTAGCTGCTCCAGAAATAAAAGTTTGGTGTGAGAAGGCCACTTGCACAAAATTCATCCTACACAATGAATTCATGTGCAGAAACTTGGTAAGAAATGGCAATGTGAGCACAACCCAACCCAGACACTGCAATTGCAAAGAACACTGAAAAGCCCTGGTGGGATTTCTTCAGGCAAGCTTTTCTGCACGTCCCAGCCTGTCTTCAGGTTTCAAGTGTCATCTCTAAGTGCCCTACCCCTGCCCCAGCCTCAAGCACCATGCAGCCAGCCAAGGGAGAATTCCCCCTGAAATCAGACACAGGCGAGACCTCCTTTAGCTCCGAAGTGGTGAACAAACTGCTTTGGACACCCAGCATGAGCATCCAACCCCCTCAACGACCCAGGTTAGAAACACAGGGGACTCTTCTTCTGGCCTTGAGTCTGGCTATTTTATCTTAAGCGTAGCTTAGAAATGTAGGCTTTTCATTATTGTCACAGAAAGGTTCTGCTGAAGAAAAAGGACATGTGAAAAACAGTGTTTATTTTGGAAAAAACTGTGAGAAAAGACTTTGACAGAAGGTAAACTTACTCAGGGTCTGACTGTACTTATCTAGAAAACTCAAGGGAAGGAGACCAAGTCTAAATTCTTCAGCTGTTCAGACCATGGTGACAATTGTCTGAAGTCTCAAGTCACTGTCAAAAAGAAGGGAACAACTTGCTGGTTGAAATGTTAAGTGGGGGAGTGGGAAAGGGGAAAAAAAGGGAAAAAAATGTCTTTTCAATTTCTTTCTTTATGAAACAAGCCAAAGAAACTTTGTTTATCGTGAGTGGTCTTTCTAACATGCTTTAGAAGATGACAGGTATAAAAGCAATGTACAGCCTGATGGAAAATGGGATGGGAATAAGACAGAAAAAGAGAAAAGGAAAAAGCAAGTACAACATAGCAAACACATCAACTACATAATGCTTCTCCCAACATTTTTTGATTGCTGAACAGGTTCCAAGCACCTAATATATATATATATATAAAAATATATATTAAAAAAATATTTATAACTCAGACTAGAAAAGCCAGTGAGACATCATGAAAGAATACAGAATGTTACATGTTATTGCCTAGTTTATATCCACCTGCATAAGTACAGCAAAGTACAGAGGCATAAGGTGGCCTACAGAGAAAATGTTAATAATTTATGAGAGTTTAAAACCACTTTTCCAATCCAGCTACTTAAATTACCTTATGAAAACCACTAAAATCAATTTCCACAGAAAAATACAGAAAACTTCTTCTAGTAATACCATTAAATGACATCTAAGTGCCCTTACAATATTGATCAGAAGCATATCAACAGAAAGTATAATGGTAACACTCCAGCATGATCTCCAGAATGACTTTGCACTCCAGGACAAGATACTCCAGTTCCTGTTCTATTTCCTGCCATCTGTTAAGGAATGCAAGGCATTAGAGAATGTAATACGTATCTGTAAATGTTCCCATCAGCCTGTAATAAAATTTGATCCTATGAAAACCTAAGACTTAGATTCTATGTCCTTCAGTGCAATCTGTGCAAGTGCACAGCAGTTCTGCATTAACTAAAAAGAACAGCAACAAACTACTTTTAAAATCCAAACTTTGGAAGGAAAAAAAAGAGTAGAATTGCTTTCTTTTGATAGTGCCTTTTAAAATTGTTCATCCTGAAATGTCACAGGATATCAAGCATGTGATCAAAGTATATCATAAATTCAAGTACCCTTCCACTAAGGTGGAGTCACTTTGTACAGAGTGGCCCAGCTACCCTCCAGACCCTCTGATTTGTCTGGCCAGGGTGTCTTACTGGTCTGCAGCTTTCAGGATGCCTCAGCAGGGGAAAAATACAGATCCAGGAAGGCCTGTTTTTCACCCAGCAGCACCTTCTTTTCTACCAGCTCAGGCAGAAGAAAGCTTCATCTTGAATCACAAGGCAAAGACTTCCAGGTTCGAAGGGGAATGAGAGAAATACAGATATACCAAATGCCAACGTGACAGCTGTTGTTTTGGGCAGTCTTGAAAAGGAACTACCTACTTAAAACTTGTCTGTGTCTAGATATTATTTTGCCTGTGCATCTCCTTGCCCATCACATCAGGGTGACTTGCACTTGGCATGACTTTGTAAAAAACACCAGAGAGATTAAGACACCAGGGTGGCAGGACCTAAAGTAGTGTGAGGCTGAACAGCTTCCAACTAGGAAAGGGTACACACAAAGGAGGATACTAACAGTCTCAACAATAGCCTCCAAAGGCTGAGTAAAACGAATTTAACTTAAGATCACTAGTTTGCAGTTCAAAAACACTGTGGCATTTTAAGGATAAGCTTGGAAGGCAGCTTGGAAGCAACCATCTTCATTAGATGCCCACAAGGGCAGTCACAAGCGGTCATTCTCAAAGACTGCTCTCAACATGAGGCAAAAAAAAAATTGCTGATAAAAATGAAAATGGTGTTTCTGAAACAAAATCATGTATGGATGTTCAAGTGTAGAAGCACTTCCTTATCTAAAGTTTCTAATGTTCACTCCAACACCATAAACCTTTGCTCTAGGGAGGTAGATAGGGTAAACACACCTCACTACACCCCATGACTGTTCTGTCCAGGCCTAGACTACACCCTCTCTGAGAGAAGCTAACAGCTTTGTGATTCAACTTTTGCTCTTATTAACATCTTTTCAATTACTTCCTTATTACTAAGTAATCACAGATAGCCCTTTGGCTTGTTTGAAACCTTTCTGATTTAGTAGCAAAATATTTCTGCTACTTAAATGCACTGTGTGCTCTGGAATGCCCTCTATTTCTTTCTCCTTTTAGGGATGATGCCTATCAACTACTCATCACTTGTGTCCAAACTGACATTCTTGCTCTGAGCACTTGATTTATTGGCTGGGTGTTTAAAGGCAATGTAAGTATGCATTCCATATGGTAGTTCTGAAATGAGGTAAGAATACAAAGTTAAATGGTGTCTCAACATATAACAGGACAGGAGAGACAAAACCAAATACTTATTTATTGATATTTTAATTGGGGCTAATGCAAGGGAATGATACACACATCCATATGCTATCCCACTGTATCCAGGATTATTTTTCTCCATCCTACAGATCTCTGTGACAGGACATTTGGCCTTGTATATTCTAAGGTCTCAACGACCTTTTGCAATGGGAACTGTATAATGCATCCCACACTATTTTAAACCAGAGATCTATGATACTTCTACTCAAAAGTAAGATTTGTGTAAAAGCTTTCCACTGCAATTAAGAATCGCTTGGACTAGTATTTTTTGTACTGTAAAGAAAAAATTATATGCAAAAGTCACTCACTCCCTACTTTTATTGCTACAGAGGAAATCAATGTCCATCTCCTTTTATCAAGATAGAGATTAAGAATTAAAACAAATACAGTGACATCCCATCATGCTTCTCAAACTGAAGACTCACTGATACAGCTGCAGAGCTCATCTGGGAGTTCAGATCAAGTTTCAAGAGAGCATAATAAACTCTCATGAGTTTATGAACTAGGAGGTGGTAGCCCTTCCTTCCCTTAGACTCTGAGGTTCCACTTCAGGGAGAAAATAGAGAAAACCTTGGTGCAGCGCCAAGATTATCAGCAAGCAGTTTCAACCCTCATTTGGATTCTAAATTATGCCATGTGACTGTTTGTCTCCAAGCAACTGCCTTGCTTAAGCAACACAAGCATGGGTCAATTGCTGGAGAACTGGAGAGAGACCTTCTTGCCAGAAGGTGGTCAGTGCTACCCAGCAAGGGCCCAGGTAAAATCTCAGAGTCACAGAATGGCTTGGGTTGGAAGGGAAGCTTTAAAGGTCATCTAGTCCAAACTGCCCTGCAATGAGCAGGGATATCTTCAACTAGATCAGGTTGCTCAGAGCCCTGTCCAACCTGGCCTTGAACACTTCCAGGGATCGGGCATCTACCACCTCTCTGGGCAACATGTGACAGTATTTCACCACCCTTATTGTAAACAATTTCTTCCTTAAATCTAGTCTGAACACATCCTCTTTTAGTTTAAAGCCGTTGTCCCTCATCCCATTGCTACAGGCCCTCCTAGCAAGATCTTCTGCTTTCAGATCACTGGAACTGATCCAGATAACCATGCTGCACACAGCTGAACCCAGCAACAAGAGGGAGAAACTCAGGTTGCCAGACAAGGGCAAGAGCAGAGACCCCTGAAAGCAACACAGCCTTCCCATTCCTTACCTCAGCCCATGAATTCAGCAGCTTTCCTTACAAAGGAAAGTTTTATTTTTAGCACAAAAAGATCCAGAAGCTGATGACCTAGACTAGCATTTTTCCATTTTAGACAACCTGGCTTTAAGAACAACAGTACACAACAAAGTCTCGTGAGCAGACTTTAAAACCTTCTTAAAATGGAAATGTTTAGAAACCATTAGAGCAGTGCACCAACACACCAACAAGGAAAAATAAGCATAGCAAATGCTGAACTTCACTAAACCATTTTTCATGTGGTCTCATTTCGATTTAGTTTTCCAAGAACAGTTATATAGAAGATACACACACACTTCTATAGCAAATCTAAGATGCTGTAATACAGCTTCAACTCCAGCCTAACAAGGGAAAACAAAACTTCACATTTCACCCCAAAAAGGTTTTGTTTTTACTGTTATTTTGTTTTGTGTTGGTGTTTGGGTGTGGATTATTTTTTGTCCTCCCTTCCTCCCTTTTTTTTTTTTAAAAACATGTACTGTGAAGTGGGTAAATACTTATGGGAATGTACAAAAGAGAGTTTGAATTTGAAAAAGTTGCTGAGACCTTACCAGTGGAACAAATCATATGCCCTGCAAACTTTTCAGAAGACTGATCCACGAAGGCTTGTTTAGAAACATCATGACCTGGATCCACTCTGGAATACTAAATGCAGGTGACAGTGATTTACAATAGAGAAAAAAATTCATAGGTCAGCCTTAAGAATGAATTAATCAAGAATGATCTGAGGCTGGATGCAGTTGTGGCATTCTTGCGACTCTGTGGGCCTTTACTTGACCCTGGGAAGGAAACCCTACTGTCAGGAATAAAAGTTTCCACAAAACATCTGCTGAAAAATTATTCTCTGATGGGTTGACTTAGTATCAAATGACACATGCCCTGATGAGCTTTAACAATTGCCATCTTCTCTAGATGAAATCCAGGCAAGTATAAAAAAAAGTCTCATTTCTCTAATACACTGAATATTGACATAGCTGAAAGAACTATCAGAAAAAAATCCCACCAGCGTTCCCTCCTATGTCAGACCTTTTAATAAATAAATAATCTGAAAGGAGAGATTAGGAAAATAAACTTTCCACAAATTGTATAAATGACTGTCATTTGTTTTTTGCTCTGTTACATTTTTTACGCAAACGCCAAGTCCGGTATTTGCTTTGACAGAGCCTGCATGCAGAACGACGTCTCCCATATGGCAGACTTCACTTGTACAGCTGATCAGGATTAATGCAACTTGGATGACCACGTCAAGGAGGACACGACTGTCCAGAACGAACAGTATGATCCAGAGTTTTCAAAATAAAATCATTACAGCTCAAGACAGAAAACACAGAAGACTCTTTGTGGCTAAACACAGCAACGCTGGACTGCAAACAGTTTCAACGACTGACAACACCACCAAGATAACCATCCTTGCTGTGTAGTAACAATTTGTGTTTATTGTTTACAGATAAATCACAAGATAAAAATTATGTTTTGGGGCAGACAGATTACAGGGACTGACAAAAGAGGAAAAAAATTACACTGACGTCTACAACAGATGTGAATGGGAACACTAGTAAGTTTAAATGGAGGATTTTTACCATATAAGAGCAAAGGAAAAAATACTATTTTAAACATTGAATTAAATTTAGAGCAAATCCACAAAAGAAGCAGTCATAAATGTTTACAACACTCACACTCTGAACTAAATTACTGTTTTCCAGTTGGATTTTTGCCATGCCCGTAAAGGCCCTTGCAAAAATACCCATATAATCTGATTCGTATTCTTTTTGCTACAATGACTGATTGCCAGCATACTGAAACAGCAGTAGATGCTAATTCTTAGTAAAAGCATTTCTCACTACCTACGTGCCCCTTTACCATGGGTTCTAAGACTTACAGCAGTGTTTCTTGCTATTTCACTGGCAAATTTCTATGTCTCAGACATCTTTTTGACCCCTCTCAAGATGAAAGGTATGTAAGGAAAGAGGAAAAGCAAGAAAGAGAAAAAGCAAAGCTTTGTGTTGGCAAAGCCTAGCAGCTTTATCACCTAGACAAAGCATATTGAAGAAAAACAAATGGGTAATTTGTCTCTATCCAATCCCTGTAACTCAAATTGCATATTGTTTTTAAACTTTCACATCTCTCACCCCCTACACAGGTTTCCACAACATAAAGGAACTTGTAAAACGTTTTACGACACAAAGAAGGGAATCAGCTGCCCTTCACAGGTCTACACAGTGGATTCCCATAAATGTG
Source organism: Gymnorhina tibicen (assembly GCA_013399875.1). Lineage (NCBI taxonomy): Eukaryota > Metazoa > Chordata > Aves > Passeriformes > Artamidae > Gymnorhina > Gymnorhina tibicen. Next base: position 204,257 of record VXAZ01008285.1, on the reverse strand, counting down.
CTTTGAGTCAGCAAGGTCTGCAATGAACATGACTGATTTTACAGCCATGTCTCATTTGACTTTTGCATATGGCTCCGCAAGGTATTTGTAGTGTTTTACTACTTCTCTAGTAAATTTCTCACATCCTTCTCCCCCTTTCCTCTTCCGTCATCCTTTCCCAAGTGGATAACTCACTTGGTTTTCTCTTCAGTTTAGCTTCTTAATACCTTAGTTGCATCCTATTATCTTCTGTAAAGTTAATTCATGTTTCACACCCTTTAAATCAATCTCTTACGCATGAAGTCTCATGGGAGAAGGTCACAAGCCATCCAAAAGCAAGTATTTTATTACTCACCAAAATAAATTTTGAACTACTGTGATCAGTTGAAGTCCTGCCCTCTTTTTTTTGGCTTTGAAAACCTATACTTAAAATGCAATGACTTTACTCTCTAGACACAATAAACAAGAAGATTCCTAAGATGCAGCAATCAGTAGAAGACAAACACAGCTCCTTTTCTGGGCAGAATAGCTTCATATGTAATAGCTGTCAAAAAATTGGTGATGTGCACAGTTCATCTTTACGACACATGGTCCAGTTTTCATCAGTTACTCCCTCCAATATTGCGAGACTTCCAGGTAATGACACACAGTAAGAACATCTAGTAATATTTAGAGAATGTAAATAACTGGTCTTTGAAGACAGACTATCTGCAGTTGCTCATAGCAGAGACTTCTCAAAGGAAGTGTGGCTTTGCCTGTGAGCAGCTAGAAAAGCCTCAGTGATGACTAATACAATTTATGCATTATGATATTAAAAAAACCACTGCTATACTGCACCATGTTCACTAGTGATAAATGTGTGCTATTATCCCAAGAAAGAGACAAGCCAGTGTCTCTTTACTCACCCTTACAAGGCTGGGAGCAACACATGAGCATGGTATCTTGACATTCTTGAGGCACTTTTCGTGAGACATGAAGTTGCAAACTGTGGAAATAAAATAAGAACCATAAGCATTGCTTCACAAGCAAGGGACTTCAGGAAGCACAAACCATCAAACAAAACCCAAAATGGAGTCAAATACAATGAGGAATACATCTTTTTAATCACATTTGCTATCCCCTAGGTTTGAGAACGTACACAACTGTCACACCCTGTGCAGTGCGTGAACTCCAAGCTGTTTTGCCAAGATGCTGGCAATGGAAAAGGAAGGAGAGTTTATCCCAATGCGGTACAAGCCTACTGCAAGTCATGTCCTCCCACACTCTCTCTCTCTCCATGAGCATCAAAACGAGTTCTCAAATTTCAAGAAAAAAAAAAAAAAAAAGTTTTAAACAGTCCAAAACAGCTCTTTGATGTAGCCAGAGCAGATGGACATGTTTGCAAGTGAATTGTTCTACGAACTAGTGCATGACTTAAATGTGAGAAAACAAAGTATTGTTACAAACTGAGTGTAATGGATGAAGGAGACAAAGATTGCCAATTATAGGCAGCTTTGGAAGTAAAGAGTTACTTACTATTTCTTTTATTACCGGTTTATAATTCCATCCAAGCTCCACAAAGCATGCTTTCAAGCATGACAGTGTTTGAAAAAATAATTTCTCATGGGGGGGATATTTTCCACAGTTTCTTACCATGAGTTTGCATTACATTAAGCTGTGTGAAGAAAGCAAGGGATTTTTTTATTTCACTCCCACCACCTCTGATTAATTAGGAGCTAATAAGCCATGCAGCTATGGATTTAGGTCCTCCTTCTTTCAGAATTACTCTCTAACAGTCCAAGTGAACAGTCTAAGTGAAGCCTTGTGCAGATGCTCAGGTCCTGACCTCTTGCATGGAAGCTCAGACCTCTCCCAGTGCCTGGGCAGAAGATCACTTGCCCCTTTCCCATGTCCCTGCTTTTCACAAGCACACTGTACTGCTTCCTAAGTTTCACAAGTATCTGACAACACCCCCAAGTGCTTCAAACTTCCCATCTTCAGTCCATTGTTGCCACTGACTGTATGTGCTAGTGCCACCAAAAGCAGTCAATTTCCTCTCCTCCCTCTTCTCCAGCTCATTGACTTCTGATTGCACAACACTCCTTCTTCCATGCCAACTGAAGCAATAAAATCCAGGTCCACTTCTCTAAACAGCTTATTGCCAGCACATGCAAAGTAAATTTTCCTTCCGGCAGCCGAAAAAGAATGACACCTTTCCCATCCGCACTTATCTTTGTATGAGCAGTAGGCACACTTTTTTTTTTCATTAATCTGCAAGTCAGAAGAAGAAGAAGCACTGCAAGTCGCTACTGTGTACAAATGTGTTATTCATCATCTATCACTGAACCCGGAATGATTACCGCACTGATGGAATAAAGTGGGAAGGAGCAGACCCAAATCTTCTGCTGGGTCCTATGAAATGTTACATTTATCTCCAAGGTTTATGGCTCTTTACAACTAAATAGGGCAGATCAGTGAAGGAAACAGTCAAAGAAAGGATGATGAAGTGGCTTCTTACAGCTGCAAATCCAGATGCTCAACAGATTTGGAGGTGCTGTCTATGGTGGGAAGGAACACACAGCCAATGAGCACAGAGGAGACCAAAGAAAGCAAAGTCATTGTCCAGGCAGAGGAAAGATGCGTCTCCTGCTCCAGAAAACAGGTATGACTCCACACAGAGAACTGGTGAATCCTCATCACTGATGTGTTATCTCAACATGGATGTAGCAGTAATATAATGACAGCATAACTAAACTTGCTCTCTCCTTAGGTCTCAGCAATATTTCTACTGATCTTCGGAGGTCACCTGCTTGCTGTGAGAGCAGGTCTGCAGAAGCTACAGGAGAAAAGGGTCAAAGGTTACCTGCCTGTTACCACCTATAGTCTGAAATTTGCCACTCATGCCCTGGTGACACCTGCCTCAGACACTTGTTCAGGTGACCTCATCACCGTCTCAGAGTGGTGCCCAAAGGTTACCTGACCTGGCTGGGTGAGGGGAAATGCCGTCTGAAGGCAGAAGCATCGTGACAAAGGTTCTCGTGGCTCTGACCCATGAAAAGCAGAGTATGAAGCTTCGAATATAAACAGGCAGATGTCAAGAACTTCATAAAGAGGTGAGAGCTAGCCAAGGAGGAACCAGCAGTGACTAATGAAATTCAGTGAAATAATGCTGTTTCCTCTCATTTTTCTAGTTCAGAAGCAGGCTGGCTAGAAAGGAAAGCAGAGAGCATGGTATTGCAGATCGATCACAGGAATTTTATGATCTGCAAGATGCTGCAGGCAACTGAAGTCTGCAAGACCAGTCTCTCGAAGTGGCTATTAGATTTAAGTGCACAAAAACTCAATGCACAAGTTAACTGAGCCCTACACAAACACCTCAGGGAATTCAGAGAACCAGCTGGTGGAAGGGATGATCCTTCCATGGACCTTGAGAGATGTTCTCTGCTTATTTAGACAACCCAAGTCACTACACGATACCACAATTTTCTCTTTGCAGTGACAAACCCAGCAAAACATGGTCCTGCATAAAGACAGTAACATATGGTTCAGCTAAGGAAACATCTCCTGACACAGAAAAATACACTAAATCAGCAGCTTCAGAAAAGCAGTAAAACCAAACAGTGAATGAATGTTTCAGACAAGGAGTAAAATAAGAAAGTGCATAAAAGTTTTAACTCTTTGAGCGTATACAGAAGAAAACTAAATAGAAAGAATTTATTTCCTAAAATATCAGCCAGAAAATTGAAGCATTTGCAAATAATCAAATTAAGGAATATCAGGAGACAAAGAGTGGGAGATAAGCAATGCCCAAACATAGACGGTAACACTCACGGTGAAAGATTTTCACACATTTTTCAGGAGCTTCTCACACAACTCCTCCTCTGCTTGTCACATTCCTCAGGAGGTGAAATTACTTCTACAAGTCACCATTTTGTTTTTATTTTGCAGATTCCACACAGAAAGAAATAAACCCAAAATGGCAGGAAACATAAGCATTAACAGCATTGGGGGGAGGGGGTGGCAGAATCCTATATTCATATCAATAGTCCCAGAGAGGCTTAATTAAGTCTTAAGTTCTGACAGCTAGGAGAGGTTTTGTGGGTTTTAAGGGGTGACCTTTCATTACAAAAAACAAGCCAGAAGACACCGTGTGTAAAGTTTCAGTAGATGAAATGCAAAATTCTGAGGAAAAAGCATTTAAAGGAAGAGGACAGGCTGTTCTCTTTAACGGATGAGGATTTCTTGATCCATACAAACTCAGTGATGAGCTACAAGCAGACACATCTATGGGTTGTGTAAGTCAAAACAAAGCAATTTCAATTGCAGCTTTCAGACACTGTACAAAAAACTTAAAGATTTAGAGGGCTTTATGTGGTCTCTCCAAGCACCTGGTCAGGCATACAGCACCAACCATATTTGACAAGTTTACCTTTAGGCCTTCTGCTACTCAATAATAAATTACTTCCTTCCTGTGAAAAATTAGATATTGCCAATACTCAACAAGAAGCCATGTGTCATCACAGCACTGCTCCCTGTCCATCTGGAGCAGGAGATCTGGCTTTACAGCAGTCTCTACCCAAAAGCCATCACTTTCTGGGCCACTTTTCCTACCACATCCTGTTTGACTTGGTGTAATAAAGATAAAGGCAATGTGTACACATGGCAACCCTTGGGACATGCAGGCAGTAGCTCTCCAACATACATTTGAAAAGAAACAGAAAACATCTCTCTCCAGCCCGCCCCAAGAAGGCAGGACATAAAAGCTGGGAATCACTGTAACTCATGAGCTGTGTAAAAATTCCTAGAAAAATGAGGGCTATTTATACCCTCCAATACGTCACACTTTTTCCACATATGTGTTTTTCTCTCTGTCCTCAAGACAGATTTCAAAGCAGAACCCGAAAGTACAAAGAAGAGAAAAGTGGATTATGCCCTGTAGAGACTCTAGCTATGTATTGGTGTCCCATGGAAATGGTGTCTGGGTAAAAATTGCTCATGAAATACCAGCTATAACACATAATCTTCTCCCCCTTCTGAAAAGACCACTCAGTCCTCAGAAAAAGTCTAGAAGGTGTTTAAAACTACATTTGTTTCCTCTTTGGGAAAATACCATAATTCAGTTTTGGTGTTTTTCAAACAGAAATTTATTTGTACATTTGTATTTTAACATGTTAGGCTTTATTTAATTTTCTCTTTTATCTTTAACAATGAAGTCTAACTTTGCATTTGCTAAACATTTTTATGAGTAGAGCTATCAAATTGCTCTCCAGAGAGGATAAATGAATATTAACACAAGAACAAAATGGATTTGATATCCTCCTGGAAGTGTGATCAGTTTAACACAAGACTTACCGTGGATCTACTCACAGCGAGCACTCGTTTTGAGCTTAACAAAAGCACCTGCAAAGGGACTTCCAATTCCTCGTCCAACTCTGTTCTCTGGATTGTTTTCCTGCCAGTCACCTCCTGCCTCCTCTGCCTCAGGTTTTTAGATCTCAATTAACTTGCTCCAGTACTACAACAGCAGTAACAATCTGCTTCCTGCAACAATCCCCTCCTGCTGCCCTCACTGCAGGGTACCACCACCCTTGGGTTTTGCAGCTTGTGCTGTGCTACTCACACTGGAGCCACCAACATTATCAGTGCCACAGTTCACGTCGAGGACTCTCAAAAAGAAACAGCTCCTGCACCTGAAGATAGAGGCGAGTTCCTGCAGCCGAGCGCTCTCTCCAAGCACACCTTGTGTGCGCTGGCACACAGCGAACTCCAGTAACTCCCAGGAAACAACACACTCCTTTGGCCAACTGGCATTGCCTGTCACAGAGCCAGCACAGGGAAAGTGTCCTATTCTGACATAAAATGACAATACCACAACTCCTCAGTATTGCCTGGACATCTTGGCAAATAATAATTTCATTTTGTTTGACGTTATTTGTGACTGCCATAATTCACTCGCATTCTGCTCACTTTCACCAACTTCAACTCCCAGCAAGTGCCTGCCAAAGTTTCTTCTAATCTTTTAACAAAGGTTACGGATTACTGAATGACCTAGTTGACTAAAGGGCTTATTCTTGTTTTTGAAACAAACCATTAAATCAGTCACAAATGGCTTAGAAACTCAGAATTCTTTTTCCCAGATATGAGAGCACAGTAAATCTTTCCTTTCTGGAAAAATTTAAGTGCAATGCATTGAAGAACATACTCGGCTTATTAATGTGAATATAAATACAACTAAATTAAGTGCAGTAATTCTCTGAGGCATCTTGTTAAATGTAAGACTTGGAAGAAGTCCCTGTCTTGGAGAGTTTACTAGAATGGATGGCCTGATATATGTAGGAGTATTACATAAATGGAAAATCTCTACAAAAAGCCCTATAGATGCACATAGGTTACATGAAAGAATTACAGGGGGACTAAAAAAAAAATAGAGAAAGGAAAACGCCATGTTCAAGACCTAATGCTGCATCAGACACCTACGGACTCAGCAGCAGCTCAGCCACAGCACAGAGAGAACCTGCACACTAATTTTATACTGTGGCACAGAGGTGGCTTTTGTGCCACTCCTCCCCAGTCTTTTCCTAATAATGTCTAGCATTCAAGTTGCCTTTTTTTGGCCATTACACAGTGGGCATATATTTCCCTGGACACACCATTACAACTCTAAGATCCTTTCTTGCTTATCTGTAAAAGCTGACTAAAGACTCAGCAGCTTGTAAGAGTACTTTTCCTCCCCTTCATAACCATCACTTTACATTCAACCACCCCAAGCAATAAAATGATAGGCTGAAATATTCTTCTGTAATCCTCAGCAGCTGGTGTCAGCATGAACTCTCATCTCACTACTGGCCTTTGCAGGAGAGGTTGTGGACTGTTAATGGAAGAGTTGTGCAGCACAATCCCCCACACTGACACAAATCCATGTGCAGCCTTGACTGAGTTCATAGCTTCCCTGTATTGCTTTCATCTGACACCTAGACCCAGGCATGCAGTCAGTGTGTTTTTATTTTAGCATTTCACACATGGTGAATGCCAACTTTCAGTTCCAGTGGGAACCTTCCACGCACAGTATCTTTGTTTACATCTGTCTTCTACTAAGACGCTCAGAAAAGCAAGGCTAAGGAAAGTCTGTGGTTATGGTTACCAACTGACTCTGGCACTAGGCTTGGATGGCCAGGGGAATGTTGTTTATATTTTCTTAAGCACACGAAATTTTATAGGATGAAATAAAATAAAGTTTCTACCAGATTAAATATTGAACAGTTTGGTTTTTTCAACAACAGGTGTCTCCAAGTGTTACAGACTATCTCTATCTAACACATCATTTTAAAAAGGTTATCTTTAAAAAAAAGATGAAGCAAAGGATGGAAAAACATGGACAAAGTCCTCATCAGGTATCTAAACTGTAACTTAACTCCTACTCTGAAGTGTGTCTCTGTACTCACAAGTAAACTTCCACACCCCAAGAATTTCTATCCTCCTTTTTCACATGACAACCTGCAGCCCTTTACTGTATTTCACACATCAAATGAAACTCATCTGTAGTCACATCCTTCTTTTTTCATCTGAACAAGTCCCAGCAGCTGCAAGGAGCAACATTTTCTGCCAGAGACTGGCAGGTCTCTGAAAACACAGGACTATGCCCCTTCCCATGACACATTTCCAGACTTAGCTGTAATGAGACTGCAACAAGCCACAACTGCCCCAAACTCTGACTGCCACAGGAGGGTACACAAGAAGTCCAGAAGGTGTACACAAGAAGTCCAGCTTCCCACAGGTGGCAAAAGGACACATACCTTGTGGTAGCTTTGGCCAGAGCCTGCATTGCTAGCAGATGGTTCCAGGTGTCAACTGTGTCATGGCTGCAAACTCCAGGGTGACAAGCACCAAGAGTAGGACTTTGTTTTTGTTTCCCCAGAGAACTCTTGGAATTCAGTGGACCCCTTGGGAAGGTGACAGCATAGGCATTTTTTACCCTACCACTTCCTGGTGCAACAGACCAGCAACCTCTGCAACAAATGAAGTTTAGCAGCAGTTCCCTTGGGGCAGAAGGACGTGCAGTGCAGTTTCAAGCCTTGTGCTTCATAGCAAGCATGGCTATGCATTTTAAAAATGCAACAGGTACTACAGAGAGAATAATGGCTCTTACCATTTACTCCAGGAGGGTAATTCATTCCAGCAGAGACTATTGAATTCCTCCTCAATACCTCCAGTAATTTTCATTTTCAGTAGCTCCCGTAAAGAGAGCATTACTGTTAAGAGTGCACTACCACTACATCTAAGTACGCAGTCTGAAGAGTTAGGGTCAGATTCTCACATGCTGTAAATCAGCATGACTACTTTCAGTTTGCTAAAGCATAACGATTTAGCGAAGCCAAGGTCCTTTAACTTCAAGTCAATATACCAGATTATAAATTTGACCATGTAGCACACGTCTTGTTTTTATCAAGATCAAAGAATGAATTAGGGGTAAAACAAAACCCTCAAAACATTACCAGGCTTTCTGTAAAACTTAGTGCTTTGAACAGACAGCCATCAGTACTTCTAGCAACATAAATATTCCTCTTAAACAGATGCAATTATTACGAATCTTTGTTCCATATGTCACCAACTTATATAAGGCATTCAACAATCCGGAACAAGAGGAAGTATTTGAATTCACCTACATTACAGTCTTCCAAGTGGTTATTCTCACCCTTCCCCTCACTGAGAAAACAAAACCCCAAACAAAACAAGATAATGCTCAGCAACTGAAAAAACAGCTTTTTTTAAGAGCACTGTCAGTCACTGCTAGAATATGAGAAAACAAGGTGTTCTCTTGTTGCTGCTCTTATTCAGGAAGAAGATGTAAATACTTGTTCAGTCCAGCTAATATCCCCAGGGTTGCCCTGAAACACAGCAGAGCCCTCTGCTTTCTGGTGGATCACCAAACCAAACTGCTTTACTCCAGGACCTGGAATGGCTTTGTTTGCCATCATTCACAGAGATATCATAGCTTGCACCTCGGTTCTGCCAGGACTCACCATTATGAAATTGCAGAAATGGTTTACATAAAGAGGCTGTTGAGGAGTGCTTGGGGAAGGAAGACGGGTACAGAAGTGCTGAACATGGAAGAATCAGCTTGCTCAGATTAGTTAACACAAGTCCCCCACGCACACAAAGGCAAAGATGGCCACTGCAGGAGGCACAGCTACTGCAGCATGCTTAAAAGACGGAAGGAGGAAGGACAACTGCCTGTAGACGGACAGAGGAAAACAAACAAGAAATCTAGCAAAGCCAGGGAGTAAACCAAAGCTTCAAAGCTGTTATGCAAAAAAACAATAACAGTCTCTACTTTCCAAACAATGAATCAGTGGGACTTAAAGGGCATATCAGCACCAAGACAATTCAGCCTAAGTCAATCTAACTCTTTCAAAACAAAGTTTTATTTTGGTCAAAACTAAATAGGTTATTTCCTCTGCTCCTCCTGCTCTTCCATAGCATGTGCCTGACATAAGAGAAGCCAAAACACAGGTTTAATCTGCCTCTGTCCTTCAGGGGCTTTATCACTCCCTCCTGAAGTTGTCCTTGGTGTGCAAGGAGGCTTGTTTTGCAGGACTGCCTTTGCATTCATTGAAGAGATCCATTGACAGTTAAAAGACAATAGCTTTCAGAAAATGCCCACGGGCTAATTAGTCACAGATTGGAGAAAAATACTTTTATTTTTTCTATCATGGTGTTCTTAAATTATATAAAACACACTTATCAGACTGCTTATGCGGACAGGACCATTCAAGCTGGTGGAGGAGTCACTATTTTCATGAGTAACTTAAATGCAACACTTTCATTTTACTGAAAGTTTGTGGGACTTAACTTTTACATTTGTTACACAGCTTTGAGCTCCTTTTCCATTGTAGCAGCTTGCCAACACAGATGCATTTAGCTTTCTCATTTACAACTGTGACCACAGGCCAGTCTGAATACTGTGACTATTCACTGAAAGGAATGCTGGATGCAGTACATGGACTTTGCCAGCTTATTTCCCAATTCAGCAGAAACATGCAAAGACCTGCAATACTGGTGTCCTCTCTCAGACAAAAACACAGCCTAGTTTAAGTTTAGAAGTCTGTTGTGCAATGCTTGCTAAATGTCACCAGGAAAGCTGTCACTAGAAGCTTTGGTCTTCCCAGAACATTTCAAACAATGGTGAGACATGAATGGGAAAATCTCTGAAAGCTTTAAGAAGTCAGGCGTTAAAAAGACCCTCCTTTCTCACTGTGGTGAGAAACTTTGGGCTTTTGCTTGTCTTACAGTTCAATGAAACCACACCATAAATACTCTTCTTTAGAAAATCCAAAAGAAATGAAAACCTTGTTAAGGTTTTCCAGATACTTACTGAGTATCCTTATAGATCACTTGTATTCAACAGCTCTTTTTTCTTTCCAGGATTCTCTGATCTTGTCAACTAACCAGTCACACCTGCTTCTGTTTTAAATGGAGATACCAGTATATACTCTGTCTGATAAAAATGCAGTGTGCCTCCAAGCAATGCGAATTGCCTTGCACTTAGTATTTCCAGAATGGTCTGCATGAGAACACCTTCTCTTTATACTCCAAATAAATGTTTTTGTAGCATCTGAGCTCTATAATTTCAAGGCAGCACATCTGAATTCCTATTCATTTGCATTTCAGATATGCTGGTAGAAAATAACCAAGTAACAAGACAAGTGAAAATAAGAGAAGCTACTTACTAAGAACACAGTCAAGTAAGTTCAATGATACACTTGAACTGTCAATCATTTGGTTATAGCAGGTTTGCTTGAATTGTACTAGCCTCACAAAGCACCTGGGCTACCTAAGCACTTCTCACTCTCTCATCCCTAAGGCCATAAATATTCTGAAGTCTACAACAAGGTATCTTGCTTCTCCGTCTTCCTCGTACAGTAAGACGAGTACTGACAAATGAACTAAAGGAACCTCACCTGCCAAAAGAAAACTCTCTCCATCCTCCCATCTCCTGACTTCATCCAGAGCAGGTTTCTTAGATCCTGCTAAGCAAGCAAAGCCAGAGCACCAACAGCTGGAGACAAAGGCACCTACGCTGTGTGCTGAGTCCCACCAAGGCTTTGCACTCCAAGGAGAAAATAACTGCACACTGAAGTTATACCATGGTAGCAAAAGCAGCCATCTCCATTCCACTCTCTTTCCATCCATACAGTATGGCCAGCAAGGATACAGCCCAGCTGAATATAGACTGGGATGTGAACAGAAAGGGAGCAGCCCTGCTGAGAAGGACTTGGGGATGCTGGTGGATAAAAAGCCGAGGAAGCATGGCCAGCAGGTCAAAGGACGTGATTCTGCACCTTTACTCTGCTCTCATGAGACCCCACCTGGAACAATGCATCTAGGTCTGAGATCCTCAGCACAGGAAAGAATGGATACATTTGAACAGGTCCAAAGAAGGGCCACAGAAATTATCAGATGGCTGGAGCACCTCTCCTATGAGAGGCTGAGAGACTTGGGATTGTTCAGCCTAGAAAGAGAAGGCTCCAGAGAGATCTTGCTGCAGCCTTTTAATACTTAAATGGGGCTTATAAGGAAGATATCAGGGCCCACTGCAATAGCACAAGGGGTAATACCNGGACTTGGGGATGCTGGTGGATAAAAAGCCGAGGAAGCATGGCCAGCAGGTCAAAGGACGTGATTCTGCACCTTTACTCTGCTCTCATGAGACCCCACCTGGAACAATGCATCTAGGTCTGAGATCCTCAGCACAGGAAAGAATGGATACATTTGAACAGGTCCAAAGAAGGGCCACAGAAATTATCAGATGGCTGGAGCACCTCTCCTATGAGAGGCTGAGAGACTTGGGATTGTTCAGCCTAGAAAGAGAAGGCTCCAGAGAGATCTTGCTGCAGCCTTTTAATACTTAAATGGGGCTTATAAGGAAGATATCAGGGCCCACTGCAATAGCACAAGGGGTAATACCTTCAAACTAGAAGAGGGTAGATTTGAACTGGATATAAGGAAGACATTTGGTATGATAGGGGTGGTGAAACACTGGCACAGGTTGTCCAGGGAGCTGGTAGATGCCCCATCTCTGGGAACACTCAAGGTCAGGTTGAAGAGGCCTTTGCGCAGCCCGATGTTAGTTGAGGATGTCCCTGCTTATTGCAGGGGGTGTGTGGGAGTGGGGTGCTGGGCTAGATAATCCTTAACGGCACTTCCAACCCAAACTACTCTGTGATTCTGTTCTGTGAAGTTTTGTGAGAAAGGTGAGTTCTGCATAGACTTTACTTTTTCCCTCTTGAAAGACAGCTGGATCAGACTTCCCACCAGTGAAATCAAGGTGAACACAGAATTTCAGAGGCATGCAGTTTCAGTACTGAACATGTCCGCAATCTTAAAAGTGTTTTCTTCTTCAGAGAGATGGAAGATGACTAGTGTTAAACTCTCATTCACACCCAGAAAGCACAAACGCCTTCTCTTTTCTTGAAGATTAGGCCAAAGATCGGACAGTGCCCTGAGACAAGGCACAGGCTCACTGATAGAAAACAAAAAAAATCTCCAAGAGGGCCACAACATCAGGAGAGAGTTCAGCAACTCATCTCCCGACAATTGCAAAAAAAGAGATCCTTCAGAGGAAGAGGCCTCCCACTAACAATGTGAAGTTGCACAGGGAGCCTGGAGGGATACAGTTTTTGCCACCAACAATGTAACAGCAACGGATCATTGGCTGTGATTCTTCTCCCAGCATGGAGGAACCACAGGCTCCCAACCATAGGGACTATCAGCAGTATTTGGGCATGCTGAAGGCAAGAGTCCAAAAAGAAATTGTCTCTGAACCACAGAAATCTGTCTGAGGGCAAACAATTAAGCACTCAAATAGGTCTTTTGTACAGGCTAAAGGATGAAGGTTGCCCACACAGGCCAGATGCAAGATCATTTAACACAGTTGTGGCTTTTTCCCAGGTTTTCCAGACTGCAGCCTTTACACAGCCAGAAAGGATCAAGCCAGTTCGAAGGCTGACAGAAAAACCTCTGATCACACTCCCTGCACACGCAGTGAAAGGCTATAGATCCTAACAACCTCAAACGAGAAGGTCCTCCAATGACACTCAACTCGTAATTTCAGCAAGACTCCATGGAGATAAGAAAATCAAGTACCAGATACCACTACAAGCCTCTTGAAGACCATTTAGCAATTAGCAATTTCTCCTGGCTCTGTCTTAAGCTGGTGCCTCTTTTTTCTTCTGCTGCAGACTGCCCATGCAATCGACTGAATGCCGGTGGCTGGAGCAGAGATGTGCCAGCTCAGCAGCATGTGTAAATGAAATTGGACAGGAGGGGCAGAGAAACATGAAATGGTTAAAACCAGAAGAGCAACAAGGAAGACCTACCTGGACCCCAGAACCACCAGTGCAGGGCATGCACACCAGTGTCATAAATGCTTGGCTCCTTGCAGCTGTTGGCTACAACAGCTTCTCCAAGTCACTGTTTTCAGGGTGATGCCTTACAAAGAGAAACTTTGTCAATTGTTTATCATCACTGTCCAGCTGACATACAGCTACCGGTCAAAACAAAGAGATACAGCTTACAGCATTCAAAACAGCACAACAAAAACGACAAGGAAGATTGATCCAGCCCTCAATTTAAAGGAAAATGCATTAAAACACTTTGACATTTTCTGCAAGTGTGGGATTCTGTTTTGAATTCCACCTGTTGATCTTGCTGTGCCTTAAATCATTCCTCCCCTGCTGGGGGAGGACTTCTGAGTCCTTGCCTGGATTCTTGTTAATTAATGGACATTCAGCCTTCTCTGCTCTCAGATAGTTTATTAAGTCTTATCAGAAAAGTTAGAAGTACAGCAGAGGGACGTGCACACTAAGGAAAATGTGCAGAATGCCGCCGAAATCAAGATAACACGGGGTTTTTAAAGCTAAACAATCCAATCAGTGTTTGAAACGACAGGTATTTTTACTTTTCTACCAATATTCAACAAATGTTTTTAAAACGTCCACAGGAACTGCGGAATTTTTTATCCAATCACTTTAAGCAATTTTGCCGCATTAAATGGAGTAGCATGAAGAACAAGAAGGAGGTTATAAAACAACAACAATCCTCCATTTTGGAGTTTTTGCTTTTTATCTATTTGCTACTTTAACAAACCCAACACCTTTATATTTTCACCCTGTGCTACCTTACATAATATTCTATCACCTAGTTCACACCGCAGTGCGTTCAAGTTCTTCCCAGAGAGTTGGCAGCTTTCTCCATGGACGAAGGTCAAAAACAGTGCTGTCCAGGGGGGTAAAACTCCTTAAAACAGGCAGAGAAATATTCCCCGCACTCTGGACTCCCACATGCAAGCATCCTTGCAACGAAAACTTAATCATAGAATGGTTAGAGCTGAAACGGATCTTGAAGATCATATAGTTTCAACTCATCCTGCCATTCACCACACCAGGTTGTTCAGGACACCATTCAACCTGGCCTTGAACATCTTCAGGAATGAGGCATTCACAGTCTCTCCAGCCCCCTGTTCCAGCCTCTGAGCAAAAAAATTCTTCCTAACATCTAATCTAAAGATGCTCTCTTTCAGTTTAAAACCATTGTCTCTTGTCTTGTCACCATCTGCCCATATAAAAAGTCCCTCTTCCTTCAGTTTTTATAACTCCCCCTTAAGCTACTGGAAGCCTTCTCTTCTCCAGGCTGAACAACCCTAGCTTTCAATCCGTCTTTATTGAAGAGGTACTCCATCCCTCCAATCATCTTCATGGCCCTCCTCTGCACACGCTTTAAGAGGTCCATATCTTTTTTGTGGTGAGGACTGCAAACTGGATTCAGTGTTCCAGGTGGAGTCTCACAGGGGCAGAGTAGAGGGACAGAATCACCTACCTTGACCTGCTGCCACACTGCTTTGGATGCAGCCCAGGACGTGCTTGGTTTCTGGCACTGCCAGCTCGAGTCCAGCTTTTCATCCATGACAACCCCCAAGTCCTTCACCACACGGCTGCTGTCAAATGACTTCTTCTCCCAGTCCACACTCATGCCTGGGATTGCCCCTACCCAGTTGCAGCACCTTGCCCTTAGACTTGCTGACTTCTTGAGGTTATCATGCCTAGGCACCCTGCATGAATACTGCAAGGTTCCAGCCCTCACACGTGGCCTCCTGCACCACTATCACTCATTACTCAGTACTGCACAAATGAATCCACACACCGCCATGGCAGTGTCATCCTTCAATAACAACACAGATACCTCCTACGAAAAAACAGTCCTGTTAACAGTTCTGCTAAGACATACCTACGTCAAAATGCCTCCACACATATAAAAGGGAAATAACAGTAGCACTTCTTCAACTTTGAAAAAGAAGAATTTGAATTACACTTGAATAAACAGGGTGGATCTTAGCTGATCTTAATGCACAGTAGGACTTCATAAGCTGTGACGGAATTTTGGCAGAAAAATGTGATATTGACACAGTTGCCTGGACACTCTCACAGTCCCCAAAGACTTGCAGACATTCTCAGCACTACAGGCTCCAGACCAGCTGTAATACAGACCAGTTCTGCATCTATGGGGTATCTCACCAGGGGCACACAAAAGAAACCCCACACATATCCGTGCAAACAGGGGCTCAGTGAGTTAGCTCTGTGCTCTTAGCAGTGCGGGAAACCAGGAATTCCCTCCAAAACACACACAAGATGTTGAATGGACCAAGGCAAGCCTGGCAGCATTTCACATAAACCCAGTATTTTCCACTCAGTGATACAACCAGTAGACAGGAGGTTTGCAATCCCTCTTCTGCCTCTTAAAAACTGAAAACAGAACATAGAAGTATAATAAAAAATCCTGAAGCTACTAGAACAAAAATCACTGCTAAGCTTAGCTACAGTAGCACCCACATACCTCCACAGTACAGCTACAATTCTTAAAGAAAAGTTGGATACAATTAAAATGTAGGTCCAATTATTAATCTATGCAACCCCAAAATAAATTTTTTTCCACTTTTAACTTGGATAGCCTCTGGATTATCTAAGGCATCTCAACACTTCCTAGCAACACAAAACAAGGAAAAACCCAAGACACCCCAGAGCTACCACAGCAACCTCTACTTATCGTTCCTATAAGGCTGCATTTCCAAGTTGCATCACAATCAGAAGTGTATAAAACTATAGGATTTGAGTTCAAAAACCCCAGACCTGGAAAGAATAGAGATTTTTAAAGAATGCAGAAAACAAAGAAACAGAATCCTGTGCCAGCTGGGCAAGTACATTCAGTATTTTCTTCAGTGTGGTTACTACAAAGCTATCGACATGGTCAGGAAACTAAAGGCAAATGATTCACACAGTGGTGAATCAGGAAAACAAAACATTCGCAAGGCACTATTTCCAGAAGGGCTAGCAAACTGAAAGTGCTGATCTCCATGATTTTTTTTTTAATCCTGATTCTTAATTTTATTCACTTCAAGCATTTCAGAAAGATTCCTGTTAAAGAAGTGTGAGGATTTTAGTTCCACCACTTAGGCTTGAGTCATTGATGAGATCGAAGACTATATTTATCTTGAATTAAAGCAATGGTCTCCTTCACAAGTCTAAGACCATACAAAATTCACAGAAGATGAGTGTTTACAACTATCTGGAGATCAGAAGCCTGCAGTACAAGTTATATATACCACTGGTGAATACACCAGAACTTCCAAGACAAAATAACTGTTCATAAACAGTAAAATTCGAAATCTATCCCTGAAAAACTATAAATCTTTCCCAAAGAGGGAAATTATATCGAGGTTTATATATTCATTTCAGTTTAATGTTGTTTGATGTGGTCTTCTCAATTGATCAGACAGAAAAGGTTCTTGTAGCACTTGATCTTAATTTACTATGTAGCACAATCAGCTATTAATTTATATACATGAATTATCAACACATGCTGAAAGGTTCTCAAGATTTCCCATGACAGCATATTTAAGAAAAAAGTTACACTGAGCAAAAGTAAAAGTGAGAAAGTAAAACCAAAGAAATGTAATATATCTCCATTATCTTATGGGTTTATTTTTAAATAATCTTCTTCACCTGAAGAAAAAGTGCTTGAATGAAAAATACAATAGTGTCAAGAAATCTCTAGGCATTTGCCAAACAGGAGCAATTCTGGAGCAAAGAGAATGTAATAAGAACAGAATAACAGAGGTCAAAACCAAAATGAACACAATGATATTTGGCTGTTTTGAAGAGTATTTTTAACATGATAGTATTTTTACCTTCTATTTTAGCCTATTATTTTGAAAAGAATTTGCCTAGCAAGGCCTAAGAGTCCCAGCTGCTGTTAGTTAACTTCTTCACATGAGAAAATACAAGTAAGTCTGTATTTGATTTCTGCACAGAAATCGAAACAGGAATCTTCTAAGTGGTTTTTGTTTTTAAGGTTATATCTCTTCTTTCACACCTCCTCATTTTGGATCACATGTTCAGTTTCTCACTCAGCATCTTCTGTTTACAGAATTAATTCTGCCCAGCATCCAGACAGAGAGTTGGAGCGTCAAACGTAATTGCAAAGCACCATTTTCAACCCCTTCTAGGATAAAGGGAACATGACTACATTTTGGAAGGGCTGCTATTACTACCAGTGACAACTGGTCAACAGTGAGGGCAGACACTCTGCTCACAGCTCACATGCACACCTGCCAGACACAACTGTTCCAGCACAGTACTATGCCACTGGGACACCCAAAAGCATCCACCCAAAATCTGGGCAACAACTTCCAAAAGTGTCTTGAGAGTTTTAAATTATGTGAATATTTGTGAATATCCCGAAAATTTTTAAATCAGGTTTTTCAGTACTCTATATCAACACTGTTTTGAGAAGAGGTTGAATGGGAAAAAGCAGTTTTTCCTAGGTTGTTGCTCAGCCCACATGTTTGTTTTAATTCTAAGGGATTCTTTTTATAGCAAATACATTCCAGGACTGCTCATCCTAATCAGTTTCCCATGCAAATTTGTATGTGTGATGATTTACACTCACTCTGCCATTCTACTTAGATTCTGAAGAAAATCTGTCTTCTCACAAAAAGCCTTTTTTATTCTGAAAGAAAGCATCCACGGTCTCAAATAGGATTAGCTTTTTCATTTTATGTTCAGAGCCTTCCTTCATGCCATCTTCATGCTTAGAGGAATCCTACCAATTTCCCTGTATTTATGAAGACCCCAAGCAAAGATCCCAGCCACATAATGGCTTCAGCACTGAGGAAGTATTTTTGCTTGAACCAGTTAAGGAACTGGTTAGTGGATTATTTTTTATGTTCACTGGTTAACAAGGTGTACTAGTTCTTATTTTCACATTCTGCAGAGAAAGTATTGAACAAAAAGGAAAGACTCATTTCCTGAATTATAGCATGACAAACCAAGACACTAAAAAGTGACACAATCTGCCAAACACAAAGAAAAGCAAAGAGGAACTGAGATTTTTTCTATGCATCCTTGCAGTTAAACTGGATGTCCCATTTCCTAGCCACCATAACCTAATAGTACCATGCAGAATGCAGAACAAGAGAATGCTCCTATTTTAACACCTGAAGTTCAAATAATACAATAATTCAATAATTTCTTACAAGAAAACCTGTTTAGCCAAATATTCTGAATGTCTCTAGCAGTATTATGTATGTAAAACCTCCAGGGATGGATTAAATTGTGGTTAAATACAGCATTGTTTATTCTGTTAGTTGTTTTAGATCTTAAAAACCATTATTTTTACAATAGTAAGTGCCATGAAAATTATATCATACAGCTGGTGTGATACCAGCACATTACATTAATAACCCTAAACATATTTCCAGGTAAATCGCTGATATTCAATTTTAAACAGGAAAAAAAAGCAACAAAGTCACATAAATATATGTGAATATGTATGTATGAATATATACACACACCCCCGCCCCCATTCTTTTAGAGCCAAGCAAATAAAAGTACTTAAGTAAGAACAGGAAGTGAAATGAGGGGTTGACTGTACTCTACTGAATAACAAACTTCCACAAGTGAGACAAGAGTAGGCAACAATACAGTTTAAAAGGAAGAATACTCTGGTAGCATACTTTGAAAAAAAGTAAGTGTGCTTCCGGCGTATTCCTTATCACACTGTGATGGGGGCGGGGGGGGGAGAAACACGAAAAGTACAGGAGTTGATCAGGATGTATTGTTTAATCCTTCAGAAATGTGTATATATTATACATACAACCTGCTCTTTCCCCACTGGAGCCGAGTCAAATTAAATATATTCAAGTAACTTAGTCACCTGTTTCTGTAGGTGTTGCAAAAGCAGTTTCACCAAAGGTACTTTCATGAGCCAGCTCGGATCTAACTGAGGAACAAGTAGCCCAGAAGGAAGTCAGTTTGAGCTAAAGAAATGCAGAGTTAGAAACACTTCTGGAAGAAACTAGTGACACAACCAAAAAGCAAAGGTCATCCAGGGACAGGCTGGTTCAATGAAAATTCAGAGCTGCCACCTGAGAAGGGTGGTCCATAATCAGGAAGAGAACCGGCTCTCTATGGAATACAAAGAAGCAAAGCAATATTATGGACAAGTTATAAACAGCATGTAATCAAAAAGGAGAAACCAGCAAAGGCACCATGCCCAAAGGGAATTCACAAAAAAAAAAAAAAAGAAGCAAAACTCCTTATCCCTGGATTCCGAGTATGGGTGGTAGTGGGTGGAATCAACAGAAACATTTGTTACAAACTGCTCAGAGGAGAACGAAAACTAAAAACCTCGCATGCCATTCCCCCTGGCAGTAAAAGCAGGAGGCCCCACCTTGAGTTACAATTACAACTCGGTAGTTAATGCCCATTGCACATTGCACAGTTCCTGCTGGAAAGCGACTGTCAATGGAAAGTGATTGCTTAATGGGGTTATTTCCCATGGAAAACCCCAGGATATTAACTAACGTTGTTTGGGAAACACCGAAATACAAGTAACATCACCACTAGAAAGAACTTCTGAGCACTAAACTGAAGGAGGACTGAGTAATCACACAGAGATGTACACTGCAACCCAAGTTAATACAGACTTCCACATCTATAAAGAAGGAATGCATGCCATCTCTAGAGCAAGGAGAGGTGTTACCAAAACGTACTAGTTTCCAAAAAGAAAGCAAACCTGAAGCAGGAACTGCATTAGCACCCAGCAAATGCACATAAACATCACCGAAAATCGGGATAGGCAAGTGCTTCTCCACCCATTAAGTACTGAGGTCACTTCTGACTGAAATGCTGCACAAGTTCTGAAGAAAATTATGTTAAAAGGCTCAGTACCGTACTTAGAACATGTTTTATGGGGAAGGCCTTAGAGTTTACTGTCTTTTGTCTACCACAAAGGAATAACTAGTAAGGCATTTATCTCCCACACAACTGCAAGAAAGAATAAAATCTTTTTAGACCCGTAGCACAGGACTGCAAGAACTATAGTCTGTGGGAAACTTACCAGAGGAAGACTGAAAAATTTTGTGCAAGATTAAAAGGACCCGAGGGTACTACTCTCGCAGATGGCTGAGAAACACCTGAACATGTTATGTCTAAGGTATATTTGATGAATGATCATCTAGAAAGAAAACCTGCAGAATAC
This sequence comes from Gymnorhina tibicen, assembly GCA_013399875.1. Lineage (NCBI taxonomy): Eukaryota > Metazoa > Chordata > Aves > Passeriformes > Artamidae > Gymnorhina > Gymnorhina tibicen. The sequence continues at coordinate 183,707 of VXAZ01008285.1, read as the reverse complement.
CAGCCACAGCCACTTCACACCGTGATTGGGGTGATGAGCACCTTCCTTACTGCTTTTGTCACTGCTCAACGAGTCAGACTGAGGCAGTAACACAGATGATATATGAAAGTGCTGTGCAAGGCTTGGTATTGGATTACATGCTTTAGCACTTTCTGCAGTAAGTTATTTACTACCTAATTGAGTTTCTGGACTGAAATCTGGGCTAATGCTATCAACACAAACTATAGCTTCCAGCTATGTGTGCATTCTCACAAAGCTCCCTGTCCTTTTCTCTGCTGATGATGTCCTTTTCACTGATGGTGACAGTGATATTTTCCTCTGAGGCACTGTCAGAAGGAGGCAGGGAAAAGAAAAGCATAAATTCTCTTCAGTACAAAATGGATTATCGTTCAAATCCAGACCAGTAAATTCCATTTTTCAATATGTCAGTCAATGCTCCAAACATTTTTCTCAACATGTATATCAGCTTAACCAGAACTGAGCCAAGTTGCTGTGTAAGGTTTTATTTAGTGGAATTTTTTTGGTATGTGTTTCTTTTTTTTTTTTTTTCCCTATTTTGACAGTCTTTGTTTGCTCCATCTAAGTTCTAAATGTAGCAAAATTCACTCAAACATCTCAGCACCAAACATCTTGTTGCATGGAAAGGCTCCACCACCAACAAGAAAACCACTAAAAAATAAAGCCAGAAAAGTCCTGAAAATTCAAACTGATGGGAGGATAGAAGCAAAATTGTACAGTGGTTTTACCTTCTTGCAGTTTTCATTTTTAGTTCAAAATGCACCAAAAGCAAGCAAAGCTCATCACAAGAAGGAAGAATATGTTTCTCTTTTCGAACTGCAAGCGTTAAGACTTTTGGGGGAATCTCATACACCACCCACTTCCTTCAAAACAGATCTGAATGAAACCTGTAGAACCAAGGACGTTTCAGATGCCTGTCTCAACAACAGAACTAGAAAAGATAAGAGTTCAAGGAGATAGCCCCTTGCCCCCTTATTCCCTACTACTTCTTCCATATCTCAACAAACTCCCAGCTTTAACACACCTTCCCTATCTGACTCTATTTTCTTAGAACAGCCTTTAAATGTAATAGACTGCATTCAAAATGTGTCCAAAATACGCATCTGAAGACTGCTGGAAATGCTGTCTGAACATCTCCAGGCTCTCCTAAATCAAGACAGAACAACATGGCTTGTCCTTATCTGGGACATGCCTGTATAAATCACAGCAGCTTTCTGGCTGTCTTGCCAGATCTGAGATTTATGGCATAAATATAACTCAGATCCACCGTTTACATTTTATTCTGGAAAAGCTGTGGTGTTGTCAGCCAACATCTAAATCAGATTAAGAGAAACAAAGCTTTATACATCTTGGAATAAGTTTGGGGGTTCTGCCCAGAAGCCTAAAAAAAAAAAAAAAAAAAAAAAAAAAAAAAAAAAAAAAAAAAAAAAAAAAATTCCCCCTCCCCCAAAACCCTCAATTCCCCCCCCACCCCCAAAACAAAACCAGAAAACCACAATGCTGTTTCCCAAAATAATATTTGACTTAGAGTCTTCATATCAAGACAGGTGCCCTACCTGCCCGAATGACATTTCCCTATTAGAAACAGACACAAAACATATCTAGAAGTCCATGACTGCAGCTTCCCATAAATATTCTAATGAAATACATAGATATAAAAAACCTAAAATAGTTAAACAATCGTAAATTTGCCATCAAACTTGCTTATTACTTAAATCCCCTACATTTTATCTTTGGCTGAAATAAACCAAACCGACTTTACATTAGAAAGTTTTATAGAACTGGAAATATTTGTAGCCCCCAAAATGTACAGATCCACAATTCTTCCAACTTTATTTTCCTTGAAGTGTTTTATGTAAAATAAAAGCACTGTGAAAGGACATGTATTTATTGGTGGCTAAAACTAATCCCAAACTCCAGTATAAAATATCTCCTAGCTACATTTTAGTGTATGAAATTGGTCCTTCTGTGAACTACCAGTAAGAGCTCTCTTTACTTCTTATACAGACTTCCTATATCTAGTATTTTTTTTTCATTTTTAAGATGCATACACACATGCATAAAACCTCCGTCACTTACTCTGCCTCTTCTTTGCCAAGCCTGAGGAAATTTAAACCCACTCAAACCTGAAACGACCATGCTTAGGAAAGCAAGAGCAATATAAGAGAGCAGTTTTTCATGCTAGAACTCAAGCATCACTCATTCTGTCACACATACACACACACACTTATCAAAGGAAGTCACAGCTACAATTAGTAAAGTGATAAGAAGAAGAGTTATTTATGAGAGGTTTACAGAAAACAGATTTGTCGGGGTGGGGAGGACATAATAATATCACAGATACGAATATATGAATAAACCACAGATGCAAGCCTGGTTGACTGATATTACAGTAAATATGTGCACAGAAGCTTAATACAGTGACATCTTCAGACCAAACTGGACACCTAATCCATACAGGAAGACTACTGCCTTCCCTGTAAAATTTCACTTGTAAAAATACCTTGCCAAACTAAGCAAGAGAGCTGCAATTCTCCCCTGGAGTACCTTCAATCCCATACAAAGTGCTGGTGACAGTGGTCTGGCCCTGAACTGGAGTGGGAAACAGTATCTTGCTTTTAAACAATTAGATTAGATACAGGACATTTTGTGCCTTCTATGGAGAGCATCAGAACATCTCTTTTATGTATTTTTTGGAATTCACAGAAGAAAAGCTAAGGACCATCTTGGCCTGCACTATCAGGAATGTTTTGAGAATTCATTTTGTTTTCTTGTACTTTTGCTACACAGCTATGTAAGCTATATGGGCACATGTCAGTCTGCTGAGGAGTTGATAAGTTTACGGAAAAACTCCACAAACTTGATCATTCATACATAGAAGATGCCATTCTCCAAGGGTCTAAAGGGCGATCACTATTAAAACACAAACCCAGGTCATTTACGCCACACAACTACTCAAACTAATGACAGATAAGAGGTGGGCTTTTTCAGTTTGTTTCTTCCTTTTTTTCTTTCCTTTCAATGACTGGTGGAGTCACATCATCAGCATGCTTGGTTCCCTTCAAAGTTTGGAAGCTTTCTGTTTTGGTAACAACCAGCTTCAGGGAATGTCAACACAAACAGCATCAGGAGACTGAACATCTGAACCCACAGATCTGGAACAGCAACCACTGCAAATCCACTTAGAGAAAGGCTCCTCAATGGCTTCATGTTGAAGCCTGTAGGTGGTTTATCAAAGGGAGTCCAAAGATAGCTGCAATTACACCTGCAAACCTAGACTCTCTGCAGAGGAGAAAAAGGAGGTAGCAATTATCTACCACGTTGTTCAAGTCTACAGCAAACGTTTCCTTCACTAATAGCTAGGTGGGTTAACTTTTTTGTTTTAACAGCCTGGCACTCCATCTACCACTTTCTAAAAGTGCAGTGATCAAACTCCATTAGTTAAGGTAAATGTAACAACGAGGTAACTATTAAATGGAATTTACTTAAAATACCATTTAAGAAATCATATTATCATTTATTAAATGACTTGGAACTTGTCAAAAGCAGGCACTATGAGCAAGTGACCCATCAGGTGGTTTTGAGATTTGTTGTTTAGCAGTAAGTTGTTGGAAAGACAAACGTGGCTCTAAGCATAGCTGGTTGAAAACAGACAAAAGGACAAAAAACAAACCAAACCAACCAACCAACCAACCAAATCAGTTCTTCACCCCGTGGAGACACTGATGTGCCAGGTGCCATTACAGGGTTTTCCTACACACTCTGAGCAGAGAATGTTAGAGCTAATGAAAACTAAGAGTATTTCCTCTCTCTCATATTACCTCTCACAGAGGTGACTTGTTTGGGGTGGAGTTTTCAGATGTAGGTTTAAAAGAGATATTTTAACCATGTAGCTTGGAAGTGCCTCATCAGCACATGGTCATTAGACAGTGGTGCTAAGGATGCTTATCCAGAATTCTGCTGGAAAAGCCAAGGGGGAAAAACCGTTCCAAACACAAACTGTCAGTGGAGAACTACGAAAAAATCCTATATGCACCTTGCAGCAAGACACTGCCTTTAAGTAGGTAATATGTGACTGGAAAAAAAAGAAGTGAGACATTCTGGACATTCTGCTCCTTTCACATTTTTCTACCTTAGCATTACCAAAACCGTTCAGATCTTTAACTGACAAACTGGCACCGGAATGCCCAGTTTTGTGTCTCCAAAAATTTGCCAGTTTTTAAGTCAGTGATAGAAGAGACCATAGAAGACTGGCTCTGCGCATTTCATTTTCACAATGACAGAAATTATCCTCTGAGCTTCCAGCTTTTTTGCTTATTAGGATAAGCAGTGACTTTATGCTACACAGACAGAATGACACTTCCCTCAGAAAACTTATAAGCAACTATAAAGCCCCAGTTGCAAGACTTGCTTTGCACCACACAGGAATATGACTTCCACCTAACTTAATCCTGCACCCTCTGTACCCATAGCAATGACAAAAGGCAGGAGATATTTCAAGAACAGCAGGGTGCTTGTTCTACACCTACAGCCTTGTTTGACACCCACTCAAACAATGAAGGTCTTGTACAACCTGACACTTCAGACCTGGCCTTGGAGCTGCAACCCAAACCAGCTGGGCTGCATATGCTCATGAAGACATCATGTTTTGTGCTGTTTTGTTTGGGTTTTTTGTTGTTGGTGGTGGTGTGTTTGTTTTCCTTTAAAGAGGGACACAGAGATCCACTCTTTTTCCTCTGACACCACTGGATTTTGCTGCATCAGAACAAGTTGTAATTTTGTCCCTTCCAAGAACCTCAGCTGCCACATAGGCCGGCAAGGAAACCTAGCGATTCCTTCTCCCCTTCCTGGCATGAGCCAAGGTTTAAAAGGTTCAAACTCCACGCAGGTCTCAGATTCTCCATGCCATGAGGCATTTCAGCAGGTAAGGGTGACCCTGGGATGGATCCACTGTGAGCTGCTGAGGTGCTTGGTGGCTCACAGTGTGTCTACCCCAGTGTAGGCTGGGGCACTGCTGGATCACAGCACACACCCATGTCACCACACAGGAGTGAGGACTGACACACCTCTGATTATTAGAAACTATTATTATTGTCATTAATAGACTTTATTCCTATAATTTTTAATAACAGCAGAATTTTCAGTACTACTGTTGTTTTCATACTTGATTTTTGCAATTTACAACTATTACTATTAGAATTTTTGTTACTACTATTAGAATTTTTATTACTACCATTAGATACTTCTTTTTGGGATAGAATGCACTATTTTTATTACTGTATTTCAGTATTGTGTTTTAGTACTGTGGTTTCGCATTAGATTTTAGCATTAGATTTTAGTCCTATAGTTTGCTGATACTAATTATGAATAGAGTTTTTATCAGTAGTGGCTTTAGGCAATTTTTCCTCGCCCCCCCCCCTCGCCCCGGACGTGTCCCCGGCAGGTCCCGCACGCCCGCCGCCGCCGCCCCGGCAGCCCCTTACCCCCTTACCCTCGCACTGGTAGCCGGCCAGCCCCCAGATGAAGTCGGTGCAGTAGTGGCAGAAGGTGGGCTTG